>JAOTBA010000001.1:912865-939662 GCA_025629845.1 Erythroxylum squamatum | reverse complement strand
GGAGTCTACAAGTTTTGCGGCACTGTGCAACCGACTCCAATGGCATTTATGGCAAATAAATTATCTTTTGATCAATGACATGCTCGCTTAGGACATCCCAGTATTTCTACCTTCTTCATTATCTTGTACTGCTGCTTCACACAATAAATGCAATTCTTGCTTATATGGCAAAGCTACACGTCTTTCTCTACCTAGTACTAATCACTCTCGCTCAGCACTGCTTCAATTAGTCCACTCGGATTTGCGGGGACCTGCACCATTGTTATCCTCTAATGGCCACTCTTATTTTCTATTATTCATTGATGATTACTCAAAATACACTTGGATATATATTCTATGTCATAAGAGTGATGTTAAAAATATCTTTCCTCAGTTTCCGGCTCTCATTGAGCGTCAAATTGGCACCCAAATTCGTGAATTTCATAGTGATGTTGGAGGTGAATTCAAAGCCCTCACATCTCACTTCCAAAAGTCAAGTATCTTTCATCATATTTCATGTCCTCATACACACGAACAAAATGGTTCATCTGAACGTAAAATCCTCCATGTCATTGATACTTGTTTAACCTTGTTAAAACATGTTTTGTGTCCTCTCAAATATTGGAATTTTGCTATGGAAATAGCTGTATCTTTGATTAATCGTATGCCCTCTTGTGTCCTTAATAATGTCTCTCCATTTCAAATACTCTATCATAAGACCCCGGATTATAATTTTTTACCATTCTTTGGGTGCGCTGTATATCCCCTCCTTTGTCCATATAATCAACACAAATTTAGTTTTCGAAGTTGTCAATGTGTTTTTATGGGTTATAGTGATCACCATTTGGGATATAAGTGTCTTGACGTCAACTCTGGCCAAATTTACCTTGCTCGTCATGTCCAATTCAATGAATCCACATTTCCCTTTGCCACTTTAAGCAATTGTGATATAGATAATTCTCTTGCCACTGCCCCTTGGTTGGCAGTAGTCGTGACTCCTTTAGGTTCTGCCTCCTGCTTTGCCTTGCAGCATTATGCCACGGCTCCATCTCCTCATGTGCATCCTCGTCTTGACCCTGATCTTCCTATTTCATTATCCACTAATCCTTCTATTTCTGATGTTTTGCCTCCACCTACCTTGCCTGCTGACCCTCCTTTCTCTCCAACTAGTATAGAACCACCATCACATCCCTCCTCCACCACCACAGTTTTTGTTCAGTTATGCGTGGACTTAACTCAGCGCAATGTTCCTCCTCAGCCTCCTCCCCCTGACCTTTCAAGGACTCATACTATGACTTTAAGGCCATCCACAATGAACAAGGCTCGCCGTGCCATGGTAGCTGAAGCACTACCCCATCCTGTCCAGGAGCCTACCTCTTTTCGGCAGGTTCACAAGCACCCAGACTGGCGTGCTGCAATGTAGCTTGAGTTTGATGCTCTTGTTCGCAATAAGACCTGGTCTTTGGTTCCCCGACCTCCTAATGCCAATGTGGTTGGAAGTAAATGGATTTTTCATGTCAAAACATATCCAGATGGGACTGTTGAGCGACTTAAGGCTCGGTTAGTCGCACAAGGTTTCACTCAATAATTTGGTGTTGATTATCTTGACACTTTCAGCCCGGTGATCAAATCCTCTACCATTCAGGTTGTTCTCACCTTATCCATGACTTATGGCTGGTCCTTGAGGCAGGTGGATGTCTCGAATGCATTTCTCCACGGTGCTCTTGATGAAGAGATATACATGACTCAACCCAAAGGGTTTGAACATTTGCAGCGTCCCAACTTTGTGTGTCACCTTCACAAATCTCTTTATGGCTTGAAACAAGCCCCACGAGTATGGTTCCATCGATTATTTGCCTTCCTCCTCTAGTCTGGCTTTGTTGCCTCCAAAGTTGATCCCTGCTTGTTCGTTTACAACAAGCAACAGGTGAAAGTATTTCTACTAATCTATGTTGACGATATTATCATTACTGGCTCCCACTCTGCCGTTGTGAATGGCTTAATTCATCAACTTAGTGCATAATTTGCAGTCAGGGATCTCAATAGTCTTTTTTATTTCCTTGGCATTGAAGTTCATCATGGTGCTTCTGGCTTGTTTCTCACACAAAAAAAGTATCTTACTGAGTTGCTGTAGAAGCAGAACATGGCTAATTGCAGCCCTCAACCCACTCCCATGTTATCTTCTCCTCCTCTTTCCAAGAGTGCTGGTTCGGTTCTTCAAGACCCCACAACCTACAGAAGTGTGGTAGGGGCATTGCAATATACTACTATCACTCGGCCTGACATTGCCTTCTCGGTTAATAAATTGTGCCAATTTCTTCAGTCCCCAACTGACTCCCACTGGAAAGCTATCAAGTGGCTCCTGCGGTATATCAAGGGCACTCTTCATTTTGGGTTAAAAATCTGTCCATCCAGACACAATGTGCTCCAAGTGTTCTCCGATGTCGATTGGGTTGGGTGTCCAGATGATAGACGGTCCACAAATGGATACACCGTGTATTTGGGAGCTAATTTGGTTTCTTGATCTACTCAAAAGCAACCCACAATTGCTCGGTCTTCCACCGAGTCTAAATATAGAAGTATCGCCAATGCCACTGTTGAATTGTTGTGGATTTGGTCTTTGTTACAGGAGTTGGGTGTCTCGGTCTCTTCTCCTCCCATCTTGTGGTGTGATAATCTTGGGGCCACGTACCTCGTTGCAAATTCCATGTTTTATGCTCGGACAAAGCATATTGAACTGGATGTTCATTTTGTCTGAGACTTGGTGGTCTAAAAGCACTTGCAGGTTCAATTTTTGTGCTCTCAAGATCAAATTGCTGATATCATGACGAAGCCTTTGCCTCACGACTGCTTTGAGTTCTTACGTGACAAGCTTAGGTTCCTTCCTCAGGCATCCTTCGCTTGCAAGGGGCTGTTAGGATAATTCAAATATATGGTTTCCACATATTTAGCTCCAGCTAGTCAAACTAATAGCATAATTTTCTCTTCTCACTTATTACAGCAAGATTATAGGACAATCTGTATTAATTCTTCACATCTGTAATTTTTGTATATATGTATGATATGAAATACAATACACACTGTAGAAATTCAAAACTCAAAATTTACACTGATAACGCATTCACCAACCAAAGTATATGTAGCCCGTAAGGAAATCAATTGACAAGCGTTGCTGCCCAAAATAGAGTTATACTAACATGATAAATAATCGAATCAGTCCTTCAATCTCTTTTTAATAACCAAACCAAAAGACCCACAGCCTCACCTCGCACACCTCCTGCAACCAAACAAAAACGACGCAAGAAGGGAGTCACACACACCAGAAGTCACTCACACAAGGAGTCATGCACACTCCTAACCCAATCTTGCAGCTACCTTATGATATCCTCTCATCCACAACAACGTAATCCACACATACACCTATTCAAGGTGAACTTCTTTCACACTTGAACCATTATCCAACAGCAGCGTGATCCACATGTCCGAGGTCCCGCAAGTACGGGTCACGCAAGTAAATAGGGAAGTAAGAGTATCGATCCACAGGGAGTTACGGAACAATTACTAGGCTAAAATCACTCAATTATTTGGGTTGATCGCTAAAAGGTTGATTATTGAGAAATTAATTAATTAACGAATTGCTAAAACTAATCCTAAAATAAACAGAATAAACGTGCAATTTGTGACTAAGGAATAAATCAATTATGTGAAAGACAGGTTTCAAAGTTGGTTTCGTGATCGACTTCTAATAATTCTCTTCTGGTTTATTCAATAAACTTGATCCCTAGACTTTGAAGGAAACTAGATCTAAATTATCTATGATTCTCTATCGAGATATCAAAGAAGTGTCGTAGTTAAAATCAATCCCGACTATCGTGGCTCATGAAATTAACTAAAACCCATTAAGATTTTTATCTAGTTGGTGATTCCTCTCACAGATTTTTGCCTATGTCTAGGTCCAAACCTATAAGTTCTTAATTTTGGTTTTCCACTACCGATTTTCACCTTTCGATTCTTCAACCGATAATTTCGACACAAATTATGTGAGGCCTAACACATAACAAGCACAATAATTCGCAAAACAAGAATCAATAGCTACGAATCAATTTTATTGAATAAAACTCAAAATCAAATCATATAGAAAATCGAAAACTACTACCAATCTTTGAAACCTAACAGAAATTTACTCAATCATATTCATATTCAACAGAACAAATATTAAAGCAAGAAAAATAAACATTAAAGAGATTAGGAATGAAAAACTCTGGAGAGTCTCGGGCATAGACGTCAAAAATTCCTTAGCTGCCGCCTCCCCACTGTCTCTGTGTGAGTACGTGCGTCAACTGGAGCTGCTGCGTGCGTTGGGTCGGCGTCAGGCTACTGCTCTCTTCAATCTCTGCCGATGCTCTCTAAAATAATAAAACCTTTGCTAATTGAAAAACTGACTTGCCGCTACTGTCTATTAAAAATAAAGCCTCTAATTATGCCGCCCCCCACTTCGTTTATTCCATACGTGATATATAGGCTGCCAATTAAAACCTAAACATTCCCAGCTGCCTTCAAAACGTCACCCTTCAGCAGCGTTTTTTGACTTTTTGCTGTTGTGTGTTTTGCTCTCCAATGTGCTGCCGTTTTTGTGCTCTAATAAATAACTCCCTCGCTAGTCCACGCACTCTCCAGTTATATGCCTCTGTTAATTGAAAACATCCACTGCTCTCTGCCTTCTCTTTTAATTTTCAAACCTAAAACGCTGAAAACGTCTTTGTCTCCTGCGTATTTAATATGTCGTTTTGGCAGCTCCTATGTGCTTCTTCCACTTTTAATTTCACCTAGGCCATGCAAAAATTATGGACATGTCGTGAGCAAATTCTTGAGTCTAATTTGAGACAAAATTCATGCTTTCTATAACAAAAATAAGAAAAATAAAATAAATAATAAACTCAATAAAAATAAATAAATAAATCTAAAAATGCTATTAAAATAAATGAATGAACATGCAAAATGAATGCAAATATGGCCTAAATACCTATATGAATTGGACTAAACACTTGTCGATAGAAGTCTTCTTTCGTTTTTCAACGTTAAAGTAAGACCATGCTCATAAGCTTATTATCCTAGGTCGAAACAAGTTAATAGGATCTCCCCTTTTCTTTTTCCCTCATATTGCAACGTGGGAGGGACACGGGGACTAAAAAGGAAAGAGGGTTAGTGTTGCGTCTAATTTCTATTAATTTTATTGCATCATATCTTGATTTTGGTTATAAATTCTCACACTTTTAATCTAAATTTGAATGAATTAAGTGAAAATGGTTGTGAATGTTGCATGAAGGTTGAAGGGAATATTTTGTGAATTTTACATGAAAAATGAAAGGTAAAGTAAATTGCGTTAAAAAAGTAGTGATTAAGGTGTCACCACCGTGACTAAGCTTGTCCCGATTTTGTCACCACCGTGACAAGCTTAGTCACAATGGTGACCAGCCCTCACGGGGTGACAAACATAGTCACCATTGTGACTACTCATTTGCACTTTGACACGTGCAGGTTTGACAATGCAACAACCCTACAACCCTAAACTTAAGACTCGTGCTATAAATAAAAAATGAATGAGGCAGAAAAGGAGAGCTGAATGAAGAACGGGAGAGTCGACTGGAACAAAAAGAATAGAGAGGGAGGCAGAGCAGCAGAGAAGAGCTTCGACTGAGAAGATAGAAGAGAGAAAGAGTAAAGAAAGGAAGCTGAGGTGGAAGCAGCACGAGCAGTCAATCATCTGGGTGAGAACAATGCAAAAGCAGAAGGCGAGAGCCAATGCAGGAATTTTGAGAGTGGCTGGAGATTACCGCAACTCCCTCATCCGAACACTCTTTTGCTCATTTTGTTTATTATTTCTCTGTTGTTTTGCTGAACTTACTCCTATGTTAGTTGATCGACTCATACTCTGTTAACTTTTGATAGTTCATTTCGGTTATTCACTTGGTTTATTATTTAATTACTTCTCTTATATTGATAAAGATGAGATTAACGCATATGAAGATGATGAATCTTATTATTTCCATAATGGGTTAATTCTTTTTATTGAGAATTATTGTAGCTAGTTTAGTCAAATATGCATGATTGAGTTATTGTTTTATTGTCTTATTACTTACTATAGTTTCTAAACTGAATGAATATAATAGTATGATCAAATTTTACATTTTTTTAGTATTAAATGAAGGATCGAGAAGAGAAGTTTAATATAGAGCGAGAAACTATAAACGCTTAAGTTATGAAGTAAAAATATATTAACTTAAGTGGGCAATTATTAGTTGGGTTTAATAACTAATTTGAATGATAAACTTGTCGAATACGAAAGTTAGATTAGTTCGTTATTTGAATTGATTTTAGAACCCAATTGGTAATTTTATTAGGACAATTATCCAACATGCATAGGAGATTAAATTAGTTAAATTAATTCTCAAGAGTTTCCTTCATCGATTTATCAATTCGTTTTTGCTCCCAACTAAATCAGTTTACTTTTCAGTTTAATTTTGTGATTTCCTTTAAAATCTTTACTCAACAAATCGGGATATAATATTTAGGATTGCATTTGTTTTTATTTTTATTCAAGATTAATTTGAGTGGACCAATTTCTTCGTCGTGGGAGACGACCTTGGGTAATCAATTACAACTATCTCGTATACTTGCGAATATGATAGCCTAGATATTTTTAGAACTTATTTTGGGCATAACAGTTAGGACTTGGGTTTGTTAAGGTACCGCTGCAGGCCAAGTTGTAGAAGGTATCGCGAGACAATCCGAGGCAGATGAAAAAATACGAGCTATACTTTATTGCTTAGCCTAGCTTTTATGCAAGCTTTAATAATTTATGGAATGGTTGTAGCATTAGTACATTTATTTGCAAATATTTTTTGTTTAATTCTATAAAACAATACATTTTTTATTACCTTGGATTTACTACTTTCTTGTTTATAATTATATCAAGATTTCACTCCTACGAGAGATTTTTTAAGTATTTCTCAATTAACTCGGTACTAATATATAATAGTGTGTTAATTATTCTAAGTCTATTATTGTTTAATTTAAATATAATTTTAACTTGTTAATTTATTAACTCCAAATTAATTGGCGATGATTTGCTAATTGTTGGATTATAAGTTTACCTTATTATTTTATTAGATGAATTATAGAAAACACATTATTAATATATTATTATATACTCTTGAAAATTTTATTTAATAGGTGTTTGAAAGATAAAATTATAGTTTTTTCTTAAAAATTTAATTTTCATAATAATATAAAGAAAATCTTATTAATTAAACATATTAAAAGGATTAATAATTATTAATTAACATCATGTTTCTATATTGACTCAAACTCATAGAATTGTTATTAAAATAAATGATTATACCTAAGTGAGTTTTTACCTAAAACACAATTTTAAATTTATTTCACATGGATTAATTTAGTTATTTACTTAAATCACAATTTTAGGTATAATTTAATTAAAACAAATAAATTTTAATTTTTTTTAAATTTTTCATTATTTCCCTAACAAGAAAGCAGCAAAACATATCAATTCTTTATGCAGGAGCAATTATGAATTTTAATTTTCAATTTTTAATTTTCATAATAATTCAAAAAATTGTATTAATCAAACATATTAAAAGAATTGATAATTATTATATCATGTTGTCCATATTTTGAAGAACTCTAAAACTCATAAAATTGTTATTAAACTAGATGATGATCATATCTAATAGAATTTTAACTAAAACACTACCAACAACAACAATCTTAGAATACAAGGTTTCAAATTGTGAGGGTCGGATAAGAAATATTAATTATAAGCAGCTTGTTTTTTATATTTTATAAAGAAATTATTTTCGTGATTTGAATTTATGACTTTTTTTTGTCACAATTTTAAAATTATTTTTCATATGTATTGAAATTTCAAGTATTTACTTAAAACACAAATTTAGGTATAATTAAACTAAAATTATAATTATTTTTCACTTACATTAAAATTTCAATTACTTACCTAACAATAAATAAACACAAATTAATTTCCAGTAGAATTTGAATTGTGAATCGTTGGTTTGTAGGCATCTTACAGGGTGGGACAACTGGTCCAAGGATTTAAGGCTGCTCCATACTCAAAGTCAAGGATTAGTCACTGAATCCGCCCGTGAATACCCTGATCTAAAGACAAAAAAAAAAAAAGAGAAGACTACTAATTTAACTAATCTTCAAACACATTGTAGAAATTGAAATATCCAAAAACTTGGGAATTAAAATTTTAAATATTGAAAAGCAATATTAGAACAGTGAAAGAGCGAAAATTCACAATCTTTGAGGTTTTAGTACGCGCCGTTCTCAACAGAAAACCGGAAAAAGACTACGTAAGACTAACGTTGTGTTCTCAACAGCACCATCTATCTTTTCTGGTTCTTCCAAGTTCCAATCTTTTTTTCCCTCAATCTGAGTGATTCAGGTAAGTTTTTTCTCCTTTTTTAGTCTTTTAATCTCATCTTTACATACCCTTTTGCCAGATTGTGTCAAATTTGACACATTTTACTGCGGATTTGTTTATATGAATTTTGTTTTCAATTTCCCTATTGTTTGTTTGCTGAATTTTGAACTATTTGGTTCGATTCGTTTCTTGAAAATTTTGTTACTTTTTATTGTTTGTGATTCGTTGGAACGGTTCTTCTAGTGATTATGCGAATTGGGGTCGTTCCCTTTATCCAGAAATCCAAGTTCTTGTTTTAGCTAATGCACTTCTTCTTTTTTCTCTGGAAGTCTCGAAAGATCTGAGAGACTAGAAAAAACCAAAGCTTGATTTGGTTTAGGAGTTGTGAAATGATTAGATGTTCCATCTGCATTCAATGGTTTTCTGTAGATTTACTTTTATTAAGTTTCGGGGGGAAAGGGTTTGTGTATAAATCTGTGTTATTTAGCCAACGGTGCTGTAGGCTTCAAGGAGTGAAAAATTCAATAGTTTCTCCACAATTTTGAGCTTTTTTCTGCTTGAATATAAAATTTTGGCTGACGGTTAGAGTTTTATCGCATGGTACCTTATCTTTAGGTGAGAAGTGGCCATGGAAGATCTAAAAGCTGTGGATTGTATAAGTGATCTCCCCGAGAGCATTATAGACACCATTCTGACGTTTTTGCCGATAAGAGATGCTGTTAGGACCTGCATCTTGTCAAGCAAATGGAGATACCGATGGGCAACACTTCCTGACCTTGTGTTTGATGACAGATGTCTTAGTATGTATATTGATGGGAAGTTGGAGCAGCACAGCTTCATAAAGTTTGTCACACGAGTACTCCTTCTTCACCAAGGACCTATTAACAAGTTTCAGCTTGCTACTTCCTTTTGGCAATGCTATCCAGATATTGATCAATGGGTTCTTTTCCTCTCAAGGGGTGACATTAAGGAGTTGGTACTAGAATTAGGTGAAGGGAAGTGGTATAAAGTACCAGCTAGTCTTTTCAATTGTAAGAAGTTAACGCAGTTGGAGCTTATTCGATGTGAATTAGATCCACCTCCTGCTTTTAAGGGATTCTCATGGTTAAAAGGCCTCAGTCTTCATCAAGTTTCGATTGCTCCTGAGGCAATAGAGAGTCTTATTTCTAGTTGCCCTCTTCTTGAGCGTCTTTTATTATCTTATTTTGATAGCTTATCTCTTAATGTCCGTGCTGCAAACCTAAAGTTCTTGTATTTGGAAGGTGAATTCAAGGATATTTGTCTGGAACATACTCCACTTTTAGTTACTGTATCAGTTGCTATGTATATGACTGATGACAACGCTGAATATTTTGAGCAAAGCTCGAGTTGCAGTTTTATCAAATTTCTTGGTGGTGTACCTCATCTTGAAAGGCTCACTGGGCAGATTGACTTCACGAAGGCAACACATTGATTTAGCCATATTATTGATTGTTGATTCAGCAAGATTATATCAACGGTCATACCCTGTTTAATTTATGAGTTTGATTTTTCTTTTTCAGTATTTAAGCATTGGACATTATCAAGGAATACGGCCAATCACTTTTAGCTACCTAAAAGTTATTGAGCTTTATGAAGTTAGTATCGAAGATACGAAAGAGATGCTTGTTGTCCTCCGGTTGATCACTAATTCTCCTCATTTGAAGGAACTTCAAATTTCGGTATGTCAAGGTTGAACCACTAGTTTGTTGCTGCAAACATTTTCGTGAAAACATTATATTGTGCATGGTATTGTATTCATTTACAAATTAGAGATTGTGATTGCATTTGTTGTGCTTCATGATTTGCTATAGGGCTCATCAAATGCAGCGGCTACCACAGAATCTTCTAACTTGGATTTCTGGGCAACAATATTCCCTAAAGATTGCACTTTTAGGCATCTTAAAGTTGTGAAGATAACAGATATATCTGGTGTGCCACAGGAGATGGAATTTATCAAATTTTTGCTTGCGAGTTCACCAGTTCTTGAGATGATGAGTATCGCCCTTAGTTTATATGTAATAGACAGAAGATTAAGTATGTTGATTGAGTTGCTAGAGTTTAGACGGGCTTCTGCACAAGCTGCAATCTTTTTCATGCAAGATTAAAGCAGTCTGTATTCCTTGCAATATCTTCTTTCTCTTTCTTATCTAAGATTCCTTTTTGTGGATATATGAGAATGTTAATATTGTTTAGAAGCTTCAATAGTTGTAGAACATCCCATCAGATATTGGACCGTGCAAAGTTATGTACATCAATTTCATGCAATTTGACCGCCAGCTTCCAGTTTATCTACACTGCATTGGAGAAGATTTCCATTTTCTTGTTCTTTCTTTGGATCATTTTTACCAATGGGATAGTATTCAAGAGCTAGATCTCTGTTTTGCAAACTTGAGTATCACTTTGTTAGACGCCTCAATTGAACGTTGGAAATGATAATCAACTACCACCAATTTTCATGTTGATGAATGGGTTTTATTAGTAAAAAGTTTTATCTTCAACCCACTGTAGTTATGGATGCTTCTTTTCTATTATTTAAGTGCTCTTAGATTATCATTCCAGAAGTGGAGGTAGTCTTGAACTGCACCTTTAGATTGCACGGTACTTTCAATGAGACCTTTAGAACTATAAGAGATACAATTCATCAGAACTGAAGCTATGTAAAAATTACTTTTATTGCAACCAAGATTGGTGGAACAATTCCAAAAAAAAAAGGGAAAAAAATCAATTTCAGAAGAGCTTAATACGTGTAACACTCAACTATATCTCATTTTCCAGTCCAGATTCCGTACAGTCAGAATATTTATCACAGCTTTTTGATCTCCAATGTTGCTAATATACAAGCCGCGTGTTTTTCTCACAGATAGAGTTCCTTCAGGGAAGTCTGTAAATGTCATTTCTGTTATTGAGAATGTCATCTGGGTCCTGAGAGCTCCATTGCTTGAACAAGGAATACAGAGTCTTCAGTAAGATCAGAATACCGCTCTGAAGAAGAAAACTCATTGGCTCTGGATCTGGTTGCTTCAGCTTTCTGAGAAGCCTCCCATTTCTCTGCTAGTCCATCTCCTTCCAACATTCGGACCACTTCTGACATTTTTGGTCTGTGGCTTGGAAGGTACTGGGTGCAGAGCAGAGCTACTTGAGCCGTTTCTTCAAGCTCAATTCGATCATAATTGGTCTTAAGATCCTTGTCAACTAACAACTCAAGCTTCTTTTCCTGATGGATCTTCCTCACCTGTAGGTAAGTGACAAAACTAAACTCAGCCATGGATGGATTTTGCATTAGCCTGGGAACATATATCACTAGTAAGAACTCAAAACATCAATGTTTTGCTTACCCAGTCAAGCATTGCTCCTTTCTGATTTGCAGACTTCCCGAATTCCAGGGCTCTTAAGCCAGATATGAGTTCGAGTAGGAGGATTCCAAACCCAAAAACGTCTGTTTTCTCAGAAGATTGTCCTGTTGAGAGATATTCTGGAGCGATATGGCCAACAGTACCCCTCACTGCTGTTGTGACATGTGAGTCCCGGTGATCCAACAGCTTAGCCAACCCAAAATCTCCTACAACAGCTTCACAGTAATCATCCAGTAATATGTTTGCAGCCTTCACATCCCTGTGAATAATCTTGGGGTCACACTGCTCGTGCAAGTATAACAAACCTCGTGCAGCTCCTAAGGCAATCCTTTTCCTTGTACCCCAGTCCAGTACTGGCTTACCTGCAGGAACAAAATACAGATAATTTCAGCTCACTTTGCTGTTGTGAATTCGACATATTACAAGTTCCAGGCAGCATCTGAAGCAAAAATGGAAGAATTACAGACAAATCCTGATGGAAGCCATACCTTTAAGACGATTAGCTACACTGCCATTAGACATGTAGGGGTAAACTAGTAGCTTCTCTGTTGCCGTCATGCAAAAGCCGTAGAGACGGAGGAGATTTCGATGAACAGCTAAGCTAATCATCTCAACTTCAGTCTGAAATTGGATCTCTCCTCCGATGGCATTACCATCTTTGAGCCTTTTTACAGCTACTACTGTTCCATCTTGGAGATACCCTTTGTAGACATTTCCAAAACCTCCTTTTCCTATCAAATTCCTGCTGCTGAAATTGTTTGTAGCAACCTGAAGTTCTTTGAATTGAAATCTCTTCAAGTTTCCCAGGTTGAAGTCCTCGCGGTTTTGCTCTGAAAGATTCAAAAGAAACCATTAGAGAACATCCTTGCTTCTTTCAACCATACTTTCTGAAGATTTTTTTCCTTGCTTACCATTAACATCAAAGAACACTTGTTGATTGCGTCTTCTCCTCCACCAAAGAAGTAAACCGATTCCAAGACTCAACAGGCAGATGCATCCTAGGCTTGAGCCAAAGGCTAAGGCAATTTTCTGGCCCTTACTGCTTCCAGAAACCTGAGAATCTTAAGAAGAAAAAAAACAGGGCATTAACAAACCATAAGAACATGTAATTTGCAAAGAAAACAGGAAAAAAGCAATCATGAACTGGCTGTTAGTACTTTGAGGATCGTTCGTTGACAAAGATTGCGAAATCTGTGTAGCTCCAAAACATTCTTGCTCAGTTCTACATATCATAGAGTTCCCTGCAATGCTGTGGACATCCAAAAACGTTGAATTATGATAAACAATACAAGAATTGTATAAAAGTTTTATTTCTATTCAGATCAATGAAAAGAAAAAAGCAAAACTGACAACTTTGAATTGACTTACTAGAATGTTCGAGCATGAAAGGGGGGCACAGGAGCGCTCAAGTTATTGTAAGACAAGTCCCTAAGAAGACAAACAATACCCATGTTGAAGTAGGCTAGAGGACATCATGAAAAGTTATGATCATGGTTAATACTGAGGAAGAAAATCATGGAAGACACTTACAAGAATGTAAGCTGGGTCATGTTTGCCAAGGAAGAAGGTATTTCTCCATCAAGACTGTTATTGTTCAACCTCCTGTGAACCAATCCAATAACACAGTACCAGTCAGATTTCTGCTAGTGTTTGAAAAAAATAGAAAACTGGAAAAAGGGAGGGAAAGATGTCAAGATAAGACAACTATTATAAACATACAGATATTGAAGACTTTGTAGATGGGACAAGTTGCTAGGAATTTTTCCAGTGAAGAAATTATGAGAAAGATCAAGTGTTCTAAGCTTTGAAAGCCTTCCAAGCTCGGATGGTATGTGTCCTGAGATATTGTTGTTCTGCAGAAGCCTGAAAATATTTTGTACAATAAAACAACTGTACAAGAGAGCATACTTTCGTTGAAAAGGATTGATTGAATACTCACACAAGTTGGAGATTCGTCAAGTTTCCTATGCTTGGTGAAAGAGTACCTGATAAACTTTGGCTTGGAGCTCCTCTGCAATAAGTTCATGTTAACTACTTTAGATAATATCCCTTAAATGAGTAATCAAATGAGGTGTTTTAGTTCAGCTGCTTTATCCTTTTCAGCTTTTGTGTGTTTTAGTACTACTTACAATCCAACGACTAGACCATCAGGTGAACAAGTGACCATGCTCCAGCTACATGGATCTACAGCAGTTGCATCCCAGTTAAGAACATTGTGAGGATCATTCAGTGAATCTTTAATGCCCATCAAAGCTTCCACTGTATTAGTTTTGGAAGAAATCAACTTGTTAGTTCAGAACTTCAGAAAGAAAATACATTTTTTCACTCCAAGAAAACTTCAATTACCTTCATAGTTGACACCTTCTGGGGAGAGCAACCCACATGCAGAAGTCCATAAACAGAACAAAGCCAAACAACAAAAAAGATTGCCCTTTTCCCTTCCTTCCATTGAATCAAATACAAAACCAGATACTACCCAGTTTTCAAAAACAGTTTCTTGTTTTAAAAAGAAAGAAACAAGTGAAGTCTTGATAGGTGTATTGTGCTATATTTGAAAGATTCTGGGGAAGCAATCTTGATATGAGTTTTGTCTTGTTTTGACATGTAGAAGCTTTTTACGAGAGACGCCTACTTTGCACCAACTCACTCGCAACTTATGTCAGAAACCAAAAAAACCAGAGGTTTGGTACTAAAGGCTGAAGAAAGGTAACATGCCTACCACCGGTTCATCAATGTATTAAGTTAGGAATATATAAAAGCTAGAAGCAAGATTAAGCAAATCTAGATAATATCAAAAGATGATTGCAAAAGAAAATTCCTCCAATCATGCATTGGTCTAGAGAAAAAGTAATGAGGGAGATAATTCTAAGTAGCCTATTCTATTCCTAGACAATATTAGAAAATACAAAAGGTAAAGCACATCATACACAGTTAAGCATTGTTAAATATTTTATTATCAGTACAATAAAGAATCAGTTTTGTAGGTCAGGCAGGTTTTTGGTGTCAGATAGTGGACAAGTGTTCTGCTTTGGTTTTGCTAAAGCTTCTTTTACTGTGGCCTCAGGGAATCCAACATTCCCTGAGATTTGCCATTTTCTTTGAATTAAGTTCCCAAAAATTCCATTCTTTCCTTCATGTGGCTTCGGCTTCTTCGACATCATTAGAAAAAAGGTGAGAATCTCGAGGCCTCAACATGAGACTGATGATGCAGAAATGGTCCTGATGATATATCTGTTGTGTGAATTATTATTTCCCACTGTAGCTTTTTCTCTCTCTCTCTTTTTTTTCCTATGAACACCATATTTTCCTATGGTCCATCTGAGTTCTGCTTTATTGATTCTATTACACTCCCGTTGTGTCTCCACAGTCAACAGAGGCCCCTATAATCTATCCAAAAGCAGCCAACTTTAAAAAGCAAAAGCTTCCTCTTTTCACTTCAACCACTCCACAATTCTTCTTCCCTCCCTTTCTGTATCTATATACTTATTGTGTGTGTGTGTGTGTGTGTGTGTGTGTGTGTGTCTGGATGTATGTGTGTGTATAACAGAGACATGGCCGTCCGATAATGAACTGACAGTGATAACCCTCTATGCAAACAGTACATGAAGTTAGCTGGTATAGTACCAAAATAGAAGATAGTTTTATGCATGAGAAAAAGCATGATCAACTCACACTAATTATAGTCTTCTTCCTATAACTGGGTACACGTGCAATGCAGAAACCATTATACTTACCTCGTTGACTTGGTCTTCAAAGATGAGAACTTTATTCTTTATTCAAAAGTATTATTGCCATAATTCATGATCATCAAGCAGCTGGAAGTAAGGAACATATCAGTTAATCAGATGGGTTTGTTCATTACTGATGATCAGACAAAAAGCTTGTCTATAATAGGGAGTAATAGTTGATAAACTTGAAAGAGACATTAACTTACATTTGCAGTCCAGGCCTTTACAGGGACAATAGTATCAAATGCTGTTCCAATGGGTCCTGGAACTGGTGTCCTTAGCCTGGAATAGCACCTGACAGAGACCTTACCTCCAGGTGTCTCTAAAGTAGGGACTCCTGTCCTAGTTTTTAGCTTTATCATACAAGTTGACTTAGGTTCATACCATTTAGTAGCTATCAGATACATATATATCTTCCTCATTTGTCTTATACTAAAAACACAATTTGGAAGAGCTTCAATGTGTATTCCTGTGGAGCTGACTCCATAATTTAGGTATCAGTAAACACCACTGGAGTATGCTACAAACACAGCTTAAAACAAAGAAGACAGAAAAATTAACTTTAGTAAAACAGATACTTTAAAACAATTCAGTCAGCTAAACAGAATTTACATAAAGTTGTGAAATTTTTCTTTAAGTTTGGATTTAGACAAAGCCCTTAATTTGGTGGATTCATGACCATTGTGAGAAAGTTGTATTTTATACAAACATATGTCCTTTTCTGGTCAACTCAGTTCTTCCTTTGGGTCCATTACATGGCCTCTCTTTCATCTCTTGCGCCACTTGGAAGGACATAGCAAATTGCCAGTAAACTTAATGGAAATTTGAAATCAATGGAGCTCGAGTTGAAGTCAAAAGTAAGTCAAAGAACAAGTAGGGTTGTAAAGAGAATTGACTGGTACTGGTAATGAAGTTGTGCACTAAGCGGAGATGTCATAAATGAATAGGAAATAATCGTTTCTTTTCCTACAACTTTGCTTTGCTTGAATAAAGAGCATCTAGTCCTTTGAACAACTATTACAAAGTTCACATGACTTAAGTCTCGACCTTTCTCACTTGTAAAGCCTATAAAAAAGAATGATCCTTCTTACCCAAAAAAAAAAAAAAAAAGAATGATCCAAGTAGAGAAACAAGCCCCTTTCAAGAGCCTTCCAACTTAAAAGGTTGAAAAATCGAGTGGTAGTGAAGGGAGCTGCAAAGTTAGAGCCGAGAAGAGTTACTTAGATTGAACCTGCTCTCAGCTCCGAATTAGTATCTCTTCAAGTGGCTTTACAAACATTTCATACACCTAATAGTCTACCTAACATATATAAAAAAAAAAAAGAAAAGCAGATGCAGATATCACCGATATTAAAGAAAATGATAAAGACATCATAAAATCTCCAAATGGTCGACAGCTCTCAAAACCCATATTATATTCCAATCACTTTGACCAATTTTCCATCACCCTACTGTGGCTTCATGCCTAATACAGAGAACCAGTAAGTAATGATAATCTCCTCAGAACCAAAAAAAAAATGATAATCTCCTATGTCATTCTACATATTACCTTGTCAGAGGCTACTGTATCGTGGAGGGTTTGATAGAGAAAAAAGTAAAAATCCTATCTTATTGAGAAAAAAATAAAAATCCTATCTTTGGCCTATCTTATAGAGAAAAAAAAAATCGTATCTTTGTTCAACTTATCTAGTGGAGCACTAATTATAAGGTGCAAAGCCTACTAGATCTATCCAATGTCTTGGCAGCATTAAAACACTAACGTTAAATTTATGCATAGAAGAACTAAGCTCAATATATTCAGACTCCTTTTGTCTTTTAACCCATCTAGAGATGTAAATTACTACACCTAATTTGGCCTGAATATATCTTTGATCTTAATATTTATAAAGAAAAGAGAACCAACAACAGCAGTAGCTCAATCAGTATAGAGAATCAGCAAGTTCTTGCATACTTCCCCATAATATCATTCATCAAATTTATAAGCAACCAAGCAGATTATTCTGAACTCCAGCAAAAATGCAGTATTGTCACATCAACAGAAAATTTAACAGTGCACTTCACATGGATAAGGTCCTTTTAACACTAGATTGGCAATTCCCTAGCAATTCGAAGCACTACTGAGGATTCCGTATAACAGAGGGCAGAAGAAGAACATATTCTCTTTTTAAAAAGTTGGCACTTTAAAAGCTAAGGATACCTCACACGCAAGCCATACTTTTGTCTTTTCCATTTAAGACCATACAATGGAGTTTGCATTCTGTATAAATTCCTAATACCACCAAATGAAAAGAGACTGAGAAAAGCAATGGCCACCTGTTCTCCCCTTTCCTTTGTTTAGCTCCTCTTCCTCTTATGGGCTACATTTAGTATTTTTCATTAATACGGTGATATGAACTTGAGCTGATAGAACAATGCTGAAGCAAGTCATATGAACTTGAGCTCTATCCCAGGCATACGGTATCAATTTAATGTGAAAGACCAGGAACCCTTACAGGAACTAATTTCAGGCTTTCAAAGAGCTCCACAATCCCATATTCAAAGTTGATTCTTGCTGTCACGTCTTTGCTTTGCTGGGAGTCACTCAACTTTAAATAGTGATTAAAGACGTAAAACTAACAGTGCTTTAGAGCTTTAAACCAATCCTAGGAATAGTTAGGGAAGGACAAAGGAGGATCTTAGCCTCTCAAAGTGAAGATTACAGTTCAAATCTGTCTGTTATCACACCCTTGTTAAAGATATGATTTAACATGTTTTAGAAGCATTCAAGAAAGAAAAGTGAAGCAACAATTGTAAGACAAAAAATCATGCAAAAATAAAGCAGATATTGACTAAAAAATAAAGGGAAAAAGTGATGTGAAACAAAGATTTGCCAATAAAAACCTTTTACTTTAGAAACTTTAATCAGTGCTTTAGCAATATGGAGGAGCTCCAAAAAGAAAAACAGAACCAGTTATGGGAGTAATGTTGTTTGTTTCCATAGGTTCAAAAATTTACAGTCCCAGGTCCCAGAAATCATAGGCAAGTGAAGACAAGTATCCACCATGTGAATATCAGAGCAAAGATTGTATTCTCAAACTTAAGTTCCAGTAAGACAATGATGGATCTAGCCAAGGCCCAGTTGCAGCAAGTTACTACAATCTTTTACCCGAGTTGTATTTTTCTGAAGAACAAGGATGACCAAATCACAAACACCTTATCTTCTCGACAAGAGGAACTGTAATATGAAGATCATATCAAGCCCTGTATCGCACAAAGCCTGTAATGGCCAAGGTATTCCTCCACTTGAAAGAATCTTCAGAAATTAACATTAGCGACCAGCAGTTTGTCAAAATAGGCCAAAGTATTATTTACCAAAAAAAAAATAGGCCAAAGTATATAAAACTAATCAAAGTGGAATTGATTACTGAAGCTACAAGTGAACAAGCCATGATGATGATTGGAAACCATGTTTGACAAAGTTTAGAAATTCATCATGATGACGTAATTAGAATGGACAAATTTCAAATTTACAGCCCACTATGATCAGCTACACAATAGTTCCAACAAACTATATCCATTCTAAGAAAGTTCTGTTTATAAAGAACACTACAACTAACCCAAAATGGCAAAACCAAAATTGTGTCCGTCTTCATCTTTCTCGAGTCTCGCCATATCTAAAAGATGTAGATTGGTTGGTTTTTTTCAAGTTTGGCGATTTTACTTTAAGATCAATGAACACCCCCATTTTGATGGTAATGTGAACCAAAAAAAATTAGAAAACGAAAACCAATTTGTGGCTGCTGGGATTCGAGCCCAGGTCTCTACGGCCACAACGTAGAATTCTAACCACTAAACTACAGCCACTAGTTGATACGTCACCATTATATGCTTAATTAATTTCATTAATATCCATCTAACCACAACCATCAAGCTTTTTAGCTGCTTGACCAAAATAATCTGTGGTGTGGCATAAGGAAAATAAAAGATACACAGTTCCATACAATGGAGCGACAAGGATATTCTAATATAATATGCCCAGAAATAAAGCCAGACTTTTTATTTATAATATGAAGTTTCAGACAACATAGACAAACCAAAGACTTAACTGACAATCAACATTATGTCCAGATATAAGACCGGACAGTTTATTTAGTAACAGCATAGGAAACAGACACACCATACGAGGTAATGCTCTACATAGCATTCCTTCTGTTTATTCAGAACAGTAACACACAAACAGAAACGCTTAATAGATGCTGTGCTATGCATCTTCTTCCTCTTCTCCCTCTTTCCAGAGGCATTTTAGAGTTGATCTGGGCGACTCAGAGTCCCATGCCTTGACAAACTTTTGGTAGACAATGGAACCACCCATTCCAAGCTCTTCAAGACTCTTTTCTCCGCGACTGAATCCCTTAACATCCAGTGAACAGGTTGTTTCAAGTTGTTTACAACCAACATCAGCATGAACAGAAATGGAGAACTGGCTTGGATTGAAGCAAGCCAACACCTTATCCACCAACAGCTTCAGATTCACATCTCTCAGATCATATCCATCCATCTCAAAGCTTGCATAACTGAAACCATCTTCAGGAGTCACATGAATGGTTGAAATAGCATCTCCTTCAATGCCGTTCATAGAATAACCACAAGGTTCAAACTCAAAATCACAAATGTTGGAGTCCGGCAGGATCTTCCTTATTCCAGAATTAACAGTCATCCCAGCCGCTGAAGATGATTCAGTTTTATAGAAGACAGAAGCCTTTTCCTTATCCAAGCCAGTCATGCACATCTCAACAGTGTAAACTGGGTCATAGGAGATTGCTGTATCTGCAGATGCAGAATAAACATGCCACTTCTGTGGCTGGTTTGAACCACCCATTATATAAGCCTTGCTACCTGAGCGAAGCTTCCCAAAGTAGCTATCCAGGACTGAAACTTCCTCAGAGAAGTGGCGATGAGGAAACGACTGAGCACCAGGGAAAATAAAGCTTCCACGAGTATAACGCACAGATTTCACCTCAAGAGAAAGTGTTTCAGCCAGCTTCAGAATGGGCGGGATTGACAGAAGCAACTTTGTTGTTCCACAGGTTTTGATTATGATCTTGTAAGGGTAGACAAAGAGGCTGGATTCCGAGAGCACATACGAGTCAACATACTCATTCGACAACGAAGCAACAATTGTGCACTCAGCCGGTCCAAGAATTTCATCCAACTGGGCCTTTGACAGGGATCGGAGGCCCTTTCCTTCGGGGTCAGCAAAGATACCCAACTCAAAAAATGATATTTCCAGCCTCTTCTCGTAACCTTCAAACCCAATTGCAGAGACAGCCATGATGTAAACAGGAATATTAAATTCAAAGTTAAGGGAACTCAAAACACAAAAAAACCACGCTTCAAGAGGTCACAGTCGCAAGCAAACCACAGCCGCGGAGAGGTAGAGAGAGGATTGAGGAAGAAGTTCAATAAACTAGGAATTAAAAGCTTAAACAACTATAACAACTACGTCTTCAGGACCACGTTATGTGGCCAGGTAGCAGCAGTATCAGCAAAACTCAGGATGGCTTGCGAGCGCACTGCAAAATATGAAGTCATTTGTGAGAATTCATTTCCTGTAAAAATGCAAAACACCAACAAAAAATTGAGAACTAAAAATACTTACGTTGGAGTACGCAGCAGATCTGAACTTCCTGATTCCTCCGTTAGGTCGAACGTCTTCAATGCTGTAACCAAGGGGAGCTTCGTAGAATACGGATTTACTACTACTAGAAGACTTCTTCTTCCCACCTTTTGACTCCATTAGATCATTCACTCCTAACCTGCTCACGTCACAAAATAAAAGCATTGAAATTCAGAAAACTAGCAAACATAAATAAGACGTACATATTCACAAATACAAGATTACATCCTATTCCAAGGTAGAGTATCAAAATGATAAACAGACCACCTTCAATATCACATCACAAATGGCAAACAAGACCGCAGATATCAAATTCATACTCACATCAAATAATTATAAACAGAGGTACAATCATCGTCATATGAGGGGTGAGAGTTTTCCAATTGTTAAGCTCCAGTCAAAAACAATTACAGCACCAAACTAGTTATAACAGTAAAAATTTTCCAAAAAACCGCTTTACAAATATCAAAGATAAATATAAAATCGAAGGAAAGAATAGAAAACAAAATCAGAACAACAAAATCTACCAAAAAAATATTGACAAATCAAACAAGCATGAAAAAACGCGTCATGCAACTCGTCTTGACAATAAAAAAACAATCATACGCATGTATACACACAGATTACAACCTTCAATCAAGAGTAACGCGAGAAACAAAGCTACAAAGTTCCAAAACCCCAAAGTATATCAACCCATAAGGGTAATAAAATTCATAAAACAAAAATAAAAAGAAGCACGACATGACAACACGGTCAAACGATAAAAGAAACAATCTTTTTCTTCAGGAGAAACAAAAAAGAAACAACCTTTAAGATTTATAAGACATTGAGAGAAAATAAATAAATAATGAAGAACCAAGAGACTAGATACTCACAAACACAAAACAAATTAGAAATCCTCATAATAGCCACCCAGAAACCAATCAATCAACCCAACGGAGAGTATGAGCAACAGATCCTGAGAAAAAAGAATAAAAAAATAAAGAATCTGCAGAAAAAAATAATCAAACAAACATGAGGAAAGAGCAAGAAATTGGAGGCGTACCACAGAGAAATCTAGCAATGATAAAGCGATAAACGAAACCCTAGAAAATCTTATTCACCAAAATCGCCTATTCTTATGTGAGGACCAACCGTGGGGAAGGAGAGGAAATAGTGAAAAAGGGAGAACATTCGAGAGTGTCGGTTCAAAATAGCAAAGGTTGTATGACATCTGGTTGAGCAAACGTTATTGGAGAGTGAAGCAAGAAGAGGAGGAGGACCAACCGTGGAGAAGGAGAGGAAGCTGACGGAGAGAGAAAGAGCAATAAACGAAACCCTAGAAAATCTTATTCACCAAAATTACCTATTCTTATGTGAGGACCAACCGTGGAGAAGGAGAGGAAATAGTGAAAAAGGGAGAACATTCGAGAGTGTCGGTTCAAAATAGCAAAGGTGTATGACATTCGGTTGAGCAAACGTTATTGGACAGTGAAGCAAGAAGAGGAGGAGGACCAACCGTGGAGAAGGAGAGGAAGCCGACGGAGAGAGAAAGAGCATTGTGAGTACGTAAAGATAGAAACTTCGAGAGTGAAGGGACGGTGAAGCAAGAAGAGGAGGACCAACCGTGGAGAGAGAAAGAGCGTTGTGAGTTGTGTGAAGGTAGAAACTTCGAGAGGAGACAGGATTTAATTCAAAAGCACCCAACCGTCAGATTAAATGGACGAGCGAGATGGATTACGTGGTCGTCCATCCCAACTCGTCCTTAGTATCTAGACTTAATAAAAGACAACATCTAGAAATTATAAGAGAACCAACGAAAATTACCTTCTTCATTTTCTCTCAAATTTCCAGCTAGTAAGTATGTCTAAATTTACCATTTTGTCCTGCATGTAACACTTCTCATAAGTGTTCTCTCATTGGGTTTGTTTTTTAGCAAATTGGGGGGTGAGTTGTAAAGGTTGACAACCTCAAAGTGCCTTACATTTATGTAAAAATTCCAGCAACTCTATTACGTCTTTTTTTTTATTTTATCATCCTACACTAGTTTACAGTTGGATTGCATGTTGTGATTGCTTGGTACAATAATTGAAGTTGCATGAAGGGATAAAAATAGAAAAAAATATGGCTGAAAAATGATAAAAGATAAGGAGAAGAGAAGAGGGCGAAGAAGATGACATATTTTGAAATTTTAATTTGCATGTACGGGTAGAATAAGAAATACAAAAAGTGAAGGGGTAAATCTGGAATTTACTTCCAAGAAGGGTAATTTTGGTATTAATTGAAATGGACGAGGGTAAAATAGGACTTTTCATTAGTTAAGGGTATTTTAGTAATTATGGCGGTTAGGTTGGTATGGATATTATTTTTATAATTAAGAATAAATTAGAAAGAGAATAATGTTGGATTATTAAGTGTATTTGAGTTGAAATTTTTCATAAATTAGTCTGATAGAATTTTTTAATGTTTAGGTCTAACAGTCTGAATAAGGAATAAATTGGACTATAAATTAGTTGAGTTCGAAATCGAGGTAAGGATAACTTTGGACTATACTCTTAGAATAACGTACCATTCTGTTGTTAATAAATTATTATTTGTACTGAATGATATTATGAATTAGTCATTAATTGAATTAATGATTAATGGTTTCTTATATAAATTACAAGGTGTTTCGTGTTTATGTTTTGTTATGCATATTGAGATGTATCAATCGGTTAATTTGGCAAAAATGTGTTATTAAATAGAGATTGGTTGATAGTATATTGTGAATAATTAGCGAAAATTGAGAATCGGTGGCTTACCTAGGATATGTTACATTTGATGGCCTTAATTGATAGATTGTGTTAATATGAGTGAGTGGCGGCTAGGTATTTATCTATGGAGCATATATCGGGGCATCCTGAGTCCCGAGGATGTGCTATGCTGATGGTTAGGTATCGGGATATCCCGAGTCTTGGGGATATCCTGTGCCGATAGATAGGTACTAGAGTAATACTAGGGTACTAAAAGAGATTGAGAAATAAAGGTACCCTGTGCTGATATTTATACATTTAATTACGTATCCACTTGGTAAGTGATTATGAGGGGATGAGATGCGATGAGCCGGTAGACCATTGGATGTAAGCCTACAAGGTTAAGCAGGGCTCAGGCAATCAAGTTAATGATGGGATAAAGCATAAATGGTAGTATGTACTAATATGTGTGTTAATCATTGTTTGGTAAAATTTTTGAGATATTTGTTAATTGTTTGGTTTAGACTGAGTAATGTTATGAACATTCGTATTTTATGTATGTTTTAATCAATTGACTAAGTGTTGTGATTATTTATTAAGTTGCATGGTTTTAAGGGTACAGTCGGTTACCTTTACTAAGTAGGTAGCTTACCCCTTGCCATTATTTTTTTAAGAGATCGAGTGATTGCTGATAACCATAATGTATAGGATGGACAAAGTGGAGTTTAGGTGGGGCTAGCAGATTAATTAAGTAAAGTTAGTCGATTGTATATATTTTTTAATGTGGCAGTTTGGGTAGTTATGTTATATAGAATATTTTTATGTTTGACAAACAATCCTCTCTTTTGAAACTAATAAGGAATTGGATGATTAATGTTATGTTTTGGGAACTATATGGTTAATTGTCATTTAAGAATTTTGGGAGCATCACATTAGGTGATATCAAAGTAGGTTTACGTTTCTAGGGATGTATTAAGTGAAAAAAAGCTAACGAAGTGTTCTTGTCTTATCTAGGATAGCTTTCAGAAGATGATAATGCTGGCCCTGAGTCACCTAGGGAATCAAAAAGTTTGATCTGTGCTCCGGATGTGGCAGATCAGGGGGATGCCCAAGCGAATAGGGTAAGGGGAGAGGTGACAATCCTACCACAGATGATGCAGTTCTTTCAGATAATGCAGGACATTATTACTACGTCTCTAGTCCGAGATGATGCAGTTTTTTCAGATAATGGAGTGTACCTTGGAAAGAAGGTTGCATGTAGTACATTGTTTCCTTATTCCAGGGCAATGCACTAACTTGGTGGAAGTCAATGAAGAGACCCGAGAGATGGCTTGGTTGGAGTTCCAGAGAGAGCTCAGAGATAAATACACCCCGCGGATTGATTGAGCCCAAGTTATCTTATAAATTGGCTGCATTTTTCATAACTGTTAATGCACTTTTTGACTCCTAATTGTGACTTTTGTGCTTAAATTAGTTCCTTATAGTGAGCTCATATTATTTGCAATTTGTTAGTAAAATTGTTGCAAATTGATATTAATTGCATTATAATTTTTCCAAGGACAATTGATGCTGCAAATTGTGATTTAATTGTAGGAACACAAGGAGTCAACCATGCCAAGAAGTCAACAGGTCGTGAGCCTTCCATACGTCGCGATGCATCCAACAGAGTAGATCAAGCACGTCGCGACGTATGCCAATTTCCAAGTCGCGGCGCGTCAACGGGCAGCCGCATGTCGCGGCGAGCAAGCAACATCCACACGTCGCGACGAGTAAGCAAGAGCCGCACGTCGCGACATCCATTAATTGTCTTGTCGCGACGTGCAGACGGAAACCCGGACTCCAAAAGGAAATTTCCCTCACTATAGTAACCTGGCCCGTATCCATCATGTATAAATTTGCTTAATTAGGCCATTAATGAGACGGCTGGCTACACTCCGTAAGTTGGCTGCACATAGAACAAACGCACTGTTGGGCCCCGTTCCTGAAGTCCAACCAAGGTGTCGGACCCCGTTCCCGGAACTCAACTATCCGAAATCGAAAGACGAAAAGCGCAAGCGGGTTCCATCCAAAGTCTAATTGCTTTCATTTTTGAACCATCGAAAAGAAGACATCGAGATCTACAACTCTTAAGAACACCTCAAAACAAAATTTTGCCTCGAAAGAGGTCAAAATCGCAAAGTATTGTAGCTGGCCCGAGGTTGTCCGTTAAACAGACACACACTGGCCAAACAGCCAGAACCTCCCGAGAAGGTCCGTTAAATGGACACCCATGTCCGTTTAGCGGACACACAATCCTATGTTCGTTTAACGGACACATACTGGACAAGAGGTTCACTTTCGCCCGAGAAGGTCCGTTAAATGGACATACATGTCCGTTTAACGGACACACTCTGGACAAAGTGTGCCAGGCCTTCTTCAAGCCTCTCCAAAGCTTCTATCATCCATCCTCATATCAAATCAACTCATAATCTCCCCAAATCAACACTTCAAATACAAAACAACTTCATAACTTATCAAATCCTAAATCAATTGCATCAAACTTCCAAATCTCAACTCAAAACCCATATCGTATACAACTCACATCATCCATCACTACCTTCAAATTCATACTTCCCAACTCCGACAAGCAAGCAATAAAAGCTATCACTAACATAGACTAAGAACAACTAACACATGCAAACTTAAGAAATCACACAATCATATACAAGGAAACTTTTCCATTTCTCATTTCATTTCCAATTTAAAGGAAGTTCAACAAAGCTTTGGTACATAGCTTTAAAATGCATATCGACATTACATCAAAACCTTACACAAGTCACAAAATACAATTGATGCTCAATGTTCAATATGCTATTAAAGCTATCCAAAAGTCTAACTACTAACTT
>JAOTBA010000001.1:873837-892667 GCA_025629845.1 Erythroxylum squamatum | reverse complement strand
ACCCCCCAATTTGGGAGGTCACAAAATATTGGATTTTGGATGGCAAAGGATGGCTTCCAAAGCCATCAATTGCCATTTCATCATGTTTCAAAATAGACTCCCAAACAATGGCCTAAGTCATTTAGGCTATTCCATTCCATTCCCTTCCATCCACATCCAAACATATCCTTAAGTTGATCATGATTTATTAATTAATTACAAGTCTTTTTTTATCATCTACTCTCCAAATTTCACTCTTTCATTTGTCAGCTTCTTCTTATATGTTTTATTCACATATATACCATAAAAAGATAGAGAGAGAAGATTGTCTTGACCTTATTTCTATCTCACTTTAACAAGCATTTTGTGCTTTAATTAATTGCTTAATCGAATTTCGAGGTAATAAATCTTCTCTATTAATTGCTTCCTTTTTTAGTACTAGATCACACATACACTAACTACAGGGCAAACGCAGAGACATTAACGGCGGACTATAAACAATCAAGAATATGTAATTACACTGCCTATGGTAATGCCTCGTACATTAGCGTCTGTCATGTACTGACAAAATTCCCAAGTACAATTCATCTCCTTTTTTCTTTTTTTTAAGGGAAACACAACAAATTATATAGTAAGTTAAGGAGAGACATCCCGACAGATCCTTGCACTCAAAAGGTGGAATCTCCTACTCAAAAGAAGAATCGATCTCGACAAATTCTCTTTTAAGAGGAGGTAACACTTAGGGGATGCTTGGTTGAAGGTAATGGAAAAAAATGTATTGGAATATAATGAAAACTTGTGTTTGGCATCAAATTATCATTGAAAGGGTAACATTTTCATTACCCACTTCTTGGCAATCCTCCATTCCCCTACTAATTGAGAGGAATGAGAATTATTGATTTATTCTCCTCTTACAAGGGCTTTATGTAACTAATTAATAATATTTTAATTAATTATATTATATTTAATTATAATATTATTATTAATTAAAATATAACTATTCATTAATAAAAATATTAATCAATTAAAATATTGTTATTCATTAATTAAAATATTGTTATTCATTAATTAATTACAATATAATTAATTAAAATAGTATTATTATTTAATTAATTACATTATATTTAATTAAAATATTGTAATTAATTAATTAATTAAAATATAATTATTCATTAAAATATAATTATTCATTAATTAAAATATTTTAATTAATTAATTAATTACAATATAATTAATTAAAATATTATTATTTATTTAATTACATTATATTTAATTAAAATATTATTATTAATTAAAATATAACTATTCATTAATTAAATTATTATTATTAATTAATTAATTGCAATATAATTAATTAAAATATAATTCATTCATTAATTAAAATATAATTCATTTTGTAATTAATTAATTACAATATTTTTTACAAACCAACCATTATTAATGGTAATAGTAATTATTCATTCATCTTAACTAACTATTATAATTATAATGTTTATATCCATTCTCATTTCTCTCTATATTAATTTCCATTCTCATTCCCATTATCTTCTATGAACCAAGCGCTCCTTTAATATTTTAAAAAATTTAATTAAATTTGACTCAACCTAACACATAAAGAAGCACTTTCCTGGAATAATTGCCAAAGAAACCCAAATTAAAAAATTCCACAATGATTTGAAGTTGAAAAAAGAAAGAGTTTAGTTTTATCCACTAACTGATGCCATGTTCATTAGTCAAATGCTGTGAGGAAATTTCTGAACATCTTCTGAGTGGAGTTCTTTACCAAATAACCTATTATTCTTATGAATCTTGACCGTTAACAGAAAAACCATATCATAGTAACTGGTGCAGTACTATTATGTGCAATACTAGTATGTTGCATCCTACGAAACTTCCAGGCAATTGGGAAGGACTGTAAGACTGTCATGTCATGAAGCTGACCACATCACCAATCAGAATGACCACAACACGTAAAGCTACGTTGGTTATCATAAAAAGCAAAGGTTTGACGGGGAACCGTTAAATTACTGGTATTATCCTATTTTATAAATATTTATTTATTTAATTAAAGAGATTGAATACTCTTAAAATAGAATACAAATAGAGTAACAAAAACATTAAGTATATCCAATTGCATTAGGATTCAAAGATCTATCCAAGTAATTTCAGCATCTAAGTTTCTGCAATTTTTTAATATTTTTAGCAGAACTGTTCTGGTATCGTGTTCAACATCTCCAAGCTATCAAGTTTACTTTTCTTGCTATAAATAACCATCTGTGCAGGATAAGGCATGTTCAAACGAAAAAATCTGAGAGTACGAGAAAGCTACCAGCCATTAAAATGTATGTGACAAGGCCTCTCTCTATGTACAGAAGAGATCCTTCTGCTCTTTCATGGCCTCCTGAGGGTCCAAACTCTGGTATACTAGTAATCCAAGATGAAGATGCTGAACGCACTTGTTGCTTTGGATTGTGTACAAGTGATCGAGTCAGTGGCGTTCCTTTCCCTCAGAACAAGAACCTGAAGGTGGTGTACATACAACAACATGGAGAACATCAACATGTTGACGTAACTCGTACTCTCTTCATTCCAGTTCTGAATCAACCCTTGTCTGCGAATCAGTACTACGTGATCGCAGCAAAAAAGAAACGTCAAGGGTATGTTGCAGAAAGCTTTTATGATTCCGTTCACTATAATCTTTTTTTATTTTCTGAAACAGTAATGTTAAGAGTTTGATTTGATCAGGAAAGCTTACGTGAGCTCAAAGGATGAGGACATCAAGACACGCTTGTTCTGCATACCGTGTGTTTCGGACGTTGAACCACAAGATCTGGACGTTCACAACATATATCAGAAATTTGAGGTTCAATACCGAAACTGTGGAGGTTTCACTGCTAAATCCTTAGCTTCAAATGGCGTTCCTCCAAAATTCTTGAGGAGAAAAGGTTGGAGAGTTCGTACCTCATCTTCAGGACAGTTCTTGTTAGAAGAAGCAGCAGGACTTGACAAAACTGTTCGTGCCCACCTTCCAGACTTCAATTTCCCATTATCAGAAACACTTTCGAGTCCTGTTACAGCAGGAAAATGGTATGTTCCATTCATGTTCATAAAGGAAGGAGACATCAAAGAACAGATTACCCACTCAGCATATTACCAGATGATACTTGAACAACAATGGGAACAAATTGTTGCTTGTGACAATGAACCTGGCAAAGGAGGTGTCGTCACAGTTGATACTGAAATGCTGGAGATTGCAGGAAAAGGACAAACTCTGAACAGGAAAGTGATTGATGGGGTGATTTGGTTTGACACGGAAGGTGAAGAAAACAGTATTGGGATGAGTTTAGCAGTTGTTGAGAGGATCAAATGGGAAGAGAGGATGTTTGGATGGATTGGGGAAGAAGGGAAAGTGAAGGTGAAAGGATCGGAGGAATCTTCAGGAACGGAGAAATGGAGGAGCTTTGGTTGCTATGTGTTGGTTGAGAGGTTTGTATTGAAGAGAATGAATACGAGTTTGGTGCTAACCTGGAGTTTCAGGCACACGCATCATATTAAGAACAAATGGGAATGAAAGTTGAATCATAGGCTTTGGTGTTTGACAATACCAATATTAGGAACTCTTGCTCATGTTTAATAATAGTAATAATAATAATAGAATGTAATATTAGTTGGATTTTTTTATTTCACTTCTCATGATTTGAAAAATATTACTTATATTTGTAATATTATTCAAATATTATATAATTTCATTTATCATATTCTATTAATTTTTATCTACTTTTTACTCAAAATGATGTAATTTATAATTCTTAAATTTTGATATCAAATTATTTTAGAATATTGATTGAATATAAGATTAATATAGTATCACGGCCTGATTATATGTAGTCAAATAATATTATAAAAATATATAATTGAAATATTTTCGATTATAAATAAAATTGTACTTAATTTACAGTGAATTTTCTAGATGGGTTTGATCGGAAAGCAATGTTAGGAATACCATATCGACCTTGGTACCATATTAAATTCTGGTACGATACTGTACCGATACTCGTTAATATTGAATAACAATTTTTTAAATTTATGAAATACTTCTTAAATTTTTTTAAAATTACAAAATATTTTTAATATATTATATTGCATACTTTATAATTTTACATTAATTATGTCTAAAAAAATCATAATAATATAAATTTAAAAGTAATAACAATTTATTTATTTTTATTAACATTAACTTTCACATATTTTACATTAAATATTAACAAACAACACGAAGTTTCTTAGACTGATCATAGATGGTAAATAGAAAGTAATGCAAGTAGAAAATGCTTAATATGCATGTAATATAGCGTAAAGTTATTTATCATATTACATTCTATTATAAACTTTTCAAATCGGAGGTTTTTTATTTTTACTCTTTAGGATGGAATGTGACGTAATATGAAACCCTCATTTTTGATCTCATTTAATTCCATTTTATTATAAACCCTAATCACAATCGATGAAATAAATCACAGTCGACGAAAAAACATTATATTTTATTTCATTAATAAATTCCCAAGTAAACTAATTACAGTCGATGAAATAATATTACATTTTACTCTACTAATAAATTTAATGGATAAATAATATTACATTTTATTTTATTAATAAATTCCAAAATAAAGATAACATAAAGGAATAACTCGTAATAAAAGCATGATTTAACTATAGACAATTGATGCGTTCGATCCCACTCTTTAATGGGACCAAATCCTCTGTACCTACTACCCAAGACCAATCCTGTGCCATTCAACCATGAAAATTTGCGGTGTATGGAGGATTTCACTCCCTCTTTAACCAATACACTACTCGGAGGGTCTCACTCTCCCACGTTCAATCATTTCCTATTTTCTATTTTCTTCTCAAATTTTCAAGTCTTTCTTTTTTACATGGATCAAAATTGATCCACATGGTAACGTTAAGGTAACATACTTTCTATGAATAATTTAACATGAAAGCTATCAAGCCTCGAAGTTCAGCCCAAAATTTAAACATGTCCAAAATTTCCAATTTTAAATTCTCAATCAAATTTAAGTGGGATTAAACGATATTATTTAAACCATATTTTTTTAATTAATTAATAAAATAATATCGTTTCATGATATATTCAAATTTCAAGTTAGACGGAATAACTTTAGCTCGAGTCCGACCCGATTCCAGCTTGGTCATACAATTATTTCAATTTATGTTTATTAAGTTAAATATAATACTTATCAAATTGAATATTTATTACTATTAATAATATGGATTAATAGAATCTTTTTTATTAAAATTAATAATAAATTTTACATTTATTTATTATTTTAAAATGTTAAAATTAATTTTATTTATTGGGTTGAAAATACTAATATATGTGACTAATATAATTTTTATTGCAATTTTATTAATGAAACATCAAAATTTGTTGTTCTTTAATTAAAAATAAATATAAAATAAAAGACTAATGCTCCTTATAATTTTAAATATCAAAGTAAAAAAAATTTATACTGAATAATAATAAATAAATAAATAAAACCAAAAATTAAAAATAGAACTATAGTTGTTTTACTGTCATAGAACAGCCAGTTCACCGAAACACAGAGACAGGCACAAGAGACTGTGGGGTTCAAATTCAATGGCTTCTCACTATTACCATCCACTTGAGCGCTTTCTGCGACCTCATAGCTCTCCTCTTCTTCCGTTCTTCTACCGCTCACCAACTCCCAGAATTGTCTCCGTTCGTTCTCACACCAAAACCACTTCTGACGGCGGCTTCGATCGTTTAAGATCCCATGTCTCTTCTTCTTCTGCTATTGATTTTCTCACTTTGTGCCATCGATTGAAGGTACGGAGTTAAATGTCGAAATGGCCAATTTGGTTGTGTGGTTCTTTCTTTACCCTTTTGATTTTTAGGCCTTAGTTGTTAGAAATTTAAGTCCTTTTTAGCTTGTCTTGTTTAAAGATTGCATTTTTCTTATATAGTTGAAATTCTTAGAGCAGAAAAATAATTAAATAATGTTCAAGTGTGTTCTTGCTAAGTGTCTTTTTAGTCATTGCTTTGACAATTTTGTCTATCAAGTTGTTGTAAAGATTTTTAGGTTGAATTGGATTGTTTTAGGGATCAGAAGTATGTTTGGAAGATAACCCATCTCATGTAGGACTTATTTGATATTTCAAGGGACCTGCATTTCATAATAGTGGCACATAAAGCCTTGTTAACCCCTCTCTAACTCTCTTTCTCAGACCACTAAACGTAAGGGTTGGATCAACCATGGAATAAAGGGTCCTGAATCAATTGCTGATCATATGTACCGAATGGCTTTGATGGCTCTTATTGCTGGTGATCTTCCTGGTGTAGACCGCGAAAGGTTGGGCTTTTCCATTTTATGTCAAGGCTTTACCTTGTTCCCTTTTTACTTGCCTTCCTACAGAACTGCAGTTCCCATCTTATGTAAAGCATTGGTTTTTGGCTTTTGCATGTTAGCTGTTTGCTCTACTTATTATGCTTCTGTACCCAAACTTGTTGCCATTTTTTTGTGTTATATGCCATTCACAGGTTAATAATGTAACCTGATTTATTTTATCTTGACATTTGAGACATGGAAATGAGTGGCATTTGGTTGCGTTAGGCCCAACTTATAAGGTATATTTATGAGCTTCTGTTCCTGAAAATCCTGCAGGATACCTTTTTATACAATCCAAACTTGTAATGAGAGGCCAATTTTTGAAGGGGTGATTTTAGACTCCTTAAATACTGCTAGGATTTGATTCCTGATTTAACACCTCTTTCATCACTGAAACAGGTGCATAAAGATTGCAATTGTCCATGATATTGCAGAAGGTATTAATTCCACTTGATTTGAAATCTGATTGCCTTGGTTCACTAACTTGTCAATACAATGGAATGAATTCTAAATCCCTTAATTCTTGAGTGTACAATTGCAACTTAAATGATCAGTTTTTCCTCTTGGGTCTCAAGCTGGTTTGTAGAATGGATGTTGTATGAGATGAAACTGGAGAAGAAAATTCTTAAGGAAGAAGGAGAAAATTGGAAGTAAAGAATAGGACACCTGATGTTATAAGACTTTACAGTGCTTATTATTTAATCCTTTTAAGAAGATATAAATGGTTAGGTTGTTATATTTTGCATTAGGACATACCTAAACCTACTTACACCTTGTCCTATATAAGAAGTGTGATGGATCATCATCACGACATAATCTGTCAATTGTAACAAGTTCTCTTAGGAAAGAGGATATTTGTGTTGTGGATTGGTGACTAACAGATTCTTATTTTTCTTAAAATAATTCAACTTGGTATTGTTTCCTTTCTTTTGAGATTTGAGTTGGGATTGGACTTTGATAGCTATTGTTGGAGATATAACACCATCTGATGGTGTACCTAAACATGAAAAGAGCAGAATGGAGCAAGCAGCTTTAAATGAAATGTGCGAAGTTCTTGGTGGAGGAATGAGGGGTACTTCATAAAACCATTCTGCCTTGCAGTTGGATTGGTTTGTTATATTGCCTTTAAGCTGTTCTGAAATTGGATATGCTCTTATTGCAGCTGAAGAGATCAAAGAACTATGGGCAGAGTATGAAAACAATGCTTCTTTAGAGGCCACTCTTGTGAAAGATCTTGATAAAGTATGTGTATATGTAGATCATTTGTTTTAATAGGTTAAGGGTGTGCATAAAGCATGTAAAAGTCTTGTTTTCAACATTGCAACATATAATATTGTCTCATAGCTAAGTTTTTCTTTACCTTAAAACAATTAAAAGCATTGATAGCTCGTACCTCATTAAAGCTATTTCAAAAAAGACAATTGAGGGCTTAAGATAACCATAAATGTAGTTGTTTTACTTCTAGCCAAGGATGTGGGCAGTCGGTAATCTCCATACTTGTGTTTTCCTGTAATACATATTCATTGTACACTCACATTTGATGATCCTGCTTACTTTCTTTTCAGGTTGAGATGATTTTGCAAGCGTTGGAGTATGAAATGGGTAAGATTTCAGATTAATATTTTTTTTAATTGCTTGATTTTTCTCTGAGTTGTCTGATTATAGATCTTTATATTTGTGCAGAACATGGGAAAGTTTTGGATGAGTTTTTCCTTTCAACAGCAGGTAGAGTTACTGTTATGCAACTGCAAGCATTATACATGGCCAACACATTCTTTAGTATTACTTGAATATTCAAACTGTTCATCATTTTAGCTCAATGTTTTCTTCTGTAGGAAAATTTCAGACTGATATAGGAAAGAGTTGGGCAGCTGAGATAATCTTAAGAAGAAACACTAGACAGGCCAACAAGTTAAACTGATTTTCAGGTTTGCCCAATGTTTTCATCAAGTTGACGCAGACCCTTTACTCAGCTCAAAGTCTCTTAGCAAAGCTTCATTTTAAACCTTCTGATTTCTGCTCATCAAAACAAAAGGATAACAGATTGGATTGTCTATGGAGGCCACCACGATTCTGGCAACTTGACAACCTTAGTTTTGAAGTTCTATAAATCTAGTGGAACCAGTGTTAGCACTGAAGATCCAAGAATAGAGTTGGTTAAAGTTATCATATTTTGAACTTCTTTTCTGAATATGCATATGTTCTCTAACACTCAAAAGTAAAGCATTTAGAAGGTAGCATAATCAATTCTGGACATATTTTTCCATTGTTGTATCTTCTCAAGAAGCACTAAGAAAAAACAGTAACACAAAACCAATGGAGCTCTAAATTGAGAGCACTGATAGCTACAGAGAATAGACATTACCAAAAAAAGTAGCTTTCTTGTGAGCTTGGTCCGTGCAGTGTGGTCTTAGGTGCTCCTTTTCAGTTCCCTCACTTATTTCATGGTCTTACCCCTGTAAAAGTGCAATCCTTCTAATGATGAAAATGGAAATGGGTTGTGTTATTATGTTTGTCTTTTTTTTTCCTTCTTGCAGTTGAACTTGGCTGTTGCATTTTGCAGTAAGTATAGAAACTTGCCATTAATGATGGATTATGTGGTTACTGTTTGTGAAAATTGAGGTAAAATCAGGGTTGGCAATGGACCATAGCCTGTCGTTTTGATCAATTCAAACATTCAAAGGTCTTTGTTTTGGTCTAAGCTGGTTTGGATCGGCCCTACCGAGTCTGGTCAGGATTCCAGTCAACTCGGGCTTCAGGCTGGTCCAAGCCTAAATGCTAACCCTAGTAACATCCTGTTTGTGAATATGAGAAAAATTATGAAGACTAAAAAGTCTTCCTTGTGTATTCTCCAGTCTTCTTTCCTAAACAAAATTGGTTTGGAAATCTGAAAATAGTTTTAGAAAGTCAATTTCCCATAAAAGCTTATTTATGGTTCAAAGCTCAAATCAGGACTTTTGGCTGCTGCATTAATAACAGAGGACCCAGAGTATATATATTTGTTTTTGACACGGTCATCATATGCATTTTTATTAAATTTAAAATAATATTTTCAATAATTATTTTTATAATATTGATAAGAGAAGCGTAAATTATTTCAAATATCACAATCTTCAAATAATTTATTAAATACATTTTAATTTTAATGTTAATTTTGAAATACTATATCATGACACATGAAAATATATATTTTGAAATATTTTCTTGTTAAATGTTTTTTGAATGTTAATTGACGCTGCACTAGGTTATTATTAATACATATATACATTTTTATGTATTAATTTTTTTTAAAAATAAAAGCTCAACACAATTAAAATTTCTCAATTATTATTATATATAAGTTCGTGATATGTAATGCTTAAAAATAGAATTTCGGATATATTTTATATCTTATTCCGCTCATTATCGAATTAATCAATTTTTTGGATTGTAGAAAAAATAAAATTAATAATAGGCTTCGATTTGAGCCGGGCCGGATTCAAGCTTTTAGAGAAACTTGCAACCTAAACCCGACAAGAAGTTCAATCGAGTCGGACTAAGCTTGAATATTTATTTTTTGATTTAAATTTTAAAATGACATTATTTTACTCAAAAAAAATCATTTATATTTGGTAAATTAAGATTTCATGTCAAGTTAGATCGAGCAATTTAAGTTCAGTCCAACCTGAAACTTGAAAATTAAGAAAAAGTCTAAATATGAACTAAAACTTGATCAACTTGAGTCAAGTCCGTTACCTTTAAATTGAACCAAATCAGACCCGAGCTAAACACATCATATTTATTAACACCTTAACAAAATTAAAGTTGGCTTATGTTGCCACAAGGTAGAGCTAAGAGAATCATATATATTTCATTAAGTGGTTTATTACAAGGACATAAATTAGAATAATTTTATGTATTTTTATTTTTTATTTAAAGAAAGGTTAATAGAAAAAGAAAAAAAAACATTATCAATTCAAAGATAAATATTAATTTAATTTATTAAAATTTGTTGAATAGTAGTAATCACAATTTTCAAAGTAAAATTATTCTATCATATCAATTATACACATGATATTAAATTAAATATAATTTTAAAATAAAGAAAATTACATTATTTATTTTTAATTAAATATTAAATAATAAAGAGTTTGATTCGTAGTCTTTTCCACAATGTTTAAATTAATAGTAAAAATCCAAATTTTAATAATGAGATTTTTAATCCATATTCTTAAAAAAATATTATCCCATTATACAAATTATGATATAATCTTAAATAATGTTTTAAAAATTAAATCGAAAGTTAAACTAGTAAGACGAGTAAAGGAGACTCTTGTGATCTATCGAAGAGTTATATAAATTATTTTTCATTATATATTAAATAAAAACGAGTCTAATTCTTAATCTACCTCAAAATTACAAAAGATGATACAATTCTTTTTATTATTAATGTTTATGATAATTTGTATAATAGACTATTTTAATAATTTTAATTGAATTTTCTTAAATCCGTCTACTATGCAATCAAATATTCATCAACAATTTAGTAAAAGTTTCGGTGAAACGTAAAATCTGAAAAAGTTAACTAATTCATAGTCTTACCTTTAATTAATATCGAATGTCCAAATCACTAAAAAATGAATTGTTTGGAGAAAAAGAGTATTAAATTCTTAACAAAATCATTGTCATTTTGGACATAAAGAAACATTCTTTTAAGGTAATAAACAAAGAAAAAGAATCTGACAAGCTCGGCTTTTTAGCAAATCTATGGCTTCTAATCTTCATTATTTATACTAATCACAACCATTTATGTCTTTTTTATGGTTACTAGACGTCAACATGAAGCAAGTTCGTTGCTTGAAATGAATCTTAGAGAATAATCGTGCATGATATTGCTAATGATTCTGTTATCCGGTTTTGAATTTGAAAACACAACAAACTGGGTCTGGATGGCGTAATCTGGTTTGACTTTGAGGACCCACATTCCGTGTTTTTAACAAAGAGAGAGTCAAAGGTTATAAGAACCACCAGAGCTTGCCTGGGTTAGATTTGTTTGAAGAATCCAGAGACGTGGCAAAAGAAAGGTGAAATCTTTACGTCTTTTTGGCATCTGGTTGCTTTTCGATGATACAGATTTTGGTGCATTTGTTAACCGACAGTAGGGAGTGTTAATGCTCTGATGTTCTGTAGAATCGTGATGCTGGATGGCTTATTGATAGAAAGTTCTTATATTGGTTTTAGTCTTGGTGTAGTAATCTGAGTGGTACTTGGATTATGGTTTGGAAGTTGATGTAGGGTTGCGGTTTGGAGCTAATCGTTTTTCTCTGGGTTTTAGAGTGATAAATGGTTCGAGGGACTTGAAACTGGGATTAGTGATCTGGGTTTAGCACAGAAACTTGGATACTTACTGGAATCAGTTTATCGAGATTCATGGTGGTTTGGTTCCGTCGGGGTTAGTGAGTTCTGAAGTTTGTTTTTTTAAGTTTACGCTTTGGTTGGTGAAGTTTGGTGCTTTTCTTATCTGCAATTCCGAAGTTTGGAAATCTGAGTTTGTATTTGAGGTTGATCTTTGAGATTGTTTCAGTTTTTGCTTGCTCAATGAATTGAGAATTTTTTGAAAATTCATTTATTGCATTGATGAATTATATGATCTTAGAGGGAAACATAGAAAGATTGGATGAGTATTGATGACAACCACACCTCCAAACGCATCTCCTACCGCAATACCATCACCACCACCTGAACCTCCTCCAGTTCTTGCACCTATTCCCCCTCCTAGTGTCCCACCATCACCAACACCACCATTAGCGCCTACAGATCTTGTGTCACCTAGTTTTGCCCCTCCATCAATGTCAATTTCACCACAATCCCCAATGTCAGCAAGTTCACCAGAGAGCAAACCTCCTTCTGTGCCTCCACCTACTCCTCCAGGAACTTCGCCTCCACCATCAGTAGCAAATCCACCACAAAGCTCTCCTCCACCATCAACATCAACTCCACCACAGAATTCACCCCCACCGCTTATAACAAATACGCCATCAAACTCTACTCCAACACAGGCATCAACTCCACCACAACATAATTCACCTCCACCAGCAGTTAAAATTCCACCAAGGAGTGCTCCTCCACCACCACAAACTTCTTCTCCTCCACCACCGACCTCTCCTCCACCACCACAAACTTCTTCTCCTCCGCCACCACAAACTTCTCCTCCACCACCGAACTCTCCTCCACCACCACAAACTTCTTCTCCTCCACCACCAACATCAGCTCCAACACCAGAGAAGTCACCTCCAACACCGGTAATAAATACACCAAAGAGCTCCCCTTCACAGGCAACATCGGCTCCACCACCACAATATTCACCACCACCACATTATTCACCTCAATCACCTGTACCAGAACCACCACCAAGCTCTCCTCCACCACCAAGAGCAGATCCACCTGAGAGTCCACCTCCACCTCCATCGTCAACACATTTCCCATCACCTGCTTCACCTGCATCTTCACCATCCAAACCACCTAGCAATTCACCCTCAGCCCCACCATCAACTCCTAAAAAGGATGCGCCTCCTCATCCTATCCCTACTCCTAGAAATCCAACCCCAGCTCCTTCACCACCAAAATCTATTCCAAGGCCGTTGCCCCCACCTCCACCATTAAGGTTGGGATCTCCTTCTTCTTTCCTTCATCCACCACCTTCTCCTTCTCCATTTGTGAATCCCGCTCTGGAAGAAAATTCAAAATCCGGACATAGCAATGGTATAGGTGTTGGAGTTATTGCAGCTATCAGCGTGTCTGTAGTAGTAATAATTCTCATCCTGATTGGATTGAGTATCTGGTGCATGAAGTGGAGAAAAGTAGCTTCAGGAGGCAACGGAGGTTATATTATGCCTGCTTATTCATCAGGTAAATGTTTTGCTTAGTCATGAATTAATACTCTTTACCCTGTTATGAGGCTACTTACTGATGGTATGAGCTTTAGCTAATGAACAAATAAAATATTCAAAAGTACCTTATAGGTAACATGTAATATGTCCTTCACCATTGATACTGCATGTGACAGATTAGGAGTTACGATAATCAAATTCTTGTAATAAAAGCAACTACGATTATGAATTCTAGTGGCATTTTATTGGTAGGTAAATTTTTTTAGCTTCTTTAGGCATATTTCATTTCAGTAGTGTCATTTATTGGAGTTTGAAGGCTTCAGAACTTTCTATCCAGATTCAAATTTAAAGAAGATGGGATCTCCTGCTCCCTTAATGGGAAGTGGCTCTAGCAGTGACATATTCATTTCACCAACACAATCCGACAGATTAGACAGTTCAAAGACATGGTTTACATATGAAGAAATAGTCAAAGCCACAAATGGATTTTCATCACAGAATCTTTTGGGGAAAGGTGGATTTGGTTCTGTTTATAAAGGTTGCTTGTCAGATGGGAGAGAGGTAGCAGTTAAACAGCTTAATATTTGGGGAGGACAGGGTGAGCGGGAGTTTAAAGCTGAAGTTGAGATTATTAGTCGCATACACCACCGCCACTTGGTTTCACTTGTGGGTTACTGCATTTCTGAGAGCCAACGATTGCTTCTATATGACTATGTGCCTAACAATACCCTTCATTTCCATCTTCATGGTTAGTTAAAACTTGTTTGAAGTATTACTTAACTGTAGCTGGTCAGACTAGTGCAATATATTCTTAAATTTTTGTAGGGGAAGGTGGGCCGGGGCTGGACTGGGCAACACGCTTTAGGATTGCACTTGGTGCAGCTCGTGGACTAGCTTATCTCCATGAAGATTGTAAGTATATCATTGGCATTTTGATAGCTAATTTGATATTTGCGTTCATAGTGTCATAAGTGTCATATCTTCAGGACTTTTCTTGCTTGTTTCTTCTCTTCAGCCCAGTATGTATCCTGAAATTATAAGATACTAGCTTTTATTGGCAATCAAATTGTGTTGATATTGGACACTGGATAAGATCTAAGGTACACTGTACATTTATTTCTACTTTGATGGAATTCAGGCTCGCAGAAGGAAGATGTCTAGTATTTGATGATCCTTCAGATATATCAAACAGAGTCCTCTTTCTCCTTTCTTTCCTATAAGGGCTACAAGGCAAAGATAAATTAAAAACACTGTTTCCAAATTGCCAAGGCCAAGTCTTCTATAAGTACAGTTTTGAATATCCATAACATAGTGTTGAGTACTCCCATAAAATATATATGGCAAGCTTTACATGATTGTAGAATATGTGAATACTGAACAGATTAAGGTGTGCATATATTTTATAGAAAAGGAATTTGTCACTGTATTGGTGGAACGTTTCATCTCTGAAAATAATATGTAGTTTTGTAAGGATTTAGCTTTTGGCAAGTGTTGTTTATTTCTTTGATTGTTGTGCGTGTAGGTGATCCTCGTGTTATTCACAGGGATATCAAGTCATCAAATATTCTTTTAGATGACAAGTTTGAAGCTAAGGTATAAAAAGTTACTCCCTTTACCATTTTGTGGGCCTTTTAAAGTAGGTTATGCTTTAACCTTCCATAAGTTTGGCTTTTCAGGTTTCAGATTTTGGGCTTGCCAAAATGGCTGTTGATGCAAATACTCATGTAACAACACGCGTAATGGGAACTTTTGGGTAAGTAGCTTATATGTTGTTTGTTTCAATGTTCTTGGAGGTTTGGACTATCAAAATGGTAGCTGGGGACGGTATTTATTCTTCCATGCCTAAGTGTGAAACTTTTCTTGGTTTTCAGATACATGGCACCTGAGTATGCATCAACCGGCAGATTAACGGAGAAATCAGATGTTTTCTCGTTTGGGGTAGTGCTTTTGGAGCTAATCACTGGTCGGAAGCCAGTGGATACTACACGGCCGTTAGGAGATGAGAGTCTTGTTGAATGGGTAAACTATTATGTTATTCTACTAGTTAGCATTTTCCTGTTTTGGGAATCACACATAAACTTTTCTACTTATGTTCAGTCATTAATGACATTGACAGTTAAGAATCCTTTTGCTTGTTTAGACTGTTGGATTTTGTTGAGAATCTAGCGTCAGGTGCTTCTATCTGGAATAGTCTTATTAATAGCAATGTGTGATTTTGTTTACTGAATGTGAAGTTGGGCTTCCTGATCTCTTTATGGATCTGTGTTTTTAATAAAAAACAAACTTTTTGAGTTGAACAAACCAAACCTATGCGAACTTTGAATAAACAAGGTACCGTTGATGGGGGACAGTAAAGGTATATGTGAAAGGAATAAAACATAGTAGAGGGATTCTCAAAATTATGAATTTTGAATAAAAGCTTTATTTCTCAAATTCATGCTTTATTCATCCAAGGGCAAAATTTTGTTTCAGGCTCGACCTTTGCTAAATGATGTCCAAGAGAGTGAGGGAATTGATGGTTTGGTAGATCCAAGGCTTGGAAAGAACTATATTGAAAGTGAAATGTTGAGGATGATGAAGGCTGCTGCTGCCTGTATTCGACATTCGGCTGCTACGAGGCCTAGGATGAGTCAGGTAGTTTGTACTGGTTATGCAGATCCAAGTAGCTGTTATATTGAAGAAATTTAAGGATGATGCAAGTATATAATATTCTCAACCCACTGATGTTTCTCAGGTTCTCAGAGCATTTGAAAGCTCATATTCGGTGGATCTGACAAATGGAATGAGAGTTGGATCGAGCTTGGTTTTCAACTCTGACGTACAATCTGAACAAATCAGATTGTTTCAGAGAATGGCTGGTGGTAATATGAATTATACCACGGACTTCTTTAGCCTAGAAAGTTATAATACTCAAAGGTGACGTGGTAAATATTTGAAATGTATATACGAACGACATGCTTTCTGGGCTTTAGGTAGGGTTCTATGGGGGTTGAAATTAATCTAATACGAGTGACAAGGTCGAGATGTACAGAGGTGAGCCTTTTGCTCGAGCCATAGCTGTATTTGGCGTAGAGACTAGTTCAATCTCATATACTCTTCTCCAGATTGGTCTAGCTTCTGCATATAGCAGAAGTTGATGTACCTTTCTCCATGTGACTAGCTCAGGCTAAATTTTGATCCTGCCTGTATGTTATTTAAAAGTTTAAAGCATCATCAGCATCTAAACATATCATCATGAGCTCAGCTACTGAAATCAGTTTTAAGAACCTCAGAAGTTTCCATCCTGATCTTACATTCACTTCCGGGGTAATTGATTTCGTTACGAACTCGCCTCATTCCATCCTATTTCGTAACAGTTTTGGCTGTAGCCTTTATACATGATCAGGTCATCCTAGTACCTCAAGACGATCATGTTCATGCTGGTTTGAGCTAAAACAGGATCTTCCACCATTGTCTCTGCACTTTAGGTATCAAGAAATCTTGAGTTTGCAGTTTTTTATAAATAAAAGATCGAGATTAATATGAAGTTCAATCAACTTAACCTAATAGCTAATTTTGCTAGCTTTAGATCGGAATAAATTTTATGATCCCCTAAATTAGTCTAGACATGGAAGGGGAGTTCAAAAGGAGGAATAGATCCTTAATCCACCTTATAAAATTCAATTACATGTAAATTAATTGAAAGAGATATTAATAAATTGATAGATTTAATTGATAAATTTTATATGAATTTATGAAGTGTACTCAAAATTCAATAAACATATATTTTATTAACAAAAATTCATTATAAATTAAATACATAAATTAAAAATATATTTTATATAAATTTTAATTTAGTAAAAATTTTGATTACACATATTTATAATCTGACATCAATAATTTAAGATAAGAACGAAATTTTATGGGGTCTTTTTTTTAAGAATATCTTATTAATTTATTAAAATTATAAAATTAACCCATTAATCTAAGTTGGACCATAAAAACTATAATACAACATAAGTTAGTAATTTAAATTATAAAATTTTTGTTGTACTGAAGTTATAATATTAGGAATATATTGAACCCTCAAATTGATATATCATTGGAACTCTACACGTTTAACAGAAAACAGAACAATCCAAAAAGAAAAAATGACCAAAAACTCTTATCGTTCTCTTCAAGATAAAAACTTCAATCATTTGTAATCACATTCTAACATATGTTCAACAATAATATACATTAGAATAAGCAAATAAAATAAATGCGGAAGAAAACAAAATTACCTCTTGCTATTGTTGTTTGTTTTGGAAGATATGTGTTTTTGGAATTCTTCTAAGCTCTTAATTCTCAAATACGATGGTGTATGTTAACATAAGAAAACAAAAGCTTTTGGGGACTCAAAATCAGAGAAAAAATCTATATGAATATGCTTCCATCAACCGCAATAAAAGTTACCATAAAACCATGAATTGAATACCCACTAAATGCATAACGTTTGGACCATTACTATAGCAAGAATATGAAAGGTTATCACATTCTCCCACTTAGTCCATACGTTTAACTTGGTATCACATCCTAATTTGATCCAAGTATAATACATGAATCGTGACGATAGGTCCTCTAGTAGTTGAGTATTATCTTCCATATATTACGGTATACTATAATTGTATCAACTGAATGTGGTAACATTACTTAATGAATAAACCCTATGTTTATTTCAGGTCCCAAAAAATCAATTTTTTCAAAACTCAATAATGTACACCATAATATGAGAAAATATTATAAGAGTTTCATGGAAATAACATTATCTATACAATGAAAACTATATAATGTAACTCAATCCCATTCTAACAATATGATCCTTGAACTTCACTGGTGGCATGCCTTTTATTAAAGGATCAACTATCATCAATTCGGTGCTAACGTGTTCAATGATCACTTTCTTGTCTTTAACACGTTCCCTTATAGATAAAAACTTGATGTCGATGTGTTTACTTCGACTACCACTCTTATTGTTTTTAGCTAGAAAAATAACAGTTGAATTGTCACAATATATCCTCAATGGCCTAGAAATGGAATCTACAAGTTTAAGCACATATATGAAACCCTTTATCCATACACCATGCGATGTAGCCTCAAAACAAGAAATAAACTCAGCCTTCATAGTGGAAGAAGCAATAAAAGACTTCTTGGCACTTCTCCAAGATATGGCTCCATTGGCAAAAATGAAGATATAACCTGATGTTGAGTTCCGTGAATCAACACGCCCAACAACATCTGAATCTAAGTACCCTATTGCCTCCAGATTGTCGGTGCGTCTGTACGTAAGAATGTAGTCTTTGGTCCCTTGAAGGTACCTCAATACTTCCTTTGTAGCTCTCCAATGATCTAATCCTAGGTTACTCTGATATCTGCCTAACATTCCAACAACAAATGTAATGTCAGGTCTTGTGCAAACCTGAGCATACATCAAGCTTCCGACTGCAGAAGCGTATGGAATGTTTTTCATTTGTTCCCTTTCAAAATCATTTTTAGGGCATTGGTCCAAATTGAACCTATCCCCTTTCACAATGGG
>JAOTBA010000001.1:848903-864219 GCA_025629845.1 Erythroxylum squamatum | reverse complement strand
ATCACCCATATCTTTCATTTCAAAATTTTTAGAGAGAAATTGTTTCACATCATGTAACAAACCCCTATCATTGGTTGCAAGTAATATGTCATCCATATATAATACAAGAAAAAAATTTACTCCCACTAACCTTCTAGTATATACATTGATCTATGACGTTTTCTTCGAAACCAAATGATGAGATAATATCATGGAATTTCAAATACCACTGGTGGGATGCTTGTTTCAGTCCATATATGGATCTTTTAAGCTTGTAAACCAAATGCTCACCATTAGTAGAGGAAACTCCTTCTAGTTGTTTCATGTAAATCTCTTCCTCTAGGTCACCATTTAAGAAAGCCGTTTTCACATCCATTTGATGCAATTCTAAATCAAAGTGAGCAACCAATGCTAAAATTATACAAAGTGAATCCTTTTTAGACACAAGAGAAAAAGGATTTGCTCCTTTAAGCAACTCAACAAGATCCATATATGGACTCAAAAAGATCCATATCTTAAATACCCATCTGCAACCTACGTGCTTTGCTCCTTTAAGCAACTCAACAAGATCCCAAACATCGTTATTCTTCATATAATTCATTTTTTCCTTCATAGCATGGTACCATAAAGCTGATCCATTGCAACTTATGGCTTGTGAAAAGGTTTCAGGATCATTTTCGACTCCTATATTGTACTCAAATTCTTGTAGATATACAACATAATCACTAGTAATAGCTGATTTTCTTATTCTAGTAGATCTTCTTAATGTTGCACCAACATTCTCCTGTAGAGTCGGTTGTTCAACTGGCTGCTGAATGTTTTCAGGTAATTCCTAAATAACTGGATCTACTAGATTATTAGCAACTTGTGGAATTTCTTGATTGTCATTTATGTTTACAGTAGGCTGTTAAATTTCAACAGTTGGGTGTACAACATCTATTTGAACTTAAGGATTGTTGTGAATGACAATCACTTTATTGTTTGAGGTGGGAGGTTGAGTATCCATATGATCATTATCAAAGACTGTATCTTGAAATTGATCCCTCCCACTAATCAAGTCATTCTCAAGAAATTTTGCATTTTTTGATTCTACAATTCTAGTGTGATGTGAAGGACAATAGAACTTATATCCCTTAGACCGTTCGGTATATCCAATGAAATGCTCACTTATGGTCCTTGGGTCCAATTTCTTCTCTTGTGGATTATAAATTCTTACTTCAGACGGACATCCCCAAACGCGTATATGTTTCAAACTCGATTTCCAACCTTTAAATAACTCAAATGACATCTTTGGTACAACCTTAGTTGGTACCCGATTTAATATATATTTATATATAGTCGTCTTAAGAGCTTCAGTCCACAAGGACTTGGGAAGTTTAGAGCCACTCAATATGCTCCGTACCATGTCCAATAATGTTTGGTTTCTTCTTTCTGCCATACCATTATGGTCCAGAGATCTAGGTATAGTGTATTGGGCTACTATCCCATTTTCTTGAAGATACCTTGCAAATAGACCAAGTGCTTATCCACCTTCAGTATGTCTACTATACTATTTCCTACCTTTATCAGATCTCACGATCTTAATTTGCTTACCGCATTGTTTCTCTACTTCTACTTTGAACATTTTAAAAGCATCCAGAGCTTCATTCTTGTTAAAAAGCATCCAGAGATCGTGAACAATCATCTATAAATGAGATGAAGTCTTTCTGACCATACGAGTCCATATTTGGACTATAAATATCCGCATCTAAGATTTCTAATATGTACGAACTTCTCTTGGCACCTTTCTTTGATTTTTATTCTGCTTTCCCTTTATGCAGTCCACACAAATATCAAAATCAACAAAATCCAAAGTACTAAGTACTCTGTCAGTCACCAATCTTTTGATCCTTTCTATGGAGATATGTCCTAATCTCCGATGCCACAACATAGACAAATTTTCATTCATGACAAAACTTTTTATTCCAGCATGAACATATGTTGCATTGTAACAAGTATTATCTTGTAAATTAAAACGAAAAAGACCATCAAATAATATACCGTTGCCAACAAATTCAAATTTATAATGTAACTTTAAAGATTTGTTTGAAAAATGAAAGGAATATCCAAACGGTATAAATCTTGAAACTAAAATCAATTTCTTGGAGAAATTGGGAATATAAAATGTCTTTTCTAGTTTTAAAATAAAACCAATGTATAAAATTAAATTGCAATCCCCAACAACCTCCACACATGAATGTATCTTGTTTCTGGATAAGATATACTGCTTACTTCCCACTGGCTTCCTTGAGTTTTGCAAATCCTGCAACACATTTGTAATATGGATTGTATAACCAAAATCAATCCACCATATGTCATGACAAACTTCAGCCATATTAGATTCAAATCAAACTAGTGAGATTATATTACTTTTCTTTACAAATCATTTCTTACGTTTGACACAATCCTTCTTCATGTGTCATTTCTTTTTGCAAAAGAAGCACTTGGATTCCTTATTAATGTCAACTTGGATAGGTATTTGACCTTTTCCCTTTGATTTGGCTTGATTTTTCTTCTTGCCTTGAACAACCCTATGTGCACTCTGCAAACTCCTGCCTGTTCCATCGATAATCTCCCTTCCTCTTGGACACACATAGTCGTTAATTCATTTATTGACCACTTATCTTTATGTGTATTATAAGAGATTTTAAAGGGTTCATATGGTGGTGGAAGGGTGTTCAAAATGTAATGTACGAGGAAAGAATCAGACATCTCAACCTCTAGTTTCTTTAACCGAGCCGTAATGTCCCTCATTTTCATGATATGCTCACCCACACCTGGACACCGGTGAGTCTTGTAGATGAAAATTTCATAATTTAAGTGCTTGCAAGTGCTTTGTCTAAAGTTTCGAACTGCTCATCAATAGCCTTTAGTAGAGCACGAACATTGTCATGTTGTTCTACAAAACCACGAATGCCAGCAGAATTTTTTGTTTTAATGAACATCACACTTAGGTGATTAGATCGGTCCCAACGTTCATAAAACGCAATTTCAGTTGTAGTGTTGGCCTCCGTTACCTTAGGTGGTTCTTCCTTCTGGATAACTTAATCAATGTCCATCTACCCCAGATGAAGAAGAATTCTCTCCTTCCAAATCTTATAATTTTCACTCTTTAGTTCGGAAATTTCACAACTTGTATCAGAGAAACTAACAGTTTAAATAGTTGCATAAATAAAACACATATGCTACTTATCAATAAATTGAGGCTAACAAACTATATATGTGTATTACCAATGTAAAACATATCTTAAAAGATATAAATTAAATGACATAAAAATTACCTGTGAGCTAAATTTTTAATTCAAACATATTTATGTTAAACTATATGATAAAACTATTAAATTATACACCAATTTCTAATACCTGTGGGTAAATTAGAAAAATAATTTGATATTTCATCCTAATTAATTATTCAAATATAAAAAAAATTCATGTGGGAAAAAATTTATGATTCTAAAATAATTAATTACAATTAAAATTCTCTAAACTTTATCTGATTAATTACATAAATATATAATTTATATATAATTAGGGTTGTTGTGGCTAAGCCCTAATAACTAATCAGTAAAAACTTTTTATCTATGATGTTATTCACAAGGCAAAATATAGATATAATAGCCATGAAATAAACTGTTACATAATTAACAATAATTCAAAAGGAATATCAACGCACAACATAGCTGAAAACATATATGATTGCTAACAAAACGGAGAGAAAACCACATAAAAAGACGCAGTCAACACCAACAAATAAAAAAATGCAATCCAGTATATGATTTGGATTTCAAAACACATACAAAACAACGTAGTTTAATCCATATGGGTCTTCTTCAACCTCCAGCCGGGTCAAACCGACCTAAGTCATGACCCATCAGATGCTCCACAAAACCAACCCTAAAAAAACATCACAAAAAATGCATTTTTTAAAGTAGAAACACTCTTAAAACACTCAATTGAAAATTTCTACATTTAATCTAAAGAAAAACATCCAAAAATAACTCTAAATTAAAAGTTTTCAAATCTGAATTTTTTTTCCAAAATTGTGAAATTCTCCAAAAACGTCAACAAGACAAAGGCTAACCTTGCTCTGATACCAAATATAAGCACATTCTAACATATATTCAACAATAATATACATTAGAACAAGCAAATAAAATAAATGCGGAAGAAAACAAAATTACATCCTACCATTGTTGTTTGTTTTGGAAGAGTTGCATTTTTGGAATTCTTCTAAGCTCTCAATTCTCAAATACGATGGTGTATATTAACAGAAGATAACAGAAGCTTTTGGGACCCAAAATTAGAGAAAAACCTATATGAATGTGCTTTCATCAAGAACAGTAAAAGTTACCATAAAACCAGGAATCGAATGCCTACTAAATGCATAACGTTTGGACCATTCCTATAGCAAGAATCTGAAAGGTTCTTACATCATTTTCTTTCAAGATCGAAACTTTCTAATCATTTTCTTTAAAGATCAAAACTTTCCTACGACAGGAAGCTATTTTCAATCCATTTGATTGATTGTAGCCATGTCAAGGACCCTCCAAAAGGAACAACTAAAGTAGCTCAAAGCCATCTTCATGCGCTTTAACATGGACTCAAATAGCAGCCTCACCCACCTAGAGCTCGTCACTCTCCTCCGGTCATTTGGCCTCAAACCCATGGGTAAACAAATCCACGATCTCCTCCATAACATGGACGCCAACGGTAATGGCTATGTTGAGTTTGACGAGTTGGTCAACCTTATCCTCCCTGGCATGAACAAGGACACCCTCATTAACCAGGAACAGTTGTTGGATGCTTTTCGATCGTTTGATCGTGGCAGTAACAGCTACATCACTATTGTTGAGTTCGCGAGATTAATGGCTAAAATGGATCACCCTTTGTCATACACCGAGTTGACAGAGATGATGAAGGAAGCAGATGCAAATGGTGATGGTGTCATTAGTTTCAATGAGTTTGCAAATGTCATGGCTAAATCTACTACTGATTTTTTTGGACTTAAGGTTATTATTCAGTATGTAGTGCGTAACACGAGACCCGGTTACGCATCCAGGATTGAACGTGAAAGATATGAACGACGAAAACACGAAAAATACCTAATTTTAGTTCCATGACTTTCAATGAAGATTTTCGATGCTGAAACATATCCGTTTTTCCGACAACCTTCACGAAAGTCGATAACTGGAACGTCATTAACATCTTTTTGCAGTTTTCTCAATCGTGAATCTCTAAATGGGTCAGAATAAATTTACATTCACGAATGAATTGAGCAATTACAGGAAATCTTAACCTTATATATATATATATATAAAAGTTCCATATCAGGCTTTCCTATCACAGGCTCGATATGGATCTGGTCCACACTTATTATGGTCCATTTTTTTTGGACCTCGGCCCACTAATCTAAATCCGTTATTGGGTCACTTTATTATCTTTATTTAGATCAAATTTACATAATTTAACCGATAAGTTATTAGAAACCGATAAAATGCAAATAATTTTTGTCCACCAAATGAAAATTTTTCTAACATTCTCCCTTTTGGACAATAATTAATTACAGTATTGATACAAATTTTAAAATAGTTTGAAAATACGGTTAAGCCACATTACTGTAATCGTACCAAGTTTAAAACAAAACATTTGATCAAAAGATAATAAAAGTCCATCATTTCGTCCCACAAGACTTTCGATGTCAAAAAATATCAAGCACATGTGTCATATGTGACACGAGTCCAATATAATTATGCATATCTAATATCTCACTAACGTGAATGGGAAAATGGACGGAAAACTAGGATGATACTTGTATGATCTGATATGTATCATCTTTCTGTTTGTAGGTCTCGATTTCTCTAACCTTTATGCTAAACTGTATCAGAGAAATCTTGTTTTCTCTCAGCAAATGCTAAACAACATTAGAGAAAACCTTTGTATTTCCTTACTGAATGCTAGACTGTATTAGAGAACATCTTTATAGGATTAAAAACTTATATCCCCTATGTTAAAATCTATGTTATAGTTTAAGACACATATTAAACTATTTATATCTTAAGGACTTAGGCTCAAGGTCAATCTATATATACGCCCAATGACTTTAACAATGCTTAAGATCGACAAAGACCTTAAGAATTTCACATGTATTATGACTATAACAAGTATGACTGAGGATAAACAATGATCATCTTTGCTGATAACAACTATACAATCATAATACATCAAAATGTATAAACATCCAAGGAGCAAACATAACGATCCCTATCTAATAGTATTTAGGGACTTCAATACACCCATACTGTATATATGTCTTTCAAACACAAATGGGTTAAGTCCTTTAGTTAAAGGATCAACACGCATATCCTCAGTCCTCAAATGCTCTACCTCAATGTCACCTTTCTGTATCAACTCTTATATGGTCAAGTATTTTACCTCCAAATGTTTAGACTCTATGATATTCTTATTGTTGTTCTTAAACAATATAGCAGCAAGATTATCACAATACAATTAGATGGGTCTAGCTACTAAATCATCCACAAACAACTCAGAAATCAAGTTCCTGAGCTAAATCGCCTGTGTAGTAGCCCCATAGCATGCTACAAACTCTGCATGCTTAGTCAAGAAAGTCATCAATGGCTGTTTGACATTCTTCCACGATATTACACCATATGTTAACATAAAGATATAGTATAAAATGGACTTTCTGTCATCCGAACTCAAAATCTAAATTTGTATACCTTACGAGGTTTAAATTGTTGACTCTTCTGCACGTCAACATATATCTCTCACCATGAGAGATAGGTGTCACAACAAGTTTACAAACAATCATATTAAACATTTGTAACACACGCTCAATGTATGCACTCCACGAGAGGCATAAAGAGTATTGAGATCTGTCTCGGTGAATCTAAATACCTAGGAAAAAAGATGCTTCTCTAAGGTCTTTCATGTCAAAATGCTTGGCCAAAAATTGCTTAACTTAATGCAACATGGTCAAGTCATTTGATGTGATCAATATATCTTCCACATATAATAATGAAAAGGTAACTTTACTCCCCCTAATCTTGTAGTATAAGCATCTTCCAACTTTATTTTACATGAAGCCAAAAGATGTTAACCTCTTCAAACTTTTCGGTATCACTATCTAGAAGCTTGTTTCAAATTGTATATTGATTTTCTCAATTTTCAAACTTTTTCAGTCTCTACTTGATCCTAAAATCCTTCAGGTTTCTCCATATAGACCACTTCATAAAGGTCATCATTCAGGAGAGCGGTTTTGACATCCATCTAATATAGCTCCATATCATAATGAGCTACTATTGTCATGATCACTATAAATGCATCCTTCGAGGATATGGGAGAGAAGGTAACATTAAAGTCAACCCCCTCTCTCTGAGTGAACTCTGGCAACCAACTGAGCCTTGAACCACTCAATTATACCTTGATTGTCCTTCTTGGTCTTAAACAACCATTTACAACTGACACGTTTGCAATTCTGAGGTAAATCAATTAGCTCCCACACCTTATTATATTTCATGGATTACATCTTATCCTTCATTGCATCCCACCACAAATCTGTTTGGGGTCCAGAAACAACTTTTGTAAAAGTAACTGGATCCCCAACATGTTTAATATCAGTCTTGTTCACCCAAATAGACTATATAATCAGATGAGATAATAGGTCGTCTCATTCTAATGGGTCTTTGCAATTGCATTGGTTCTTGTACCCTAGCAACCTCTGTTTGTACAAGTATGAGTTCTTGTTCCTATACAAGTACGGTATTAAGACCTCGATCCACTAAACCTTATTGTATGAGTGGTGGACTTGCTCTCACCTGAAGGGCAAAGATGACCTTAGGATATCCAAATAGATAGCAACGAGTAGAATGAGCTTATAATTTATTTTCATAAGAATTATACAACTATACTTCAGTAGAGCAGCCTCAAATAAAAATGTGTGAATGGTTAAGCTTCCACCTTTTTCAGATAAGCGGGTAGGTTAATCCTACTCTGCATTGACGTCAACATGTCCTTTAGGATGCGATTACATCTTTCGATCACACCATTTTGCTAAGGACTCTTGGCATAGTGAATTGAGTCACTATTTCACCCTATTCTATATAGCTGGCAAACAAACCCTTTTCTTGTCCAGAAACCCCATGTTTGCCATAATATTCTCTTCCATGGTCAAATATGATAATTTTGATAGATTTTTTCAATTAGTTCTCAACATCAACCTTAAAGATCTTGAATTTATCAAGAACTACAGACTTTCCTTAAGCAAGAACATATAACCATAAACGGGATTAATCATCCTTAAAAGCCATAAAATATCTAGAAATGCATAAGGTAATTGTATAAGGTCCTCATATGTCTATATGGACAAGGCTCAGTAAGCCAGAAGCACGAGTTGACCCCTTTTCTCCTTATTTTAGTCAACTTACCCCTGCAATAGTCAATATATGTTTCCAGATCATCAAAGCTAGAGGTGGGAGAATGTTTTCCTTTATCAATCTCTCAACTCTATATCTAAAAATATAGCCTAAGCATTTATGCCACAACATATATGACTTTTACTTTATCAGGATTATATTTTTCATGACCTTTTTGGCAAGGTTTGAAGACGCATATATCTTATTTGGGGCAAGACACATTCTATATAAACTATATAACACGAAAGTTGTACTAATATATTTTGTATTGAAAGATAACTGTACAGCCGAAGTATCAATTACAAAACAACAACCTTCTTTGTCTAACACTAATACAAATATTAGATATAAAGTGTATCATGTAAAAACCAAAATAAACCATGTATGAAGGTTCAAACATACATTCTCTATAGATATTTCATTCACTTCATTGTTGCCAACCATCAATTTCTCCTTTTCTTTAGTTAGCTTTCTTCTAGATATGAGCCCCTGTATTGTGGAGGTAGCATGATTAGATGCTCCACTATCTAGCCATCAAAAATTGGATGTGACTACCACATAATTGGATTCATTAATTGATAAATCAAAAAGTTACCTGACGGTTTCTGTCTTTCCTTCCAGGACTTATACCTCTGGCAATCCCACTTTTTATATTTCTTTTTATAAAAGAAACACCTCATATTCTTTACGTCCATAGGACTTGTACCAATACTAGATTGACCAACATCAGCATGTGGAGAAGATTTAGACTTTCTACCTTTATATGTTTGGGGCTTAACCATTTCTTTTCCCTTAGTTGCTAAGAGGACCTTATGAGCAATATTCTTTAACTTCTTCTCTTTGGTAACACAGTGAGCAATTAAAGAATTGAAGTCCCATTCCTCATATTGTGAATAATAAGTCGTCACCGGATTACTAAACTCTAGAGTGAGTGTGTTCAGAACCTGGTGAACTATGAAGACATCAGGAAGAGAAATATTTAGCGCCTTCAGTTTACTGTGGAGAAAAATCAATATTGATATGTGTTCCCTTACTCCCCCTTCACTTGTGTACTCTATAAAGAATAATTCTTTCATCAAGACACTTATCTCGGCATTTGACGAGACTGAGTATCTCTGAGAGACGTTGTTAAGAAACTCCTGCACTATGGTTGTCTCCAGAAGTTCACTAAGTAGATGGTCAGAAATGGTTCTTTTAATGGTCATGCAACATAATCTATTCTACCGATCTCAGTCTGCATAGGTTGCTTTATCAGCCTCCGAGCTGTAAGATGTAGGTGGCGGTGGCCTATCTGTATGTATGGTCATATCAATATCTGTCATTTACATCCTCTATCTACTTCTTCAAATTGAAATCAATCAAGGTTTCAATAGTGACATTGTGTTCATTAATCGAAAAGGTGACTACAAAATGACAATGTAAAGATCAACACAAATGCAAGATAATAGCAATGCTCAAAGTCATAAAATAATATCTATAGCGAGAATCCGATTACACATATTATGCAACATCTGTGAGCTAAATACATGACATATGTAACCAGAACTCCATATAAAAGCGATCAAAGCACACACTATCAACTCTCATGGCACTATCACCTATGGGTGAATCAATTATGTAAGTAATGACTTTCCTCCATCTAATACCTTTGTGCTCATCTCAAAATCTCATATAAGGTCAACATTTGTGGGTAGAATAACCAAACATAAGACCAGAGACATCTTCAAACATACAAGCAAAACAATTCAAATACCAATGTGAACGGCCACTGTAGTGACTACAATCTCATCAGTACTCAAAAATCCACAAACACAAGGAATACATTTGTATGTTATCCTCACATTCTGTACAGGTATGTAATATGTGACAATGCACCATCAATAAATGCAAAACCCGAATGCACATTCTCATTATCACATACGAGCGTTGAACAAAACATCAATTAACTTTACTTGAGACTTTCGTCGCGAAAATTCTCAATCAAAGTGACTATCGTGTGTTATTGAACACTGAACCTACTACACGAAACACGAAAACTTCAAGTATCTCACTCATATCAAATTTGTAACACAAAAATTTACTCAAAAATGACCGTAAAATGCCTTATTTCATTTTCCTGGAGTTAAACTTTATTTATTATCAATGTAACAAATCCAAAAAAATCTATAAAAAAGAACTCATTTTATGGTCCATTTTTTTTCCTGAATTTCGACCCACTAATCCAGATCCTTTATCGAGCCACTTTATTATCTTTATTCAGATCAAATTTACGTAACTTAACTGATAAGTTATTAAAAACCGATAAAATGCAATTAATTTTTGTCCATTAAATGAAAAAAAATCTTCTACTTTTTTCCTTTTTAATTTTTTTATTTCTTTCATGCAAAAAGTTAACTCTTCTGGTAATGATCCATCCGCCATTATTTTTGTCCTTATCATTCTTGAAAAGATGATCATCAAGATGGTTTTCTTTTTACTTCTTTGATAAGTTTTGATTTAGAAGGTATTGATGTAATCATCAGATATGTGTATTTACTGATCATTTAATGGTTAAGTGTTCTTGTTGGTAATGCTTGTTCCAGTTTTTACCAATTACCAGAAGTATTATGCTTCATATTTGTTTTCTCTACCAAGAACTTTAGACTTTTCATGAAAAGATATGGAAGATTCTCAACCAAACAGAAAATTTTTCATGTCAACATCAACATAGGTGAGATCATCTGCTTCCTGATGTTCTAGACAAGCATCATCTCAGGAAGCAGAAGTCCAAATTGAATCCATCAGAGAATTCCAAAAAAAGAAGGAAAAAAAAGTTCTATGCAAGTCTTCTTCTCCACAGGATCAGGAGCACACAGCTTGCTATTGCTTAAAAGTTAAGGTTCGGTGGTTATCTCCACATAAGGGTTATGATTCACCATCAACGGTCTGCAATTTAATTTAAATATATGCACACCCGCTTGAAAATGAAAAGATGCAGAATTGGAAGCCTGAAGAAAAAGTTTCAGAAGCCAATTGAAAAAGAAAAGTTGAAAATCACAAGAATTAGAGGAGCTAGATACTTACATAAGAATGGTAGAGTAAGAGGGAAAGCTCAAACTGAAAACATGGTCCCTAAAAATCAGAAACTACATTCCATTCTGAGAGTTCAATAGACTTGTCAGCTTCTTCATCATCTTCAAGCCTAATAGCCAAGTTTGACTCAATTTTATCAGAACAGATGAGATGCACCAGAAAGCTCAACTGATTGAACAGAACTGAAGAGAAATTGCCACGTCCGAGTGCTTGAGCTATATAAGATGGATCATCCCAAAGAAATCAGCAAAACAACTTAGAGATATACTTACATTTGAGATTCAGATGTTGCACTTGGCCTTAACCAGTTGGTGGTGGCCAAAATATATCAGCCAAACTAGGAAAACAAACTGATGGTCTACCAACACCATCCCAGAAGTTGCAAACTCTGATTATTTTGAACAATCTAATTTCACGCCACTCAAGTCCTGTGATTGAATAATCCATATTAAGAAAATCCAAATGTTGTTCATAACAAATGTGATTTCCTATACACCCTGTTGATTCCTTAGCAGCAATGGTGAATCGACAATTATCACAGAGAAACAATGATCTATCCTTAAAACTTTGAACCTCTTCCCATATTTTCTCCTTCAAATTTAGTTTGAAGACTGAAATAACTAAGTTATCAATAACTTCGCAGACTATCCAAAATAAACTTTCCGGCACGAGTAAATTAAATATCGCGAAAGCAAAACACCAGAAAATAAAACACCGACGTTTGGTAACGCAGTTCGGCCAACTTGCCTACGTCTGCGAGGCCCTCACCCAGATTAATTTCTTCCACTGTAGTTCACTAAAATTACAAAGATTGACTAACCCCGTATGACTCAATCTATGTAACAAACTCACAACCTAACTACCCGTGAAAGTTTCTCACGCCCAATAACATGACCGACTCGTGTTAACCTCGTCAGAGGATTTTTCAAACTATTTCTACTTTAAAAGCAAAGACAAATAAAATCAAGAAAGCGATAATTCCAGTTCTGAAATTCGTCACCAATAAGCCAAGTTGTCGCATCAACAGTATGTGGACTGATCTATAATAAAGTCTGCACTATGCATCAAACATCAATCAACGGAATTCATCCAGCAACAACATAAACTACACTTCATCATTGGACAGCTTGCTAAATATAAAGATGATGTCGTATACTGCGCAACCAAAAGAACCCCGTACAAAGAACAACTCATTCAAGAGACAAGGAGCATCAACAACGCAGCAGCTACACAGCTAAGAAGCACACACGGTTTCTTACCAAAAAGCACACCTAGAAAGTCTGCGCAGCACACCAAAGAAACCCTACTACCTCTGCCACATCAGCCAAGACGCAAAATCCCCATATTCACGTCACCTTGAAAATTGCCTTCAACGAAATCCTTTTCAAAAAGAGATACTATTAGATAAGCACTCAACATTCGAAAGATATGCTAATTAGGAATTTATTTCCAATTCTAATTCACTTCCCAATTTAGGCATATCAACAAAGGTTATTGAGAAAATTCTCATGTCCAATTAAAATGTCAAAAATAAAAATGAAAATAGGATATATTGAAAATAAATCCTAACAGAAATAAATCTGGTACCAGATCAAGAAAAATGACTTGCATGATAGCAACGATAAATGTAGATTAAACGTCATTAACAGCAATTACAATCAATGGTTCTGTCACTTGGCCGAGAGTAAGATTCAATCATCAGGGAGAAGTCTCTCCTATCTGTCATTTAAATTCATTGGGGCAGCTTAAAACATAGTGATCTAACCAATGAAGAATGAACCAAACAGAAAACTACTTAAGCTTCAAGCCTCATTGTGAAAATTCATCTATTTCTTATTGCAACCTTCAGTAGTACAGTTGCTCAAGTCAGAGTCCTGCAAACAGACTTTGGATAAACTTTAGAGGCACTACACCGGCAGTTTCGTCCACTGGACAAGAAATGATGCATTGTCATTTCATAAATCCAAATCTCAGAAGAGTCGCACACCAATTTGTTTGTTTAACTATGGGCAAATTTGAGAAGCATATCATCTGATTGGTAAAGAAATGAAAAATAGAAGATACCCGGATGTACTTGATAGAGAACAAAATTACAAAGCTTTGTTGGTAAAGAGCATATTGCATACCTGAGCCCAGGAAGGAGACGTTCCATGAGTTAACGCAAAAGGATAATGGAAAGAGTTAAGAAGAATAGGCTCAAGATTGAAAAAGTAAAGCGGGAAGCAAAATCAAAAGAACGAGGGAGTGTTGGCTTAGCTCAGGCGAGAGCAAAGCCGAAACATTTGGTTTTATTAGCCTTTGTTTGGATAGAAGGAAAGTAAGAAAAAAGAAAGGAAGAGAATTGTATTTCTCTTGGTTTCTATTGTTTGGACAAAAATAAGTAAAGGGAAAGTGAGAGAATGGAGAGGAATAGGAGAGAAATTTGGACCAAATGTATTTCCCACCAAATTGGTGAAAAATGAGGGGAAATTCAAGACAAAGTAAAGCAAGATAAGTAAATTACCATTGAATCCTTATTTAACAAAAGATAAACAAGTTCTATAATCAAGGACATAAAGGTCTATAAGTTTCAATTCCCTCATTTGATAAATTAGGAAAACAAACAAAGGAAAGAAAATCTCATTTCTCTTCCATTCTTTTCTCTTCTTTTCCACTCAATATTTTCTTTCCTTTCTCTTGTGTAAGTAAGGATCCAAACAAAAACTTAAAATGTCTGACGGTTTAATCTCAAAATAGAATAGGCATAGCGTTTGAGGAACGAGTGATCTTATGCCTTTCTGAAGAAGCTTTGAGAAACTGTTAAAAACTGTATTTACGAATGTTTTAAAGACAAAATTAAAAATAAATAGCCAAGATAAAAAATTTAAAATTGAAAGGTTTAATCGATTATTATATAATTATTATATAATAAATAAGAAATAAATTTATAAAAATAAATTTAAAATATAACTAAAGAAAATATATTTATTAAAATATTAATATCTATTAATTTATAATTATAATTTAAACTAAATTGAATGATAATTCTTTTTAAATAATTTTTGTATTTTTGGATATTAGAATTGTGAGATAATAATTTACAAAAATTAGTTGATTTGTGAAAATTAGTTAATTAATTAACAAATTGATACTTAGACTTTGAGATCTCTCTAAGTATGAGACTCTGTCGTGGGTTTATAGTATATTGCATGTTGAGGAGACTTCATTGCACGTTTGGTCTTCTGATTTATGATAAACATCGATCAGTTTTAATTTTAAATAACTAAAAAAAGTTTCGAATTTGAATTGTTTTTCATTATTTTTAATAAATATTTAATGTGTTGTATTTATCAATGAACTCATGATAAATTGTAGCCATTAAATTATTTATTTTAATGCGAGATTTTCTTAATCCCTACTTTATTGTGAAATTTCGGATTTAAGTATAATGACGATGAAAATATTAAATTAAATGAGTGATATCTTATTTAACAATAATATTTTTTTTTCACGAGGCGTCTTAGGAGGATCCCAAGTATAGGAAGGTATCTTTAAGCCATTTACACCTAAATTAATCTCTGCTCGAATCGAGTAGATCCCTTGCAGGAGGTAAAGTTCTGGCTCAAAATTTTAAACGATTGCTTACATAAGGACGGTTCGAATTCGTGACCTTACTTAAGTCAAGAGAGTCTTTTACTAACTCACCTGTACCTTGGGGTTAAAAATAATACTCCCTCTGATTCATAATAAGTGTCGTTTTAGATATATTTTAATTATTCAAAATAAGTGTCATTCTTGACTTTGTATGCATGTTT
>JAOTBA010000001.1:824314-839864 GCA_025629845.1 Erythroxylum squamatum | reverse complement strand
CAAAATCCTTTTCAAAAAGAGATAATATTAGATAAGCACTCAACATCCGAAAGATATGCTAATTAGGAATTTACTTCTAATTCTAATCAACTTTCCAATTTAGGCACATCAACAAAGGTTATTAGGAAAATTATCATGTTTAATTAAAATGCCAAAAATAAAAATAAAAATATGATATATTGAAAATAAATAATAGCAAAGACTAAGAACACAAGTCTCTGATGAGTAGTTCCGTTGGTTCTAACGTAAGTTAAAGTTTCTGTGTCATAGTGACTAAAGTATAGCAAAGACTCATCGTCATTGTTAGGAGGATCCAAGTTCTAGTGGCTCGAGAAGGTAAAAGAAGCTTTGTTCAAGGGAAAAGAAGCCTGCCCAGTTTGGGAAAACTGGGTCGTCGGAGGAAATGGGGAAGGGGAGCTTTCGAGGGAAAGCTGGAGTCTTGCAGCGGTTGACGGAGGACCGCCAAGATTTGCAGACACCCCTGAAACGAAGACAGTCAACGGAATTGAGACAGTTGGCTATTGAAGCCAAGAGGTCCTTTGGAAGCCCTGTCCATGAGAATGTACTCATCCTTTTGAGCTTCAATTTCTAATTCTTCTCTTCATGGACCTGGAAATCACTCATCTTTTTATGCTGCCATTAACATATGCAAGGATTTGACATTGTTCATCGTACTTGCAGAACATGCAACTCTGTATACTATACAGCTAATGTACAGTAAAATTCAAAAGATGAAATCCAAAATTAAACCGACATTATAAGAATTTTAAATTTAGTAGTAGTAGTTAACATTTTCATAAAATTAATTAAAAATAAACAAAATTGGAAATTTTAAAATATAATTTAAAGAGATTATCTTTATTTATTGAAAATTTTGAAATTTATTTAGAAAAGAAATTGTTATATGAAAATTAATTAATTAATTTAAACTTATAAAATTGATTAATAAAAAATTTGACTAATTAATTAATTTTTAATAATAATAATTAAAAATTTGATGAATAAAAATTTTTAATAATTAAAATAACTGAATCAGTTTAATTTTTAATTATAATATTACTTTGATAATTTGTTATCATACTTTGAGATTCGAGAATCGTTGAACATTTTATTATATGATATTATTAGTATATAGTAGTACTTGACATATTTTAAGACTTGGATATAATTTATCTTTTATATACTAATAAACCTTTAGAACAGTTATCTATAAATTTACATCCTAATATTTTTATCAAAATACAAATTTAATTTTAATATTTTAGAATATTATAATTTAAATTTAATAAAGAGCAGCTGATTGACACATATTTAGCTGGACCTTTGATCATTTCACTGTAATGTGTTAAATCGATTCCATTAGGTTAAAGTTAGGGTTACATATATGATTTGGGGATTCAGATATTGGATTGATAACTTCAATATCCAAAATTTGAAGTCTGATGATGGTAAGTAGTACACTTAAGAAGGATGGCAATAGACCGGGTTAGAATCATCTAAGCTCGAAGTTAGCTTGACAATTTTTATATGAAATTGGGCTTTATTCGAAGCCTGATCGAACTTGAGACAGTTAAACTTGAGCTCGAGCTCAACTAAACCTCTATATTAAATAAAAATAAGGTTAGGTATTATTATTCCAGTATCAAGAGCGTTCTCCAAGTCATAAACAATGCAAAATCCTATTATATACTAATATTAACATAACAAAGATAGAGTGTGATCCAAGTCATTAAACAGTTGTATACAAATATGAGTGATCTCCAAGTTCTATGAAAAATGTCAACTCCTTCCACATGTTAAATGGCATATAAAGATGAGTGCTTTCCAAGTTCATGAAGAGAAGAAGCAGAATTCAGAAATTGAAACTCAAAAAATGAGTACATTCTCGTGGACAGAACTTCCAAAGGATCTCTTGGCTTCAATAGCCAACTGTCTCAACTCCGTTGACTTTCTTCGCTTCAGGGGTGTCTGCAAATCATGGCGGTCCTCCGTCAAACTCTGCAAGACTCCAGCTTTCCCTTCAAAACTCCCCTTCCCCATTTCCTTCGACGACCCAATTCACCGGAACCGGCGAGGCTTCTTTTCCCTCGAACACAGTTCCTTTTACCTTCTTGAGCCGTTAGAACCCCGACCTGAGGCTCCTTATCAAGCCCTTTTGATCAGGGTCAAAGCCAAAAAAGATGGAAAATTGTGTCTGTTGAATCCATTTGAGCAGGCTAGGCACATTGGGTTTTCTCCAAAAACACTACCCAAAGATTTGAACTTGTTGGATTATCGTGTCACAGAGATTACCAGAGCTTATAGCATTCGATTCAACAACCGTTCGAAGTTTCCCGCTCCGCGAACGGTATACGGCGCAGATTATTGGCGTTATCGACAAAGACAAGAACTTCGTGCTCTTAATGTCAACAGGGTAGTTTTGTCTTCCACTTCAGATGTCATGGTGGGAATATACAATGGTGGGACTATGTTCTACATGAAAGATCGTGACAAGAAGTGGACTTTGATCAATGAGGGACGAGGTTTCAAGTACGAGGATGTTGCTTTCTATGAAGGGAAATGGTATGGTCTTGAAAGGTCGGGGCTTGTTGCAGTGTTCAGTTCATCATTGGATCTTGTTCACACGATCTCATCTCCAGTTTCAGACAGTGGTGGTCGCACGTACTTGATCGAGTCTTTTAGTGATCTTTTCATGGTTCATGCCAACTTGGATCCTCTTGAAAACGACGATGAGTCTTTTCGATACTTTCGTCACTATGATAAAGAAAGTTTAACTTACGTTAGAACAGACGGAACTGCTCATCAGAGACTTGTGTTCTTCGTCTTCAAACTGAATTTGAAGGAGAAAATATGGGAAGAGGTGCAGAGTTTGGAGGATAGATCACTGTTTCTTGGTGATAACTGTCGATTTTCCGTTACTGCCAAGGAATCAGCAGGATGTATAGGCAATCACATTTATTATGAGGATCATTTTGATGTTCTTGATATGGATTATTCAATGACAGGACTTGAATGGCGTGAAATTAGAGTGTTCAACAAGATAGGAGTTTGCAACTTCTGGGATGGCGTTGGTAGGCCACTAGTTTGTTTTCTTAGTTTGGCTGATATATTTTGGCCACCACCAAGCTGGTTAAGGCCAAGTCCAACATCTGAATCTGAAATGGAAGTATATCACTAAGACGTTTTTTTTATTTCCTTTTGGATGATCCAATCTTTTATCGCTCAAGTACTCGGACATGGCAATTTCTCTTTATTTCTGTTCAATCAGTTGAGTTTTTTGGTGCATATCATATGTTCTGATAAAATTGAGTCAAACTTGGCTATCAGGCTTGAAGATGATGAAGAAGCTGACAAGTCTGTTGAACTCCGACAATGGATCGTAGTTTCTGAATTTTAGGAATCAAGTTTTAAGTTTGAGCTTTGCCTCTTACTCTACCATTCTGATGCAAGTATCCAGCTCCTCTAATTCTTCTGATTTTCAACTTTTCTCTTTCAGTTGGCTTCTGAAACTTTTTCTTCAGGTTTCCAATTACTCATCTTTTCATTTTCAAGCAGGTGTGCGTATATTTACATTAAATTGCAGACCGATGATGATGAATCATAACCCTTGTATGGAGATACCCATTGAATCTGAACTTTTAAGCAATAAAAAACTGTGCGCTTCTGATCCTGTGGAGAAGAAGACTTGCATCGAACTTTTCTTTTTTTTTGGCATTCTCTGATGGATTCAATTTGGACTTCTGCTTCCTGATATGATTCTTGTTTAGAACATCAGGAAGCAGGTGATCTCACCTATGTTAATGTTGACATGAAAAATTTTCTGTTTGGTTGATAATCTTCCATATGTTTTCTTGGCAGTCTAATGTTCTTGGTAAAGAAAACAAATATGAAGCATAATACTTCTGGTAATTGGTAAATACTGGAACAAGCATTACCAACAAGAACACTTAGCCATTAAATTATCAGTAAATAGACATCGGATGGTTATATCAAGTGGGATTGGATTTACAGAAGAAGACACAGCTTATCCAATTCAGATTTCCTCAAAACTTGATTGAAGAACCTGATACACCACCACCATCAAATCGTAAGCTTTTTTTTACATAACTAACCAAAACATCATTTTAGTCTGTAGATTTAACAACGTACATAACTAACCAAAACAACATCCTTTTAGTAAGTAGATTTAACAATGTACATACAAGGGGCTTAACTCAATGCCCATCGCAGATGTCATAGTCATATACACAGCACTGCAACATCCGAATGGATAAAGATTTTTCTGAATTTGTTCTAAATATATTCCAGTAATCATTCACGGGAAAATAAACATTATTTTTGTCAGCCAAAAATCAAAATTTTACTTGATTTGGGCATTTTAATCCTGTCATACTTCACAGTTACGGATGATTCTGTACAAAATCACCTAAAAATCCTAAAACTGTATAAACCTTGTATTCTGAGTGTGTAGTAATATATAAGAAAGGAAAAAGTTAAAGTTCCTATCTTTTCTATTATAACCAGAGACAACAATCTGTGATCATCTTCCATGAAAGGCATACCAAGCTCACCAGTGGTTTCGGCTTCTATCCCTTAACCAATCACTTCCTGCTGCTGCACGTGCGGTGGAACCAACTGTTGTCGGCCGCAACGACCTTTGACGCACCATTTCACAGTACTCTGGATCATTCGACTGACCTTCATGATTGATCCACTGTATCATTTGATGGTACATGGGAAAGAACCACATTTGGCCCGCTGAGAAAGTGAAGAACGGAACCAGGGATGAGAAGACAACCAGCAATTTGACGAGCCAGTATGAAGGGGTTGGAGCAAGGGCTTCAACAAAGATTTTGTAAGCATTTGTAGAATAAATGGGAGATATGCTTCCGTATACCAGGAGAAAAATGTACCACAAAGCAATTGAACCCCATATCAGAATGTGTTGTATAACCGTGAAGTAACTGATAGACAGTATCATCTGCAGGTTCACTGCCCACACCACGCACGAGTACATCGTCGCACCCAAAATATCCCGCCCCACAGTTTTTCCATCACTGTTGAAGGCTTGGTGCTGCAGTGCTCTTGAGCATAAGAAGAAAATTATTATTGCACTGCAGAAACCATTGAACATCCAGCCAATAATTCGGCGCCAGCTGAAGAGTGCATTTTGGATCCCTTCTTGGTATAGTAGAGGAAACTGGAGAATTTTGAGATCAAACAGTATGAAATTGGCCAAAAGATTCAAAATACAATCAATCAAGACTCCAAGTTTTCAAACAGCAATCATTCTCATCAATCTGCATAGTTTTACACGAATGTATTTTCAAAATGACGCATCTTTACGGTTCATCCAATCCGGAAAACTAATGTCTAAAATGGTACAAACAGGCACCATTCAAGAACCATAAATAATGCTTAGGCCACATACCTTCACAGAACAACCGGGGGATACATCCTGGTCTAAGACACCCAAAGCAATCACCGGAAGTGAAGTGAAGAGCATATTGTAAAGTGACAAGAACCAGTCATTGTAAGCAGGTTGCCCAGAGAATGATGTGTATGCTTCATATAAGAACAACGAGAAACCAAACGTGATACTCTTGAAGAAGAAGTAGCATATCTGCCAACAGAAGAATGAACTTGTGAATTGACAACATATAGAATGCTCAATTGGTGATCAGTTACAAGATCAACCATGACGAAGTTCGATTTGAAACTGATGGTGAGAATATTAAGCCAAAAGTCAGAATTACCATAGATGAGACCCTTCTATAACACCAGTGTCCATGTAAGAGTAGCAACCTCTCCAAATATCGGAACTGTGCAATTGCTACGTCACTTGACATGACAGCCTGAGTTGACATAAGCACCAACTAGGGCTTAAAAGAATCCGAGCAAACATAGTGATACCATAGTAAACGCAATGCATATATACTATATGGTACCTGCATTCCTTCAACCCCACTGATTCCAACCCCAATATCTGCTTCCTGAAGCATGCCCACATCATTGGCACCATCACCGATTGCCAAGGTTGTTTTTCCAGTCCCAATTTTGACTAGTTTCGTGACCTGTATGTTGAACTACATAGTTTAATATAATTATACCCCAAGCCAAAGTTTAGAGTTAAGGAACTAATGAATCAAGCACAGGTCCAAAGTGCTGATAGGAAAAGGGATGGACCACCAGAAGAAAGGAATAATGCAAATAGCAATAACCCACCAATGCCTTCTGTTTTGGTGAGGAACGACAGCAAATGACAGATGCACAACTAAGAGCAAGCTGAAGAAATTTGTTCTTCATATCACCCTCCAAAGCATAAGCGAGTGATTTCCCATCTATGATCAAAGCACACGCCTCAGAACTTCCACTTGATCCAGAAATCTGAGAATTCCCTTCAGTTATTTGCTTGAGGACACTTGCTTTTGATGCCTGTAATAGAAGCAACAGTGCAGACTTAAGTATTTTGTATCACATTCTTATATGCACCCTTAAATCCTCTTAGCAAATAAATTGAGTGAACTCTTTGGGTTGATATTGTTGTTGAATGAAACTAATAATTACCTTGATAAGTGGTTCCTTTTCCCCCGTTTTCTCCAATGCTTGGATCTCTGGAGTATCCAAGGTGATTACAATTTGCTTCATTCCTTGTCGAAGTAAACTACAAGCAAATCTGCACATTCATACCAAGTTAGAGAGAATCGTTTTTTATATGAATTATAGGCCTCGTCTTAGAATCTAGACAAAAACTCCCAAGAAAGTAGCATACCCAATGTTGATAGCAGTCTCCATTTTGTCTCCAGTCAAAACCCAGATCTTAATTCCTGCTTGAGCAAGCTTGTCTATACAGGCGGGAACCTGATACGAGCAACAAAGCAAATTATATATAAATCTTTAAGAAAGTGATGATAATGTTAATGCTGTTTTGGCTTTTTCAACTGACCCCATTTTGGAGTTTGTCTTCAACAGCAGTAGCACCAAGAAGAATTAGCTCCCTCTCAATTGTGTCAGCTACTTCTTCTATCAAAGTTTCCCGATCTGCACTAACTGAAGTTTTGGCCTCAGCCAATTTCTGATTGAAAACCTTATATTCTTCTTCACCAAGTTCACGATAAGCAACTATCAGGGTCCTTAGGCCTGCGTCAGCATACTCATTTACATGGTCTTTTGTCTCCAATTCAAACTCCCTGCCATTCTTGCCAAGCCTTTCAAACATGACACTGCATCGGATAAAAGGTTAAAATGAAATTCTATTGGAGTTTAAACGAAAAACAACTATGATCAAGTAGATTGTCACAAACCTATCGGCTCCTTTAGAAAGTAATAGTAGCCGTCCCTCCCCATTTCTCACGATGACAGACATCCTCTTTCTTGCACTGTTGAATTCTAAAACACTTAAGATCTGGTACAACCTGCAAGAAAGAGGAAGTATTTCCTAAGAAAAGATTTTAAGAATTGAAACAACCACACATGGATGTATGGCTACACAAAACCAATTCTCATCTTACCTGTAAATGCACATAATCAGAAATACAAAGTTCTGCTTTAAAAATCAACAAATAATTGTAGTAAAGGAAACAAGACCACTAATTCCCCAGATACTTCCCAAGCGAAGGCTATCAGCAAGAAATATAATACTAAACATTTATCTACTTGAGCAGCTTGTTAGATTCAACATTAAAACCTTCGGCGCAAGGAAACAAAAGGGATCAGAAATAGGATAAGAAGACTGGCTTGCTGAACAATCATAATGCAAATAATCTAGAGGTATTGAAACGTTTACAAGGTTTTCTTAAATTTTGATAGCATGTTTCCATTATTCAAAAGCATGAAAAAAATAAGATGTACTGACCTTTCAAGCCTTGTCCCAGACTCCATATCAAATTCACGCACAGATATGCTTGTTTGAGTCCTTTTGCAAAATTCGAAACCAAATTCTCTTGCTGCAATCACAAATGCCGCTTCATCTGGTGATTCAGCTTCATATGAGATTGTACCTGTATCTTCATCCTCGTCAGGAATGGCGGTATGACAGATTGCTAACAAACGGAAAAACTGTAGTATTACAGAAGCATTGCTCTCATGGATCCAGTTTCCATCCATTATCCTTTCGTCTTCAAAATTGAAGCCTTTAACCGGTGGTTTTGTATGGCTTGTATCCTTGTAATGGAAACCATTTTCCTTTGCATGCACTGATGGATGACCTTTTCTTCGTTCCATAGCTCGCTCAACCTCAGTAACACCATGACCATATGCAACCCCAGCCACTGAACACTTAATAAACTCCATGGAATTACAAGTTAATGTGCCAGTCTTATCAGAGAGTATTGTATCAACTTGCCCAAGTTCCTCATTCAAATTTGATGTACGGGCTTGAGCTGGTTTATCACCTTCTTCATAGTACATGTGAATATCTTGATTGATGAAAAGACTCTGAAGAATTTTAACGATTTCCATTGATATATACAAGGAGATTGGGATGAAGTAGCCATACAACATCAGGGCTGTCAGGAAATGAAGAACAGATGCAACAGCTGCTCTCTTGGGATCAAAATAAACTGTAGACTTATCTGGTCTCAAATACCACCTTTTCATCCTTCCATTTTCTAAATCATCTTTAGTATCAACGCCGAAGCAAATAGAACCAATGAATGCCATCAAAAACACAATACTGAATAAGAGATAGATAACCTTGTCCATCTTTCTCTCAATTCTGCTTCTCTTTGAGGGGGGAGAAGTTGAATTTTGAATGACTTTTGTGTCATGTCCCGTGAAGACAACTGCTCCATATATGTGATCTGTGTTTCTTAGCTTTGAGTCTCTAAGTAAAAGCTGTTGAGGATTGAGGGGATAGACATTCTCCTCGAAGTCCAAACTTCCCACAAAGGAGTATAAATTTGCATTTGGGTCTTCACATTTCACCATAGCCTTGAAATCCTTGAAGTTAGAATCTTCAAGCAACACAGAAGTTACATCCACTGCCTGTTTAAGTTTCAGGTTTGTTTCTCCATCAAGGTTCATGGTCTCCACGTAGCAGGTTCCATCCTCATAACTGGATGAAAGCAAGAGGAGGTCAGCTGGAAAGAATTCATCCTTCTCCACCTTGACTATATCGCCCACTCTCAGATTCTTCCATTGAGTTTGATTGAAAACTCCATCACGTTCATGCACTTTAACTTTCCTATTGTTCACTTCAATATCCTGAGAAGAAATTTCATGTTCAAAATCATAAATTGGCAACAGAATTTCCAAAAAAGGAGAAACTGCATAAAGATTATTATCACAAGAAAAAACGTGCTTAGGCAACACACAAGCTTCAAATCAATTTGAAGTCCTACCGACAAATCTGCAGTTTTCACTAATATATTACCCAGAAATATCAATTTTTGGTTGAAAAACATATAACCAAGGGAAAGACCTAGATCCTACAATGATGATGCTTCAAGAAGTCTAGCTCAGGTTATGTTTTCCCTTACTGGTAAACAGAAAGATATTTGATAAGAGAAATGAACTGATTATGAACCATCTGAAGTTAAGCACCTACTGATTTTCATTTCTTCAGGCCTCCTGAACCACACAAAATCTCCATTTTGATAATCATCAGAGTCTGTAGCGTGTCTAAAACTTACCAATTATCCCCTAAACTAGACAAACTTCTCCAAGGTTTTAGGAATGACCAGTAAGAGAGGGCAAAGGATAAGAGATAAACCTAGTAAACAAATAAAAATACCTGCTGCTTTCGTCGTACATCTTCAATCAGCTCTTTGATTATGCTGGCTCCAATAACCACAATCAGAGGAATAATAGAACTGACGGCCGTGAAAGGTGCAAGAGGAGTGAAGGCCAAAATACCAACGACCAAGAAAAAAAAATTGGCCACTCTCCTGAACTGCTCAAACAATGATTTAGGAATGAAAGTTGCAGGAGTATATTTGGTACTACTAATACTGTTATCAACATATTTTCGAATTGCAGCCTCAAAACATTCTGGTTCATTACAGAACACAACCCTTGAAAATCCTGGCGTCCCAATCTGTAAATGGTCATCCTTGAATAATGACCTTTTACCACATCTAAGTGAGTAGATCTTACTCAAACGTAGTCTCCTCCTTCTACCACCGGCCATTGGCTATCAGATACAAATAGGTAAGGTAACCAGTGAGTTGTGGTGTCTGTGATATCAAATTGACATCGATAAATGCTGCTTCTTTGAGAAACAGAAGAAAACACTATGAGAAGATCTTTGGAATCAGACAGAGGATTCACCCGGCAAACTTGAATCTTTTCTGAAATTTCTTGGAGAAACTGTTACCAGTTGAATGCAGCTTCTTTGAGGGAAAGAAGAAACTGGCAGAATCACCTAGAAACAGAATCCTCCGAATAACACCAAGAAATTTCCTGCCAATGAGCTAAAAACAGCTCCTTGAAGAGGGAATCTTTGATATGACCAAAACTCAGAATCAGTAACCCCTACACAACCGATAGAAAATTTTCAGGTAAATAAAAATTTCCAGCCTCCAAGTATAAAACAAAAACCCAGATAAAAGATGCAAACTTTATAGAGAATCTAAAAGGCCCACTAAAACTAAAGCTCAAGAATGGCAATAGCTGAACAGCATGTTCAAGGGGAACGACAAAGTTGGGAACTTAAAACAAGAAACCCACATAGGTTTTTTGGCGGAAAACAGGAGATCTATAGGATCACAACTAGCAAAGAAGATGAACCCAAAACAACGAAACCAAACCTAGTGTCAGTTAAGGTGAAAGTTCTCAAATGAAACCCAAGAAACAAGTAACAACAGTATTCTCCATGAATACACTTCTACGAGGAAAACAAAGACTTGGTCGAACAGGACATACGAGCCAGTGCCTAGACTCTAACGAATTTAATTTATACGGAAGTCTTGTTAATATTGTTACTGTTACCGTTTTAAGAAATCCTAAGGAACACTCATGAAACCTGACACAGTTTCCCATGAAACAACACACCAAGCATTTGACTTTTACAACTTCCAATACAATTAAAAAAGATAAACACTTAAATCAAAGCAACGCAAGTAAGAAAAAGCAGAGAAGAAAAGAGATGACGCAACCTGCACGTTGGATCTTGGATTTTGACAATTTTTTTCACTTAATATTGTTACTAGCTCGCATATGTTGATTCCTTAACTTTAATTTCCAACTTCTTTTGAAATTTCAACAAGAAAAAACGCGCATTTGATCTCAGCCTTGCCTGTATATACAAATCATCTGTTTGGAAAGTAAAGAAATTGTCAAAGACCCATAGACAAAAGGTCCAATTTTAGAAACAGGATCTTCATTTCCTTGGAAATTTTACTATGCCATCAATCAAAGATACTACTTTCTTTCGCGGGAAACTATTCATAAACGATATACTTTTCTTGTGGTTGAGGAAATTTAAGAAATTGTTAACATTCCCAAAAAAAAGTTATAGTTTTCAATTTTTTTATAAAGCTCGTTCTTTTACATCTCAGCTAAAAAATAATTACAAAATACGCATAATGTGGATATATTATATAGATTAATTAAATATTATTAATATAAAAATTCAACTTAATTCTTAAACATAACTAAAATTAATTGAAAGAATAATTTAAAATAATTATAAGAAATTATCATTTGAGTTAAATTTGACGGTTTGAATTCAAGAGTCTAAGATCGTAGAATGAAATCCCTTATATCATTGACAATTCTCATTAACTATTGGATCTAATAAGGTTTGTGTCCGGAAAGTTTAGTAACTGTTGGATCTACTTAAAGTCATATCCAACCATTCTACTAAAATTTTACATTAAATTTACTGTAAAAGAGAATATTTCTAAATTTTTATTTATTTATTTATTTATTAATAAAAATTAAAATAAAATTATTATTCTTAATTAATTAATATATACTTTATATTAAATTAATATTATTTAACAAATATAATTAATATTATTACAATAACAAATTAAAAACATACACAAATATAATATTTTTATTGCACATTTAATCTCTGATCCTCTTAATTACTATACCGTTCCTACAATGTTCAATCAATACATTACGAAGTTCATAATAAGTATCTTTATCTTTAATTTACCTTTTATTTCAAATTTACTTTTTATTCTTAACATATTTTATTAATGAATTTATACCACTTATAAATAAGATTTATAAATAAATATTATAAATAAATTTAATATTATATTCAATATTAGTATCATTTTAAATGTCTCAATGAGATATTTATAATGATATATTTTGTTAAAAGTAATATATATTTTAAATTTAATTACTTAATAAATTATGTAAATAAATCAAATTGTGAGAAGTACATATAAAGGAATATGTTAAAAAGAAAATGGACAAAATTATCTTTTTACAACTTTTGGTGCATGAATAATAACACACTAAATTTGATGTATTACTATTCTTTACGTCATTTTAGTGTTGAATTTTATTGTCTTCTTTGGAGTGAATTTGGTTGTTTAGTGCCTTCGTTTAAGATAACCTAACAATAAGGTTTGTATACTAATTTTAGTATCAACAATGAAAGGTTTGTGTAAACTAGTCTTGTCTCCAAGGACGGATGTCCACTTTTTCCAAAAAAAAATCATATAAAAATTTTATTATTTTAAATTTTTATAAAATAAAATAAAATTTTGCCCAAACTTTAAAAAAAAATTATCTCCATTAAAATTTTACCCCCATTTAAAATAAAATTTTGCCTCCACTCAAAAAAATTTATGAATCCATTCCTGCTTGTCTCAATCTATTTTAGGAAAATAATATATTAATTTATGGAGGAAAATTCTACAAGTTAATAATATTAATATGACATAAATTTTATTTATTAGTTTGTTTATTTATTCATTTATTCATTCATAAACTGTATTTACAATTTGATAAATATATACTTAATTGATTAAATATTTATTATATTTTATCAATATAATCAAATTGTTTATGAATAACGGAGTCAAATTATTTATTTTAATTCGAGAAATCAACATTTGTTATTTTTTCAACTCGTTGAATTTATGATTCCAGCTTTAATATATTATAAATATCTGAGCCGTGGAACTATGATTGGGCAGACAGAAAGCAGTCCTCTTGACTTTGACGTTGTCCAATCAGAATTTTTTTAGGATAATTATAAATTCCAAAAATTGTATGGAAATTAAAATAAAATAAGCAAGCGTCAAATCAATCATGTACAACGTACCAAAAAGCAAAAAGACAATTAATAATGAAGACAAAAATAATATAAGTGATATATTTTTAATAAAGTGATTGGTAGATTCATGGTCCCTTTTATTCCACGTGAAGTTCGTTTGACCTTTTTTTTTTAATTTAAAATATTAATTCTCTCCAATATTTTAAATGTGCCACATCATTTCGTTTCGTTTCAAGATTTGAATTTAAGTGCCTGTTTGGTTCAGCTTTTAAAGACTCCAAAAGTACTTTTTTTACCGCAAAAACTATTTTCAGGAAAAAATTAGTGTTTGGCTGCAAACTTCAAAAGCACTTTTCAAGTAGAAATAGCTTTTGAAAAAGCCAAAATACAGTTTTTTCAAAAGCTAAAATTTGGAGCTTTTCTGGAGCTTTTCAGAAAAGTTCCAAATTTTCAGAAAAGCTCCAAATTTTAGCTTTTTCGAGTAGACCATTCCCGTCACTTCCGTAAATAACAATTTTACATCTCTTTCTTTTCTTTCTCTTTCTTCTGTTTGTTCCTCACACACTCACGATTTATCTTCTCTAATCACTCACAACTCTGAAAACACCCTAGTATCAAGTTAGTTCCTCTATATTTGTTGCTGGGTCTAGGTTTAATACGCAAACGTCAACGTCTGCGTGTTGAGTGCGAAACTTTCTTCAGTTTTCACAGACCCGACTACTTGGTCCCTCTATGGGTGTTCTGGTTTACAGTCACCGGTGCGAAAACCAAGTCTGGGTGACTTACCTGAGAGCTGTGTGGCTTCAATTATTAGTTATTTTTACTGTTGTCTGCTACATAGAAGGCGAAAGATGCAACTGAAGGCTGCCTCCACTTTGATTTCAACCTTTATATAGAGTTTAATGATCTAGTAAAAATATAAGCAAAGAACCTCTAGCATACTGATTCTTTCTGATGAGTGCAAGATGGTTCTGACTTTGTTAGAAGCTCAACGTTTTATTGACGAGTTTGAGATTTGGGTTTTGTGCAGAAAGTGTGGCTAGACAAACGTACAGGTGGTGTCTTCTTATCTATCTCGTTTAAGGGATTAACAATAACTGGGATTGATGATAGAAGATATTGGAATCATATGCCTACTGAGGAATCTAGGTGAGAATTAATGGAAGCCTTTTGCTCCAATTTATTTAATAGAATATTTCATGAGGAATGTTGGGATGTGTTTCTTAGATTGGCTGATCAAGTTCAAGTTGTCCGGGACATTTTTCTTGCCGAAATATTTCAAAGAGTAGGTTCTTTGTTATCATTCTTTACCTATCCATGTGATGAATCATGTATATGGGTGTGTGATATATAAATATGTGTGGAATCCATTGATGATGGTGTGGTTTTACATCTCTATCTTTTTGTTGTGCACTTGGAGGCAGCAGAATGCAAAATAGGAACTTAGACCATGAATAGTTCTTATTGATTCTCTAAAGCTCAAATTTTCCAGAAATAACATGTCTAGATTATTTCAAGCTTTTGAGTTTGTTCTCTACCCAACAACATGGATTTCTTACTGTTCATGTTGACTCTTGTTGTGTGATAGTTACAACTCATTGCAAGTAACAACTTATCCTATTACCCCTCACGAATGATCCTGCTGTTATCAACTGGTGAATTTCTGATTTACCACCCTCCTGTTGAGCTATTTTGCCTCATAGCTCAAGCATGACTTCTTTCCATTAGTAGTTAGCTGACTGCTACCTTTTGCCTTTTATATCTGTTTGTGGAACTACTTGTAAAGACTAAACAAACTGTTTATGTCTCTAAATTTCGTAAGCTACATGAACTATGGGGATTTGACTTAGCGAGTCTGTTAACTTGAACGCTTTCAAACGTGGAATAGTTGAAGATGAATAATGTATTGTTGGGATATTTGTGTATATCTGTGGCAGACAAATTTCATGCTTAATAATATTGTCATGAGATAATTCTCTTCATATTGCCCCATTATTTGATTGCTTCTTGTTCCCTGCTAGCCATAGTTTTTCAACTCAATTGTCATTTGTTTCCTGATATTGGATAAGCAAAGATCCATAGTATGTTTAAAATGGAGCTCAGATTGGATTTCTATTGCTAAATGAGGTGCTATGCAGTTTTAAATATGTTGGATAATTTTGGGCTGGAATTGATTTTAGTATCCATTTTTTCGTATGCAGATTCTTATCTGTTGCATATCTTCAGCAAACCTGGTGGCTCGAGGTTGATGGACAGCTTGAGTTCCCATTTCCAACGGGAAGTTATAGCCTATTCTTCAGACTGCATTTGGGAAGGGCTGCAAAAAGATTCAGTCGCCGGATCTGCAATACCGAACATGTCCATGGT
>JAOTBA010000001.1:789262-816117 GCA_025629845.1 Erythroxylum squamatum | reverse complement strand
TTGTTAGCCATGATTAGTGAGACACTGAAAAATAGAAGAAAAGTAAAACATGGAGTTTTGAAAATTCAAGTTAGTTAGATTTTATGTTATTTGATACCCACTACTTATAGAAGATGTTACATTTTTTTTAAGGGATAAAATGATCTTAAAATGCTTAGTTTTTTGAAAAATTTTCAATTTTTTGCTAAGTTTTTAAAATTTTTAATTGAGTGATCAATATTCTAAAACTTTATGAATTTAGTTTATGACATTGGTTCTGTTAATAATTGCTGATTTAGCTAATGTAATCTTTGTTGTTCATAACATATAGATATTCACTCGAAAAATAGTGGTCATAGTTAGACCGGAGTGAGAATAGTTTTTTCAAGCGAACATTTACACATTATAAATAATAAGGATTCCGTTAGCTAAGTCAGTAAAATATTAATATAGTTGACATTTTAAGCTGAATTGTTAAGGTTTTAAAAAGTTAATTACTCAATTGAAAATTTTAAAAACTTAAGTATTGAATTAAAAAAACTTAAAAAGTTGAATACTTCATAATTGATTATTTCTTTATGCTCGTATTGTCAATATCATAATTAGAAAGTGAAGTATGAAAACAAAAAGGATTTACATGCATATAGTATAATACATAACAACATTTTCCATGATCTAGCTGGTACCATGAACTTTCAATGTAGCAGAGACACGTTGATCTATGTGAATTGTAATTTGTGTAAGATAATTTGAAGCATTGGTTTAGTTTAGCAATAAATAGAGTTGGTAATTAATCGAGACAGTTATATTTATTCCTATCTTTAACTTGATTCAATTTTAAGAGAGTTTAAATTTGATTTAAAATTTGATTAATCTGAACTTAATTTATTAACATTAGATTAAACCGAGTTAAGTTAAATCGAACCAAATTTGTCCCTTTGACCACGGAGTTATCTTCTAAATTTGACAAGTCCAACATACAATAATGGTTGATGACCAACAGCACATGCAGTAGATTTTTCTATTAATCAACTAGTCTGGTAAATCTACTGCATTTTCTGTTGGTCACGAACCATTATTGTATATTGGAGTTGTCAAATTCAGAAGATAACTCTATTGTTGAAGAGACAAATTTTGTTCGGTTAAATTTTGTTCGGTTCAACTTGGCTCGGTTTAATCGATTAATAGAAAAATCTAATGTGAATACTAGTTGATTATCAGAAAAATCTAATGTGAATACCTGACCAGACTAGTTGATTAACAGAAAAATCTACTGCATTTGCTGTTGGTCATGAACCATTATTGTATGTTGGACTTGTCAAATTCAGAAGATAACTCCATTGTCGAAGAGCTTGTCACATGTTTATAGTGTTTATTATGCTTAGTTTGACAGGACGTATGAAAACAAGATCCCGACAAAGCGAAAGTCTAGCTGATGGCCAGAAGCATCTACAATTGCATTTCTGGTTTGTCACCAACCCTTTGAGTGGAACAAAAACAACATTGATTCTGAACCACACCCAAAAAAAAAAATGATTTAAGGACTATAATTTAGAGAGTGATTTGAGTGATTAAGATGGGAACTTAGTTTGTGAGAGAGAGCTTTCGAATGACTTGCAAAAGTTGCTAATTTGTGATTAGAAAGCTAGAAGTTCGAATCAAGAAAACAACACGAAATAAGGTCTATATTATAGTCTATATATTATATATTCTTGTAATATATAATATAGACCTTATTTCGTGTTCTGGATCGTTCATGAAAGGGTAAAAAATGAAGAAAAAAAATGCGGAATATCTTATTTCGGTTCCGTCTCAACTTTAAAAGTAGTTTTCGTGGCCAAAATGAGCTCCAATCTTTCGGTACCTTCACGGAAATTGTTCATCGATACGTGGTTAACTTTTTTCTACAGTTTTTTCAAAACGTAAGTACTCTTAACAGGTCAGAGAAATCATATGTTTACAAATGATATGAGCAACTGCAGAAGATCTTAACCTTTATATATAGCTTCCATATCGGACTTTCCTATTACAGACCCAATATAAGTCCGGTCCACACTAATCAAGATCTATTTTTCTCTTGAATTTCGACCCATTGATTTAGATCATTTATTGGGTCACTTTATTGGATCAAATTATGTAACTTAACCGATAAGTTATTGAAAAAACCAAAAAATGTAATTAATAGTTGTCTAACTTTATAGAAAATAACAAAGTTGTCCAACGCTTATTTGTAAAAAATACAAGAGTAAAACTGTGTATATCGATGATCCTCGCAAAGCGGAAAGCTTTATGCACCGGATATAGATTCCAAAATAATTACGACATCTACATTCTAAAATTATTCAACATTTTCAAATAACAAGGAAAATAAAATAAAATGATTAGAAATTCAAAGAGCCCTTTTTAATTTGAGATTAAAGATATAAATGTCTTTTGTAGTTTACAAAACTTTAGAAATTTTTTAATCCTTAAAATACTCAACTTTTTTAAATTTTAATTTGTTTTAAAACTCTTTTTTAAAACTGATTAAAAATAATGATGAAATATACATAATAAAATATTATACGCGAACTATACTACTAGTCAAATATCATTAACATGGTAATATAATTCAACTCTCAAACTTAACTTGAATCAATTGAATTTGACATAAGTTAACCATTTCAGATAATTATAATAAATTATTAATTTGATTTGAGTCTAATTAGTTTAGTTCGATTTGGAGAGTTTGATTCAATCATCTTATAATTAATATTTAATTGGTCCAAGTGAGATATTCATACTGCATTTACTTTATCGTTATAATTGAAGTTAAAAAAAGTTTTTTAGAAAATTAAAGAATTTTAATTTAACCACAAGGAAATCTTTATCCTTTATTTTTAGATATGAAAAATTAATGAGTTCAAAAGCATACAAAAGCTATAAGTCTTAAAATCTTAGTTGTGTGGAAAGAATCTTTTGAATTCACACTAATTAGACATATTTGGTACATAATTGCAATAAGTCTTTGAGATGATCATGTGGACTCATCGCTTATTGGCTTTATTATTAGTTAATGAAATATTAGTGGCTAGTTCATATTACCCCCATTTTATAGTGGGAAAATGAAATTTCCATATTTAACTCAATTTGGTCGTGAATAATAAATTATTATTTTATTGTTTTAATAGTATCTTTTATTATTTTTTCGTCAATTAAAATAAGATTGCGTATTTTTGGACTTCTCCGTGAGACTTATATTGATATGTTGTCATTATTGTTAGTCATGATTATTAAGACATTGAAAAATAGAAGAAAAGTAGAACATGGGGTTTTGAAAATTCAAGTTAGTTAGATTTTATGTTATTTGATACTTAAATAGATAGTTTTAAATGTAATGCTTTTAATATGGTATGATTATTCAATTAAGGGTGATTTTTTAATTATAAATCATCATCATTAATTAAAATTAAGATTTAATTGTTTTCATAGAATCTTAATTAAAATTTTATTAAATATCAATATCTAAATTAATTCTCAAACTTCGTTTAATTAATTTTTAATTTAAATATATATTTGAAATAATATCCAAACTTTTATAATTAAAAGTTTAAGTTGAAATTATATATTTTAATTTATTAAATTTATAATTAGTGATTTATTTGAGCTGTATATGTACAAATTATAGATAAATTTTACTTATTATTAGAATTTTTTGAAATTATTATTAAAAATTTTAAGGTTTAAATAATTTATAATTTTCATATTTCACGTATACGAATAATTTTATGTTTTTTTTTTCAATCAGATCTTCCGCTAATTTTGAAATTCATTTAAGATGGAAAATTTTCAGAATTATTTTTTTTGGATTAATAATTTATCAAAAAATGTGAAACCTTAATAAAAATTATTAAAAAAAGAGGAATAAAAATGGTTTATTACTATTTTTGTATTCTTTGATTTTTGTTTTGCATATGTAATCCTTTTCTAGGAAGGAATTGGGTTGATGAAGCCCAACAATGTTCCAATCTCATGATGGATTTACTCAATTGTTACATATCCAACCTTACCTAGGATTTTACATACACTAACACAGTGATCTGGCCCAGGTTTTGTGTGTTCTTATTGCAGCCGAGTTGGCCCTAACCTCACGAGTCAACTCATCCGATTCGAGTGATCTAATGGCGTCTCGTATTCATTTCAAGCAGGAGAGTTCATTTGTTCAACAAATCTAATCTTTCAACACAGAGAAACAAGAAAGATCTAATCTTGACATAGAATACATATCATTCCACTTCCAGTTTCAGCTCCAGAAACCCAACTGAGCTTGTTGAGGTAAGCTTGTGAGTTTCCAGTGTTATCTCGAAGATAATGCACCAAGCTTATGTTAGTTCTACACTTTTGTCATTTAGAAGTAAAGGGTCTCTCTCATTTTCCTTCAATGACTGCTCTAACTTGTTGAACGAAAGATTTGAGAGAAGCCCTTTATTGTCGTGTCCTGCTCAATGTTGTTCTTGTTGTAGCTGTTGTTCTTGTTGTTGTGTGTCTACATTTGGTTCTCCTAGAGTGCCCATAAGCTCCGGTTGGTTGTATGGACTGAGGCAATCCACTCTTATTCAACGGCCACCTTATAGGAGGTTGGTCTTGGGTGCTGGGGACCGGTATAGTTACCATGTTCCTGCTTATGGACTGGATCTTGGTTGTTCTGAGGTTTCTTACTCAATTCAAGGGAAAAGTGGCAGTAATAGAATTCGTAGGAGTAGTGAAAAGAGGCTTGGACGGATAAGTTCGTGGGAAAGGCGTTGTTCGAGTAATTTTGATGATGTGGAAGCTATGATAAGCTTGTTGAGTGAGGAATTAGGTGAGGAATACTTGGGTGATAGAGAGAGAAAGAAGAGTTTGTCGAAGAGAGTGGAAATAAAGGACAGAGGGAATTATCGAGGTGATCACCGTAGGAAGAAGAAGGATGTCCGGTTGGGTTTGTTGGAAAGTGATTCCAAGTGTAAATTTGAGTCAGTAACTGTCAAATCACGAAATGAACAATTTAGTGGTAATAAAGTGGATGATAAAACGGAAGATGTAGAAGAAAATACTGCTGTTGCAAACAATGAGAATCTTAAGGGAAGAAGGGAGAGCATCTCCTCTTATTATTCCCTTTCTGGGGAGGATTTTGACAGTGATATGGAATCTCAGGATGAGCACTGTGATGTGATAAAAAATTCATCAGTAATATGCAGACAGGACTTGAAGAATGAAGATGGTAGATTTGAGGGCCGTATGGTTGAAGAGTTAAAAAGACATAGGGACGGTATAGAGGGAAAAAGCGGGGTATTGGGGTATAGAACTGGAGTGACAAACACTAATTTCGACTGGGATGTGAGGAAGAAATCTGAAAAGAAACTTACTGAAATTGATGAAACACAATTGAGAAAGGAATCCTCAGAAATACAATCAATAACGGCACCAAGTTCATCCAAGAAATTTAATGATGAGAAAGAAACAACAGATTTATTTTCTTATTCACAGAAAGAGAGGAAAAAAAACTATAGCCAGACGGATAATGAATCCGTTGAACAAGCCAAAATCCGAGGAAATTACCGTGAGGTTACCGAGTCAGAGGATAAATATGCAAGGCATGTGGAAGCAGCCTCACATCATCAAAAGCATGAAGATTTGCTTCAGAGACGAAGAGCTGAGAATCGTAAAACCGTTGGCAGAAGTTCCACAAATGATAGTTTGAGAAAAAACACTCAATATATGACTGAAATTTCAAAAATTGGAAATGTTGATATGCACAGAGATCCTAATTTGCAGAAGTGGTCAGAGTCTCAAGTAAAAGTACAGGAAGAAGATATAGACATAAAGAAAAGTCAGAATGCCAATGAACAACTAGACCAAAGGGGTGACCAAATGACACAGAAAAATTTAACAAGATGGTCAGAATGTAGTAGGAGGAAGGAACTTGGAGATTCAGCTATTATCACAAAATCTAGTGCTGAAGAAGAGCATAGCTCCAATGATCAAACTACACTTCAGAGAATTCGATCCAGGAAAGGATCCCAAGGTGTTCAAAATGTATCAGTGAATGTTACCAACGTTTCAGTACTTCAAGCAACTGATAGTAAAACTGTCACAAATAATCAAAGAATTTCTGATGACGTGTTGATTAATCAAGGAAGTAAATCGACATCAGTTGTGAAACCCTTTCTGGAAATAGGAAAAAAGAATCAAACTGACGAAAGTGCTTTTGAAGTCAAATCCCAAAAAGAGACTTACAGAGCTGACAAGCTATTGAGTTATAGTGAGGGAACCTCACATGAGGCGTCCACTTCTCAAGTGTCTTTGGATAGGGTTTCTGAGATGAGAATGCAACAGACTAATGTGCAGGAGCATGACGAGGATGTCCAGAAAAGTTCTAATCCAGTAATGATCCCTCCTACACCTCAATTGGTAGCTAGAGGTCCATTGCTTGTTGATCCAACTGGTGAAGTTGCAAACCAAGATTTGTCAACTGAAACTTTTGAGAGTAGTTCCAGTGTGTTTTATACTAGTTCAGGAGGGAGAACTCCAGCTCAACATAAATCAGATGATAACAGAGGTATGAGCAGTGTGGCTTATGGTGAGCCTTTGAACCTTGTGGCCCATGAAGATACCCTTGATTCGGCTTATCGTTTAGAGGAATCATCCAGAAGTTATATTGATGACTTTATTCAACAGTCAAAACATGAACTCTCAACCCCTGGTACCCAAGAGGAGATGACGATGTCTGTTAAAAAAGTAGATAGTGAAGGTGAGAAACGAAAGCAAAAGAAGTCCAGTCACGATTTCACCAAGGATTCACAACTGAAAGACCAGGACTCAGGGCCATCGTTGGGAATTTCTGGGGTAAAGGGCCCTCCAGATGAAATGTGGGATGTGAAAGATACAACTACTCAGGAATCTTTAGAGAAAGAAGAAGCAGAAGACAGCACAGCTACTGAGACTCTTGCTGTTAGGAGGACAGGCAGGTCCTTGTGGGGTATCATTGCTAATATTGTTCGCTTACGCTGGGGTTCACATGCCGAAATGCCCAAGTCAGCTGTAAATTCTGGTACAAAGAGTTCATCAAATGATTCTGTTACTAGTGAGGCATATTTCTCTGGTCATGATCATGAAGAGAACAGTGACTGGAATGGGAAAAAGGAAAAAAGCATGCCAAAAGAAGTGACCTCTTCTCTTCAGCTGCAACTGCGTCAAACTTCTGGTCAAGGTCAGGAAGAAGTACTTGAAACTAGCGCAACAAAAGGCATTACAAGACAGCTGGAGTTAGAAACATCATCTCATTCTGGTATATCCAAAAATGGGTTGACATCAAAAGGTATTTCTTCACCTGAACACGAGGAACATGTTGGATTTAGTCTAGATCAGAAGGGTTTTCAAGTTGCCTCCTCTAACATGGAAGGAGGGAAGTCATCTTTAGTCCCAGTTCCCTTTACTTATCATGGCACAACTAGTCAGATCGTGGAGGAACGCTTTGATAGTGGAAAAAGTAATGCATCTGATAGTGGTCTAATGCAGCCAGCGAAGCAACATGTTAGTGGGAAGCTACATGAAGTATCAGGCAGAGATGGGAAGGATGGGGAATTGAAACATAAGAAGCTTCAGCGAAACAAGCAGGTCATTAGAGATAGATTTGATGAGTGGGAGGAAGCATACCTACGCGAAAGTGAGCAGCGGAAAAGTGATGAGATATTTATGAGGGAAGCCCTGCTAGAGGCTAAGAATGCTGCTGATAGATGGGAGGTCCCTGTAGGAGCAGTATTGGTGCAGCATGGAAAAATTATAGCACGTGGCTACAACCTGTAAGTTTCATGCTTTTACAGATTCGCTTGATGTGGTACTAGCATTCTCTTGGATTTTTATGTATATTCATATTTCAGAGTGGAAGAGTTACGGGACTCCACTGCTCATGCAGAAATGATATGCATCCAGGAGGCTTCGAAGCAACTCCGGTCATGGAGGCTTTCGGTAATGTTTCCTTTTAACGTATGTTGTTATTGAATGGGACAAATTTGGAAAAAGGGGTCTTTTTATTTTCAATTATTATTATCTTTTTCTCTCATCTAAAAGCAATAAGCAAAAAGATTGAAAGATTAAAAAGAAAATTGACATGCGTTACTAATCACCAGATGAAAGAAACAGTAATGGTGATATGGGGAACTTAAGAAACTCCTGTCATATTCTTAAAGCTTCATGATTGGCTTTGTTTCATGTAACAACAATGGCTTTAGATCACTTCATAAACTGCAATTATGTTGTTATTGCCGTGAAAAAAGTAATTTTGAATGTAAAACTGGCTTATCAGTTTCATAAAGTGGGTTAGACAAACATGCATGTTACAAGATATGATGGTCAATTACAATATTAGTAGCTATGTTTCCATGAACTTGTAAAATCATGAGAAGTTATTCTGTGACAAATTGGCAATACAAGCTCTTTGTATTTTAGAAAAACTGAAGCACTTGTTTTCGTGTTGATCTTTTCCCTTCACTTTAATCCTGTAAAGATCTGAAATGAGATTAACAGTTTTTTATTACAGTTATGGGTTGAAATGTTTAGATTCCCTAGATAAAGTTTTTGTCCTCTTTTGTTCCAATGGACCGTCTTTCAGAAGGAGACTCTGTTCCATGCTAGCTTTCCAATTAATTAAGGAACCTCACTAATTCCACTTTTCTTTTCTTTTTTTTATTGTAATGTTTTTCCCAATCTGTGGATTCTCAGGATGCAACGCTATATGTAACACTTGAACCCTGTGCCATGTGTGCTGGAGCAATCCTTCAAGCAAGAATAGACACTCTTGTATGGGGAGCTCCCAATAAACTTCTTGGAGCTGATGGGAGCTGGATCAGGTAAGAAGCTGCTGTCTTCAAATCCTCTATAAAGTTTGAAGACACATTTTTGTCTGAAACAATAAATGGGTCCCTTGCTAATCAAAATTTAGAAGTTTCAAACATTCTAAGCCAACAGAGGAACTTTCTTTCCAGACTTTTACATCTTAACTATCTTAATTCTGACAGAGCACGACCCAACCTAACTTCCGACGTTCCAGGCAGTTCTTCCTTAATATCATCAATGGTTGCCTGATACTCTGCTTAAGCATTGACTGCTGTTATTAATGGGGCAAACCATATTTAATATTTCATTATCTATAACGAAAGCCATCTTTGAATAATTATCTTGTTCAATTCCTTCTGTAAGAATAATTGTCAAAATCATGTAACTTTATTCCCAATCAACAAGAATCTATTAAGTTGGCTGTCAACTTATGCATATCCTGGAGTAACCGGACGAATTTCTTTCTGTATGGCTGTTGCCCTCTGTCAGGGTATGCATATGGCATCGTAGGGTGATTTTCTACAACATTTCCTCCACGGAACTCTTTTTCTTCTTCTTTCCTTATTTTTCTAACTTGTTCCTCTCAATTTCTTTGCAAAATTCAAATCAAATTGTTTCCAACTAAAGTTTGGTTTGATGCAACTGGAACTGCAAGCATGGCTGGAAATGTCTTGCATTGTGCTAATTCTGACTACTAAATAAAACAAAAATGAATGTCATGGACTAGATTTTTAGTCAATCATTCCAGACATTTGGATTTTGACTCGAGTCTAAGTTTAGTCTGTACTAACCGGCATCAGTTCAATTAATTTTCACCGTAAGCTCTATTAGGAACTGTATTAATGTGAGTTTTTCTTATCACTTAGTGTTAAGGTAGCCCCGAGATTTAAAATGTCTTGATTTTATGTATATCCAAATTGTTTCAGTTTGTTCCCAAATGGTGAAGAGAACAGAAATGGTGGACAACCAACGGACAAACCAGCTCCCCCAGTCCATCCCTTTCATCCCAAGATGACAATTCGAAGAGGGGTTTTGGAATCAGAGTGTGCAGAAGTTATGCAGCAATTCTTCCAACTCAGGAGAAGGAAAAAGCAGAAGAATGAAGACGAGCCTCCACAACCGTCCTGTCTTCCTGTTGCAAGTCGTCAATCAAAATTCCTTGATAAGTTGCATAATATCTTCCATGTTATGTTTTGTTTGTGATGAATTACAAATTGTTGATGAGTTCTTTACAAATAACTGAAACTTAAGCTATGATAACTATATGTGATCTTGTGATGTTTTCATCTAGTCTTTATAATTTGCCCTGCTTCTTTCGAGGACTATACTCTCATGATTACCAGATATATATATATATATATATATAGATGATTTGATCTGACTCTGGAAGATGTAATCCTGATTCTTAAAGTAGAGTGTCTTGGTTTGCTTCAACAAGAAAACTAGTGGAATTTCTAGCAGAAGCTGTTGCTTCGCAGCAAACTTTGATCTTCATGATCGAAGTTACCAGGAACTGACATATATACCATCCTTCTAACACTGGATCCTCGAAGTTCATAATTATATGTATAAATGGTATTTCCAAATACATGTAACGCAAATGTTTCAGTGTTATACAACAAGGGCTGGTTGTGTCTGCGGTAATGAAGATGCAAGATAACATGGTCATGGCTTGAGATAGTAACAGACAAAGAAACCAGAAAGGGTATCCGCAGCTTGCTTTGTCTTGTTTTATTTCGACAGGGGCTGGTTACCCATTGACAGGGTAAGTTAGGATAAACATCTTGATCCAATAAACATCACCTCCATGTCTTGTCCACCCTTTTAGCCCATATTTGCCACGAGTATTATCATTTGGTGTAGAACATATGTAACATGGCTTCAAAGTCACATTGTCTCCAGAGAATAGTAGAGTTGAGCCACATACTGGCTTTGAACTACGTTACTGCTTTAAGAAGAAGCAGGTGACACATCTCTCGCAAGTTGATGTTATACCTGCAAAACATCTGCAGATAATAACTTTTTCAGGAGATCTTCTTTCTTCAACAATACAACTCCAGTTACAGGAATATGCAGTGGCCCACTAACCATAAATCAGTAGAAGGGGTGTTGCATTCTCATGAAGACAACATTTCTACCTTAAACATTTTAGCAGATAAAAAATCCTTGATCCAGAAACCCTATATATTGCCACTATTTCTTCCTTCTAGTGTCTCTTCACAACAAAATGGCTTCAGAGTTTTGGGTTCTATTCCTGGCTTGTATTACCTTTCCTTTAACCCTTTCCAGTGGCCAGGGACCAGCACTGTCACCAGTGAATTTGCCTATTACACCTGTGGCACCATCTCAATCACCAACTTCCACTGTACGAACTGCACCGACACAATCACCGGCAAAAGCAGTGACACCTCCAACCACAACTACTCCTGTGGCACCATCTCAATCACCAACTTCCACTGTACCAACTGCACCGACACAGTCACCGGCAAAAGCAGTAACACCTCCACCTACAGCCACACCTGTGGCGCCATCTCAATCACCAACTTTCACTGTACCAACTGCACCGGTGCAATCACCGGCAAAAGCAGCAACACCTCCACCTACAACCACTCCTATATCTTCACCATCTCCTAAATTAGCCCCGGCTACTCGTCCACCTCCTAAAAGTTCACCCACTCAATCACCACAAACTCCTCCAGTCGCAGCGCCATCAAAGCCACCAGCATTACCACCATCAAAGCCACCAGCATTACCACCGGCTCCTGCTACACCACCACCAGCATTGCCACCACCGAAAGTGTCCCCGGCAAAGCCACCAGCATTACCACCGGCTCCTACTACACCACCACCAGCATTGCCACCACCGAAAGTGTCCCCGGCTCCAGCTAAAGCACCACCAGCACCAGCACCAGCTAAGGAAACACCGGCACCGGCACCAGCAAAGGCACCTCCAGCACCGGCACCAACACCAGCAAAGGCACCTCCAGCCCCAGCACCAACACCAGCAAAGGCACCTCCAGCCCCAGCCCCAGCACCTATCATTCCATCACCAGCTCCAACACCTGCATTAGTGCCTTCACCTGCACCAGCTCCTCCTAAGCATAAGAAGAAAAGAAAGCAAAAGCATAAACACAAGAAGCCACATCATCACTTGTCAGCTCTTGGCCCAATTCCCCCAAGCCCTCCAGCTCCACCTACAGCAGCAGATTCTTTGGATACTGCTCCAGATGCTCCAGATGCTCCGGCACCATCTCCAACGCATGTAAGTACTCCATAGTTGCATGAGTTAATATTCAAGTTCCAACAATATGCTTGCTGGCACAACAAATTATATAGTATGACCACTTCTTGGCTCTTATGTCTTACAGAATGGAGGAATTGCATTGCACCAGCAACAAGGAAGGTTCACAATGTGGGGAACTGTTGGATTAGCAACTGCATTTACGCTACTTATTGCATGATAAAGCCTTATGTGAGTTGGCTATATTACCTCATGATTCATGAGCTGTTTGTATGCATATACGTAGATTATTTTGTATGGACAAAATAATCAGTTTGGAAATTCAAGAACAAGGGATTTCAAAAGGCGAGCCGATGTATCAAAATTGTAGCGTGGATATTGAATATTCTTTCATTTCTTCCAATTGTTGCTATTTATAAGAAATGCATTGTGAGTTACCAGAGTAATTGAAGAGAACAGTAAAAAGAATGAACTTGTAAGAAAAACTTTATTAAACTTTATCTGTATTTGATTCTGCACTTATTTCCTCCTCCAAGTCATACTCAATTACAAGGCCTAAATTATCAGCCAATTTGTGATACTGCTCACATCCTGCACACTGAAGAGAAGGACCAGAGGTTAATCATGGAAAAATTTCTTCAACTGTGACAATAAAGCAAAAAGCTTTGGTATCCCCTAAAAGCCAAAGCAACATATTCCTTGCAAAAAATGATGCAATCAGGAAACAAGATGTTCTAAGAGAAGATTTGCACAAATTTTGCACACTTTTAACTTATAAATTTAAACTTTAGGTCCTTAAAAGTTGCATCAAAATAAAACAATGATATTATGCAGTAAGTTGATGTTCAGGATTCTAACTGAATAAATCTCCCATGCAAACTTATCTGCTCCATTTATCTATAAATGCAGCATAACATCCAAAGATGACAACCGTAACAAGTTGCCAAAATTGTAGATAATTGCATAAGAATCTGACTGTCTAAGCAACCCTCATGTTTTTTCGAAAATCCAACAAACTTTAATAACGTCAAATGAAAAAACCGTTCAAGTCTATACAACAGTAGAAGTGCTAGAAAAATGTTACGGCAAAGAGAGTAACCCAAAAAAGAATCATACTTTCATATATCAAATAAACATTATTAAAGTAACCCAAAAGAAAGTAAGACCAAAAAATCAGTACTTTTGCCAGTTAAAAATTGTGAATCAACTCTTCTGTAGTGACAAATTTGTTCTCATGCAAAGAGTGATTCAAAGCAGTAAGGTGCAAAACTGCACAAGTTAACAAGGAACCCACTAGTTTCTTTGACAAAATACCCAAACTAAGACCCTCTTGAGGGCATTTGTGGTCGAACCAGTCAACCTACTTCACTAACTAGAATGGACCCATCATTCTGCCCATCCTATCGATTTATTTCTCTCAACTCTAAACAATTGAAAAGAAAAATTCTTAATAGAAAAAAGCCGTTGCACTTGGTATCTTTCTGCACTTTCAATTACTGCTTTGAAACCCTCACTCTCCTTATCTAATCACAGCAAATCTTATAGCATCCACCAGTATGGACATACAACTTGAGGCCTATTGTTATTCAAAACATAAGTTTGTATGTAATCAGAAATTATCATCTATAGAAGGGTGATGATTCTGTATTGATTCTTTCACGTTAACATTCCTGCAATCAGCAGAGTGTCTAGATGAATGCTTAATAGCCTTTCCATTATCATTCCACCTATCACAAGAATCTAATGCTCAATAAGACAAACAGGTACCTGTACATAAACTAGTCCACGCTCATAGGCCAGTCGATTTATGAGCCTCTGTGTTCTTCCACCACATTCATTACAAGTGAATTGTACAAGCAGACTCCTCCTAGGTAGTTTTATGTCAATAGTTGCACCCTGCCATACAAAATGCATGACTAAAACATGTCAAGATTAATGTCTTAAGGGTTTGACAATAGAAAATCAAAATGATAAATGAATAGAATCAAATAACAGAAGGCAGATCCTCCATAATTCCTATAGCAAATTTTGGTCAAGTGACTAAGCAGATTTACAACCCTCTTTGATTCAATTATGACGGATGCTGATAGCATTTCACATTACGTTCTTGTATATTAGAAAAACCCACAATCTAAACAGTGAGATTAACAAGTTATTTGGCACGTAATCTGTTATGGATTTTGGTAAAAAAGCTAGGCATTACTATCTGATTTACACCCTTCTTTGGTGATGATGGCACTTTTCATGTTATGTTCTTTTGCATTAGTCTTCACATTAAAGGGGAACTTCTACTCGATCCATTTTAGAATATGTGATAAAAGAATGTACCAATCTCACAATTTAGATAGTGGGTTATATATGCACAGAATCATATGCAGCTGTCAAGGTCATATTTGATGTATACTGGACTACTGGCTTAACAAAATGAAGAGTCTCCATAATGACGGGTGCTCCAAGCAGGCATAATCATCAGCAGCATCATGACATAATCATCATCGTTCTTTTACTTTCTCCTCAAACCTCCTTCAAACTGCTCCTGATTTATCATCCCAAGAGTTCAAGTTCCAAAATCATCACCAAAACACTGCCAGGTCTCGAAATACTTTCCCTTACACAAACACTATTATCATACAATATACTTCGCAATATAATAAAATCACAAATAATCAGGTAACTGGATATAACTGGATATTTCCAATATCAACCCCTAATTTTCACATACTGCCTAGAAAACTTCCACCTAAAACTTGAAACAAACGCGAGAAATGGGATGCAAAAACTTAAACTAAACAAGTAAAGTACAAAGACTAAATTTAAACACCTCATTGCAGTCTCTCAGTTCCACTTCTGAGCTTATCTCATGATCTCCATCCGAAGCTGCCAACAACGGATACAAACGTTTTGGCCACACTGCTTTACTTTCAAGAATTCTCAGCCTGCACGAAAAAAGAAGAAAGAGCAATAAAGCTTGTAACTTTATAAAGTTCAGACATCAAAAAATTGAAACTTAACAAGAAAAAGCGAAGAGAGAAGAAATCCCAAGAGGGTCTTCGAGGGTTTTCGAGGCATTAACCTTGACAGGGATAGGGTTGGGTATATACTACAGAAAGAAATAGGTTTAAAGTTGCTTGCTTTAAGTGAGAGATTAAAGGGTTTGTGTGAGCTGAGAGTGCGATTGTAGAGAGCAGTAGTGGCGACAGAGAAGCTGCTGTGAGTGGCGGCAGCCATGGACGAACACTACAGCCAACAGAAGTATGTTAGAACAATAGTCGCTTCGTCAGTCGTCAGTCGTCACACATCCTATGCGTCGTTAAAACTCCAAAAATTAAAGAATTTGAATTTAATTAAAGGTTAAGCTTGAGTTATATAAAAAATATAAAAATACTTATTTAACATTTAGTAATATTCTTATATTATTTGAAATTTTATTAAAATTATAAACTTTTGTTGTTATTTATCTAATTTACATTTTTATAAATTGATCGAAGCCAGGAATTTATTTCAGGGGGACAATGTATATATATATAGTTTTTTTTTAATCCAATCCACCATGGGCAACGATATTCTTTTAGGGTGGGCAACCCCTATATGCATATATATCTTCTTTTTAAAAAAAATTTGAGAGTGAGCATTTGCCCACCCTCCCTTACAAGTGGCTTCGCCACTGGATATGCTCATATTTTCACATATGTTTAGGACTTAATTCATAGTTTTTTACATTCATTTTAGGTTCATCTATGGCTGGTTTATCATGTTTATGTTGGATGCATTTTCTCATTAAAATTAATGACAGTTTCCCTTAATTTCTGGATTAATTATTGGGTTTTACATATATTTTACCAACTAATTTGTTTAGTTCTCTTGAATCTGCGTTTATAACGGGTCTTGTTTAATTTATAGAAAATGCGTTTGATTTTCGGTCCAAGGCGAAATGTTGTCGCAGAGGGAAGCATCGGAGAAAAGCAGAAACGCAAGGCAGACTAAAAGAGAAGAGCTAGAGGCGTGAATATGGGCATAAAATTTTAAATTCATGACTGTTATTTAATTTATATTTTTATAAAAATATTATTTTTTGTTTTAAAATAATTTTATATATTAGGTTTATTTTAATAAATAATTCATATTTTATATAATTATTAAAATTGATAAATGAGTTTATAAGTTGAATTTAAATTAAAAATTAAAAAAAGCTTTGAGTTAAATATGTAACTAAAATTCTTAAAAAAATTTAAATTTGACATTAATTATATATATATATATATATATATATATATGAGTTATTATTTTTTCTAATAAGAACAATATTCTTTTTTTCATAAATGTTTTTTATTGTATATATTAATCTGGGCTTGTGTCTCTTTTAGCATCCTTAGAATTCATACTACAGCCGCTCTTTGTTTATTCTTGATTTCTTATGGATGATCTATAATAAATCATAAATTATATATTTTATATTTTAAAAATTACTTAATAATTCCAACATTGGCTTTACTCCAAGTTTAGTCAGGTTTCATATCTTGCAGTCACCAAGTTATGTGAATATTGTTGTGCCTGGTGATCTTATCAGCTTTTTTTTTTTAAATCCATCAAAAACATATTTGACTGTAGTCTGATCTTGAGCAGAACTAGGAAAACCAAGCAATTACAAATGCAACAAGGATTTGCATTTCCTTTTATTAATGAAATTTCTGTATACAAAGTATAAATCTTTTCATGTTCCTGAGGTACAGGAAAAGTATCAAGTTGATGAATTGTGAAATCATCTTCAACAAGAAGACACAATGGTTCTTGTTGGAAAGATTAGGTGTTAGAGAAATTCTAAAACCCATAATCGAGTTCTATGAGCAACTATTGCCAATGAAGGTTCAGTTTCAGTCCTCTTCATCCACTTCACGAAAAGGAAGTGGTACTGTTTTGACTGCTCTGAACTTGCCTGCATTATTCAGATGCTCATTCTCCAACCTGGACCGTTTGAAAAAAAAAATCTCTTTCAATGATGATAAAAAGGCTAGAGAAGGTTATGAATTAGTTCAATCATATAACTAAAAGTTGGAGCTTTACCTGTAAAAATTCCACTGTCCTCTTCTAATCACTTCCAGGGAAGCTAAGAACAGACCTGTTACTCTGTAATCTACATGTTCAAACCTTGAATGAAGAACTGTCTGCAGCCAAGCAAGCCTGAGAATAAGGTTCAGTACCTGCAGGAAGTACCCAGGTTCTGTTCAGAATCTGGAAGTTATATGATATGTAGCAGAAATATTGATCCTGAAGTTCAGACCAGTATTATCAGAAAGCTATTGTTGGTTGAGAATCTTGTTCTACAATGTAAAAAATTTAAAAGAATATGTTCATTATCCTGTTTCTGATATTCTTACCTTAACGAAGATATGCTATTCGATCGTCTAATCAAATAATTTATAATGTTCTGATAAGTTCTGAGTCATTAATTTTGCTGTTAAAATTGGATTCCTAGGAACCTGGAGCTAAACCTGAAACCTTTTTGTACTGAAAACATAAAGCGAAGTAGAATGAATGAATGATGATGATCTCATGTATACCATGGAGAAGTAGTAAATGAATTTTTGACGAAGCATTAATTCATTCCTTAGCCATGGATTCTTGGAATTCATTTGGAGCAAACCCCAGTCCTTTACAAAGTCCCAATACAATTGGTAAACTGTTGCAGAACTTGACATAACCACTAGAAGACACAGGCATCCAACACTCCTTTCCTTTTCATATGCAACTTTAGCTCCTGCTGCTAGCATTGCTGAAACATACTTCCCCAGATTCACAAGGTGGCTTGTCTGTCCTTCATCGAACCATCGCCTCGCGCACTGCATACCCGATTCAGGACAGAAAATATTAGCACAGGTTTCTGTATTGGTTCTGGTAAAATTACTGCAAGTTATTCAATCTAATATTGCACATCTTAAAGTGTATGTATAGAAACTATACCTGCATTGCCCTCCAGTAGTAGGGTAGGAAGGATACTGCATACGCAAGATCACGGTAGTGCTTGGCTCTCATGCAGTAGCCATAATCTTGTGTTTTGTAGCTTCCAGTTATGTAGTAACATGTCACATACTCAAGGTCCCTAAGCATTGGAACCTATTGCCATAACAGCTACTGTCAATAAACTTTAATAATTGAGTCTGCCATTTTTGTTCAGTGGTTCATGTTTTTTACCTGACTACAAAGTTGATCGGCCATAAAAAAGTCCAGCATCACAACCTGCAGAAGAAAATTGTTTAAGCAGTTCAGCGGAATTCTTGGTTATGGCCTCAAACACAGTAATGACTATTTCATACCTTATACAGAGGTGACAGAATGATGTTCCGAATCACTCGAAGGAAACGGTAACGACTTGACCGATATAAGATATTGAAGGGACAAACTAGTAGAATCAATACCATCTGCAGAAATAAAAGCAACAGTTATTAGTAATGGCTAAATGAAGATTTTAGGTAAGCTTGTCAAGACTTCTGTTAAAAGATTTACCAGTAGCAGGAGGCCAGGGATTGCTTGAACTTGGGAATATGAATATCCTTTGGTAAGAAGTGTCAAATGAATAAACATAACCCCAACTACTGCAGTCATTGATGCAGTACAAATCAAGAACACATCTCTATACTTAAGCTCCTTGGTAGGGGCCGACTCAAAGATGAAGCTATAGTTTATCCTTGCTTTTCTCCACATGAAGATGTTGCAACCATACAGAAAGAAGTGAAGGAATAGCAGGATAAACATGCTGCATATTGAAAAACACCACTATTGTTAGTTTCCTTTCATTGGGGATTCAAAATTATTACTTCAAACCCAAATGGATAGCAACTTGCCTAAACACAGGGTAGACAGTTTCCATGTAGACTGTATCGGGTTGTTTTCGGTACATTCCGGTGATATGAGCCATTATAATATACCCAGCAAGGAGAGCCAGGAAACAACCAGCGAAGAGTCCTGATTATTAAGGAACAGAAGTGATCAATATGTTTGTTAAGGATGTTGCTAAAGTAAAGGATTAGCATTTGCTCAGTTCCAATCCTACAAGATTATCATTGAGCTTTAACGTTTTTCGAGTCCCGAAAGAGGCAAACTCAATAAACATTTTGTTAGATTCATATTTTCATTGCAGCTAACATGTATACTGCAATCTTACATTCACGGTGGTCATGGACGCTTTACTGAGTAAAACTTAAAATGTTCTCTTTAGGCATGATGATTAATGTGCGGCATGGGACCTATGCTTTATCATCCACCCAGAGAAAGTGAACCAGGCACTTCCCTGAAAGCTTAGTGGCCTGATGGGTCCATACTTTAGTTTCTTTCTTTGAGATCTAATAATGTATCCTGAAGTGAGCAAGAACAAACCTAGAACACATCATTACCCAATTCTAGGCTAGTTCTGTCTAATTTTGAGTTTGAACTCACCAATGAAGAAGGTTACAGCATGTGATTCTTTTCGGTGATTTGGTTTAAGATACTTAATAGCCTTTTTCCTGTCTTCTTGAGCAAAATATTTCACAAATAGCTCCTCAACTTCATCTGCTAAATTGGTCACCTGTCATTTCTAAGACTGGTAAGCAAATGCAACCAACTTCAGGAATAACTGGTTCATAAGAAAGATCAAAAAGTGACAGACAAGCAAATCCAAGTTCAGTTTCAACATATCCCACTAAATCTCTAGTTCAGACATGCACTGTAGGATAATTGGTCACTTGTCACTGTCACAAGCACTAACACGGTTTCTAGTGGCAGGCAAACATTTAAATCTCATCCTATCATAGAATCCCGTGTAGTTTTTCTGCTTCTGCAACAATCCTATGATGAATATCATCATTTACCTTGTCAGAACAGTTGAAATATGAGCTTTCAACAACTTTTAGATATATGGGCAACACTTGTTTTCCAGTGACCTGATGAAAGTAATGACAAACAAATCTCATTAGATACTGAGACCAGCAGAAGAACATACTGAAACAAAATAGGCCACTATCTATATCCTTACTTTGTTAAACTTCTTCAAGATTTTTATGAAAGCAAGCATATTGAGATTCCTGAAAAATCAATCAAAAGCACACAAAGTGAACTTTTGGTGTGTAAAAAATCCAACGTTGCAACAAAAGTTCCTTTCCAGCCATTGTTACCTGTAAGTTTTCAGATATCCCAACCCTTTGTAAAGCTCAATGAAAGCACCTTTAATCATCTTCTCTGCATGATGTAACTTAGTTTTGTTGATATGAAGCTTGTTCCCTTCAGGTTTAGATTTCCTAAAGGACTGGTTCACTAAATCTTCCCAGACTACGTAGCTAATTGCAGAAAAAGTACGAGCAGGTGTTGCTAAAGGAATGTGTATCCTCATGTTCTTGCCTTGGCAATAAAAAGCACGACCAGAGAGACTCCTCAACTTGCTGTCCTCTCTTTTCAACCTCATTGATCTTCCCAGTTCTTCTGATCTTGGATAGTCTAACACGTCAGTCTTCTCAGAATCCTCTGTGCTGTTGTCTTGCACCTGCTCTTGTTCTTGTTCTGTTCTTTCCCTCACAGAATCCTCCTCTGTAACCAAGAAGATATACAACCATGTACAAGATCATCAGAGTTAAAATGTTTTCAATTTTTTGAATCATTTAGTCAAAAAGAAGTATTTGATATATTACCACTTGAAATGGTGCATGAAATGGAAGCATCCTCCTTGGAATCCTGAGAAGAGTCTCCTTTGCTACGCTGTTGCTTTAAAGCAGATTTCAGCTCACTGAGAATCTCCAACTGTTTCTTCAATGATTCACCTCTGTCCATGAACTCTTGCTCCTTGTTCTTATAGAATTGATTCACTTTGTTAAGTTGCAGATCCAAACATGCAAAGAACTCTTTAGCTGCATCAGTATCATCAGTATCAGCAAAAGTTTCAAGAAGTTCTGTCTCATACATGTCCCCTTTACTACTCGAAGAAGCAAGCTTCCTATGAACCTGTTCACGTAAAACACCATCTTTTTTCACTTTTCATGTAAGGTATTAACCATATTATACATGTTAAGTACAGAGTTATAGAACACAGTACATGAATAGCTCCGTGGTCCCTATGATCATGTCCAAAAAAGGAGACCTTCTTAAGAGAAGAAATGAAGTTGTTCGATAAAGAACTATTGTGTTGGTGCTTGGTGGGTATGGAGTTGACATTGTTAAGGACATGGAATTTCTTAAGATCCTTCTTGAGTTGCCAGTAATCAACAAAGGCCTCTCTCCATTCAGGCACAAGCTGAGCCTCAAACTGCCTCGTAAACTTCACCATTCTCGGTTCTCTTTTTTGATGCTAAGTATACAACAGAAGAAGAAGAAGCAACAAATGAGCTCGTGGGTGTGTTCAATGGCTGGCTTTGTTCACCATTTATGGAGGTGTGAGAAAAGGAATATGGATGATGTGTTAGTACTGATGCTCAGACAGCACATTCCAAAATATCCTCTGCACTTATACTAATCCTAATAGTGGCTAAGATTCGCCGGAAATTGACTCAGAAACACTCACCGGATTTTATGACCTCTCAGGCCAACATGCATGCCCTCACGAAGATCTTCAAAGTATGGAGTCCTTTTAAATGGATTGACGTACGTGGGGTCATGCATATTTCAAAGATACAACAATTAAAAAAGCATCTCTCTTTTAGGTGTTCTTTTTTGAAGTGTAATATGCGTAAATTCTTAAAATTCCTAAAGAATTAACCTCTCTTTGCAGGTAATACAATCATATTACCCCTAAGTTTACTAGTTATGATGTAATTTTCAACCTTATAATAACAACAACTCAGTAAAAGTTTCGCTAATACACAAAATTTAAGAAGATTTAGTAATACGTAGTCTTATCATTAAATAATTGAAAGACTGTTTCGTACTTATTTGTGTAAAAAATACATGAAATTTTCCGTTGCATAACTTTTCATACAAACAATCCAAAATATTTGTTTAAAATGTTCATGACGGATAAATAAAATATATTACTAAATTTTTTTTTTTTTTCATTTTAGTCTCTCATATTTTAAAAATTATCACTTACCCTCTAGAGTATTATTTAATTATCGTATAAATTAGTTTTTCTTCTATTTTTCTATAATCAAAATTAACATAGTATCGAATAAAAACTAGACTTGTACAATAACTAAATAATATTGTAAAAATAAATAATAATTTAAAATGAAAAAAGATCAAATCACAAGAGATATTATTATAATTAACTTTATTCTTAAAATTATAACTTAAAATTTTGAATTTATCTAATAAAACAATAATGTATTTTTAAATTTTATTACAAAAAAAGGATAGTAATCACTAGAAATAGAATTCAACCACTTTCTTTTTTCATGGTTTATTCCTTCTTTCAGTGTATATTAATATACAGGTTTATTCCATCACTACTTCGTATACTTGATGATTAGAATCTCTTACGTTTTGGATAATGAGTTTGGATCAAGAATACGATTCCTAACTTGCTTTAAGTACGTGGTTTCCATATTACTAGACTAAAATTATAAAAAATACATAAAAATGGTATTTTAAAAAACATGATTTCTATATAACTAAGACTATACACAAAAAATGGATTAAAAAACATGATTTTAGAAACTAGTAGCTAAGTCCAAAGTTTTAAAAATCGGTCCGGAAATTAAACCACAGAACAAGAGGTTTAAAGTTTAAAAGATTCAATCAATATTAGACCGTCATAAAATCAATTAAGGATCGAATAAAATTAAAGAATTTGAAATATGATCGGAAGAGAAGGTAAGATTTTGAAGTTTAATTAAAAAATAGATCATTACATGTAAATTAATTTATTTATTTTGGTTTATAAAAACTTATTAATTTACAAAAATTGACCGATTAATTAATAAACTGATAAGTTTTTAACAATAAGATCTATTAGAATAAATTGAACCAAAAGTTTAAAAATTGAACCGAAAATTTTTCAATTAACCAATCGGATTGATTAAAATTTTTAATTATTAGTTAAGTTTAGTAGCAAATAGTGGGTGACGAATTAAAATTTGAGAAAGTGGAAGGTTCTATGTTCTATTCTATTCTTTAGTTCTAATCTCCTCTCCTTCTTTCTCCTTCCTTCCCAACTTGACAAGAGCATGAGAACTTATACACTTTTTTAAGCTTTCAAAACCTCTAATCTCCACAAACACATTCGGTCCTACCCAACTAGACATATGGATTGTAACATCAAACATTGTAATTGTGGAAAATTGACATTGTGCCTTGTGTTGCTGACTCAGAGATACCCCATTTATATTATTCCCTTTCTACACATATAGACAAAACCCCCTTTTTTTTCTTTTCTAACTTAGAATTATTAAATGTAAATAATTATTAAATTGTGTTTACAAAACTCAAACATGAGAAGAGTATGTATTAACATATCCGATCTAGAGAATATGACAATTACATCGATCATGTCACTTAATCTTTAATCATTGATTTGTTAAGTGATTTGTTAGAAATATATAAGTTATGAATTATTAAATGCACTTAATAATTTGCTGAATATTATGACGATATTAATTAAATATACATAAATTATAAATTATCTGGACACGAACATACTTACTAATAAATTCAGATGTAGATTCGCCATGATGATATTAATTAGACATACATAAATTATAAATTATCTCGACATGAACATACTTACTAATAAATTCAGACGTAGATTCGCCATGATGATATTAATTAAACATACATAAATTATAAATTATCTCGACATGAACACACTTATTACTAAATTCAGACGTAAATTCGCTATGATGATATTAATTAAACATACATAAATTATAAATTATCTCGACATGAACATACTTGTGAATAAATTCAGATGTAGATTATGATATTAATTAGACATACATAAATCATAGATTATCTCAATACTAACATATTTATTAATAAATACAAATGTAGATTTACTATGATGAAATTATTTAGACATATATAAATTATAAATTATTTCAATACCAACATATTTATTAATAAATTCATATGTAAATTCACTATGATGATATTAGTTAGACATAAATAAATTATAAATTGTCTCATTACCAAAATATTTATTAATAAATTTCAATTGGAGAAAAGGGAAAACTGAAATAGAAAAGAAAAAAATAAAGTTTTTTTTTGGGAAAAATAAATAAATAATATTTTTGATGTGGTGAAAGTACTGAAAAGGAAAAAAGAAATATAGGTAGGCAGGACTGCAGGAGATCAAAAGGCGTCTGTACCAATTGCAGGACATTGAGATGATGGTCTGATTCAGAGAGCATTTTATTTTGGTGCGCCTTTGTAGGCTACCACCTATAGATATCCCCTCTCTTTTCTTCACCTTCATTAATTACATTATCATCTCTTTTACATATATATTCTATGTTGTATCCAAACTTTTGACCACACATGACACGTCTAATCATTAAAACTAACTCCTAAAATTTCAATTTGTACTCCTCCATGAGTGGTCTAGACGTCTAGTAGAATTTATTTCTTATACATCAATTTGCATTTTAATAGCTTAAAAATGACAGGTCAAATTATTAACATACTCTCCTCTTCCAGTACAATTCTAACTGATAATATTTCTTTGGTGGCAGGTACTCGTCAACTTCTCTATCGTGACTGGGAGGTTCAATTGCAGCATGTGTATCGGGAAGGAAACCAGAGTGCGGATCTGATGGCCACTCTTGCAGCTATTCTCAGCCCAAGCTTGCACATTATCCAGGATCCCCCGACGACCGTTAGGGAATCCCTACTTTGAGATCAGCAACGCGCTTTGACCCGAAGGACCCTGCGTTAGCTAGGGTGCTGGGGCTTGTTTTGTTTTGATTTGCCTTGTTTGTTTTCCTTCTCAGCAAAAAAAAAAAAGACGGTCAAAAATAGAAATATGTTAACGACTTAAAAAAATGGCAAGTCGTAAGTAAAAATATATTAAATTTAAAATATTAATTAAATTGAACATATCGAATATATATTCATAATGCAAATATCGAATGTCTTTTTTTAAGTTTTAAGGATTAGTTTAGACAGCCACATAATAATTTGTTTTGTATTTTCTTCTTGATTGATGATATTATTTTAAAGTTTAAAAATAAAATGTTAAATGTGATTTCAATGCATAATTCTTTTTTTTCTCCCTCACCTTGGTATTAGATATTTTTTATAGTGGACTATATGCCATATTCTTACTAATCATCTTTTATTTAATTAGAAGATAATTATATATTAATAATTATTATGTATTTAATGATACACTTATTATCAAAGAAGTACATCATCAAATCTAAGGGATTTAAGAGAGAGAATCATAATCTTTTACATTCTTTCTTGCAATTGATAATTATCTTCGAGAGTTACATTTAATTATTTATTTTTTGATTGGAGGACAATTTCTTAAAAGAGTGTGAGGCAATATATTATTGTTGCATTAAGTATAAAAATTAATTATTAAAAAACTCAACTGATTTTGCAGATTCAATCGTAAAAACTTTGAACCGTCCCATTTTTTGATTTAGTTTTAACTTTCCAGTTGAATTTACTTTAATAACTTTGTTGCTAAAAATTGATCAATTTATTAATTAATTAGCCAATTTTTTTAAATTAATAAGTTTTTATAAACTAAAATAAATCAATTAATTTAAATACTTTCTTTTTTAGTTAAACTTCAAATTCTTCTTATAGATAAGAACAATCTTTTTCAATCATATTCTATTTTTTTTACTTTTATTTATTTTTAACCAGTTTGACGATGATCTACTTCTTACTGAACCTTTTAAGTTTTACATTTTTTGTCTTACCAGCTCAACTTCTGATCCGCATTTTAAAACATTAATAAAATAGGGTCTATAATAGTTTACAGTTTATTATTAGGTCATTAATTTTTTTGTGATAATATTACAATGATCTTTTTTTAAATGGATACTTTTTTTGTTAAAGAAGATGCTGAGAAATAAAGTGTGTTAATTGAATATATTAATACTAACCTTATGGTTACAATGCATTGACAAAAAAATTACCTCCAAAAAAATTAGTGAACATGGTAGAAGAATGAGGATTATTGTAAATTACTATTGACATTATAATGATATATTATGTTCCTTATTTTTGATCCTCTATGAATTCATTATGTAATATTATGATATTAATTTCAGAAATAACCTTTCTGCTAACTTTGTAGTTAGGAGTAAGATTGTGTATTCTAAAACTTTCCAAATCTCACGCTTGGCGAGAGTTTTTACAGGATCTTCGTCGTCGTCGTAATATTTATGATATTTTAATGAACACGTTTTATTTCTACATACATAAATGAATTATGTTGATATAATTATAATATCTCTCATTAAGTGTTATATTAAGTATAGAACTAATTATGTGATAAATAGAAGGAAGTACGTCAATCTTTATTAATTATCTACTTATTAATAATTTATAATTTAACCGATTTTAATAAAGGATTTGTTCATCATTCGCCCATCATTTTCTATTACTATAACAAAAGGTTTAATAGTATCATAAGGATCGAATATTCGATATTTTCTCTATAATGGTTTACATATTATATCGCACTACAAGAAAAAAGTGGATTAGCGACGGAAATTTAGCGACGGAAAATATGCCGTTAGAAATTAGCGACGGAAATATGCTTTTCGTCGCTAAAATTGATTAATTTAGCGACAGTACTAATACTCGTCGCTAAATTTGGAGGGAATTCGTCGCGGCAAAAATTGCGACGGACATTAGCGACGGAAAAAAA
>JAOTBA010000001.1:766741-783960 GCA_025629845.1 Erythroxylum squamatum | reverse complement strand
AGATTACAACCCTAATTTTCTCTGCTTTCAGCAACCAAAACCCTCTCAAAAGACTAACTTGAGCGTCGGAGGGGCCTACCGGCAATCAACCCCCGGTGTGCCTTATTTGTTTTGCAGGTGTTCTTTACCTGAAACTAGTCAAGATTATGGATCCAAACAACAATGTCCAGCCCCATCAAGTTCAGGCAGAACCATAATCAAATACATTAAATGTTATATAAGGAGTTTATTTTAAAAATTTATATTAAATATCATCCGCATCTAAATATTGGCAGTATTATAATTGAGAAAGCTCAGCAACTCAGCTTATTTATCTGTTAATCAATAAATCAATATTTTACATAGGTTAACATAAATTAAAATATATCTAACCAAATCTTTTATATAAATTATAATGTAAGTAAACTAATATAAAAATAAATATTAAAACATATAAAAAAGTCAAATAATATTATATAAATTTCAAAATAAATATCCAAGTTGAGTAAATAGTTAAATACATAATAAACGGAAAGATAAGTTTGTGAGTATTGTGAAAATTATTTGTAGAACGTAAGGGCAAAAGTGACTAAAAATAGACTCATTAATTGATATGAAAAATCTAGCTGAAAAATCACTTTTTTGAGAAGCTCCAAATTTGAGTTTCTTAAAAAGCTATATTTTGACTTCCAAAAAAGTCATATCTATTAAAGAAGTAATTTTTTTTACAGCCAAACACTGATTTTTCTTTTTAAAAAGGCTTTTGTGATGGAGAAAAATGCTTATTGACTTCCCAAAAGTCCATCCAAACAGACACTAAATTTATAAAGATATTAGTCATAATTTTTAAGGGGCAAAATGAGTTAGAAAGCCTAAATAATAATAAGTTTACAAGATTGATTGTTTAAATGCTCTAACTATTACATGAAAAAGTGTGTATTCATTAATTAAGAATCAGTGACGATTTTGAATTAATAAATGTGTTAGCTATTCATTTTATTAAATATCCCTCATTCTTATTGAAGGTATTTAAATAAAACATCATAGTTAATTCATTAAAGTAAGGAAATTAAAGTAAAGAACTTGGAATAGAGTTTCAACAATTATTTCCCCTTTTTGTTTTATCAAAAAGATAAGAATAAGAATTCAACAATTATTTCGAAATAGTTTCTCTATTAGTTAGGGATAAGGTTGTGTACTCCTCTCCAGCCCCCGCGTCTTAGCAGAATTTATACTAAATGTTGTTAAAAATAATTAAATTCATTTCACTAGTTAAAATTGAGATAATTAATTTATTTTAAAAGATAATTAAATATAACACTCAGAATTTGAACTAGATTTTTCAATCCCTTACTTGCAATTGAAAATTGAAATTCTAATCTCATCACCAATTCTAAAGGCGTAATTTGTCCTCCACCTTATTATAAAATTCTATTCTCGTTACCGATTTTTCAATTTGATTCGCCATTTATTTTATTAAGCAATCTTTTGTATGTTCATATTAAATTAAATATATATAATAATTTATAATTATGTGCATTAAATAAGTCTTTAAACAAATAACACATTCAAGATCATAAGAATGCCACAATAGAAATAAGTCTTCAAACACTTATCCAATTAAACTTGTGGTAGCACAAACTTTTGACTAGGAATACATTAGAAACGACTCCTGTTGCATGCCTTTAGAACACATTTACGTGCACGGGTCATCGAACATGACAATCCCATGCTTTTGAGATGAATCAAAGATGACAATCTTGGATAGGTTATGAGATTATCCGATATATCTGCATGCAATGAGCAAAGAGGCAGCATAAATACGCAATGTTTGTGTAAGTTAAAGAGAGAAAAGGATAATATATAGCTTGATGACTTAATTGCTTTTGGGTTAGGGAAAGTCGCACTATAAGTAGTTGACATAAGCATGCAGTCCTCTTCTTATATCAAATTTAAATTAAGAATTATGAGTTATATTATAATTACGGACGATTACGATAATTACAAATAATACGGTTATAATTATTAGAAGTATAAGTATAATTACAAAAAAATTATAGTATTAATTTAGATCACAAATCAATATTAGTATAGAACTGATTATGATGTTATATTTTTAGAAAAATATGTTATACTCTATATTTTTGTAAATAAATTCATTATTACAGTCACAAGCTACCAATTTTAATATAATCGTAAATAATTGTGATTCATCTGAATAAAATGGTGATTTATTATAATTATGATAAATTATAATAATGATTCATCTTATAACCACAATCGTGACAATTTAAAACTATGATTGCATGAATCAAACGAATCATATTCATACTCTTGACATAGGCATGCAATCGTCTTCTAATATCCATACTCAGCAGCCAAATAGATATGTTCCACGCAAAGTTTTAATTTATAGACTACTAATTTTAATATAATCGTGAATAATTGTGATAATTATGGGTAATTCAAGCATAATTATAATTTATCGTATTTATGATAAATTATAATAATAGTTCGTCTTGTAATCACAACCAATGAGTAAAAAATTCAACCGGTTCGTTCGATTTAACTATTTACTGTAAAAATCTTAAACCATCTAATTTTTTTGTTTAGTTTTTAATTTCTCAGTTCAAATTACTTTAATAACTCTTGTTGTTAAGAACTAATCAATTTATTAATTAATCGGTCAATTTTAATAAATTAATAAGTTATTATAAATCAAGATAAATCAACTAATTTGTATTTAACAATTTATTTTTAATTAAAATTCAAATTATTCAATAACTAAGGACAATATCTTTCAATCATATTTCAAAATTTTAATTTTATTTAATATTTAACTGATTTTATAACGGTATAATACTAATTGAATATTTTAAAATTTAAACTTCTTATTTTACCAGTCTAACTTTCAGTCCAATTTTTAAAACATTGGTGATGACTAATAATAATCCGAATATAATTGCAATTCCTCGTGATTATGATAAATTATAATAGCAATTCGTCTTGTGACCACAATGGCAACAAAGCGAATCATCTTAGTATTGGATAGAAAGAAGATATCTCCATTTTTATATCTAATTATTGCTCTTCAAGGTAAGCATCCAATAACCCAATAAGTATACTAATTAGATATCCATCATCTGTCACCCACTTTCCTCTGATTGTTAGCACGGGGACTGCTGCTATTTTAAACTCGAGAATCCATAATCTGTGCACGATTAAACAATGCATCAGGATCACATTCATATGTTTAAGATGGCAAATTGGTTGCTTAATTTTCTATAGAACTATCTATCGGTAAAGGTGCACTAAGTTTTATATCATATCTAAGCATGGATTAGCGTATATATTAAGAGAACTAGCCAACGTGCACTAGATTTATTAAGTATTATTTATTCGCGTGAAGACTATCCATATAAAGTATAAACTATAAAGTCATTCTGATCTTTGTAGATATTATCAATATTGTTTTAAAAATCGGGTTAGAATTTTTTTTTTTTGAAGATGGGTTAGAAGTTAAACTAGTAAGATAAGTGATTTAAGGTTTAAAATATTCAATCGGTATTGAACTGTTATAAAACCAACAAACGATTGAATAAAATTAAAGAATTTAAAATATGAATTAAAAAGATTATTCTTATTTATTGAAAATTTTGAAGTTTAATTCAAACAAAATATTATTAAATAAAAATTAATTGTTTTATTTTAATTTATAAGAACTTATTAATTTACAATTGATTTTTAACACAAGAGTTACTAAAATAAATCTAATCAGAAAGCTAAAACCGAATTGCAAGTTGGCTGTTTTAAGATTTTTACAATTGAATTGACCGAAATGGTTAAATTTTTAAGTCATTGAATATTATTTAACCCTTTTGAAAGAGCAAGATTTTTGGATAGAGCTTAGCTTGCATACATGTAAAAGTTTAAAGGAAACTAGAGGTTGTACAAGTTATGATGGATAGGAAAATTTTTAGCGTGTAAGGCCCACTTTAGGTATACTACCTTCCAAGGTTATGTTCAACTTTTGAAAGGGATATAAAGAAAAGAAAAGAAAAGGAATAGATTAATCAATCTAATCCTTTTTACTTCTAAAAATGTTACAAATTTTGATTTATAAGTAATGATTAAAAAATTCAACCGATTTGTCCATTTCAATTATAAAAATTTTGAATCGTTCAACTTTTCGATTCATTTTTTAACTTTTCGTTTAGATTTATTTTAATAAATCTTGTTGTTAAAAATCAATAAATTTATTAATTAATCGATCAATGTTTCTAAATTAATAAGTTTTTATAAACTAAAATAAATCAATTAATTTTCATTTAATAATCTTTTTTTTCAATTAGACTTCAAATTTTTCGATAGACAAGAACAATCTCTTTCAATTATATTTCAATTTCTTTAATTTTATTTAATCTTTAGCTACTTTTATGATGGTTTAATACCTGTCAACCTTTTTAAACCTTAAATTTCTTGTCTTACCAGTTTAATTTCCGACTTAATTTTTAAAACATTGTTTATAAGTAGGTCTCGGTACAAAATACAACTTAAATAATATAAGGCTTCTTTCATATTAATAGTCTAAATCCTCCTAAATTAAAAGGAGGATTAATGTCATGAAACGATTAATTTCTTGGTAAAATCAAACAAAATTAAATCTTCAAATTACATTCTAAACATTAGGAAAATTTAGTATTTATAATCATTAAATACATAAATGAATATGGTTGCTTGATTTTATGAATCACTTAGATTTTTTTTTTACATTTAACATAAATTCTTTGCTTGAAATTGGCTGGACTAAAATGAATACATCTAGCATAATCGAGGTGCATCAATCATCATAATATACTTCCTGAAAAGACTAAAACTTAACAATAACAACAAGAATCTATAACAAAACAAACAATCATGGAAATCAATTATGGTACTTTTCTAAACCAAGATAACATAACAAATTCATTCATTATGGACCTCCACAGTCAACACTTCCTTTTGCACTTTATAAGAGTAATACTAAAAGATACACTTTTCTTAGTCCTTTTCGTTTATGCAATGAAGTTGAAGCAGTCTCAATTGCAAAAAGTGGTACTTAGTAATCATTATTATTAAATAAAATAAAAATATGGGTTATTCAGAAATACTCTTTATATTAATTAGAGATAGAGCTGCGTATTACTAAACCTCTCTAAATTCCGTATTTCAGTAGAATTTTTTAATGAGTTGTTGTGATTGTTGTTATAATTACTACTGATGCAATCGAAAGTTTTCCCTTTCAAAAACACATACTTTTGCTCAGGAGCTGTTCAAAAGTTGTATCCATTTTGGCCAACTAACAAGCTTGGCAGCCATAGCTAGTCTATCTTCCTCATCATTGAAATCTTATCCTATGCTAGCCATTAAATGATAATAAACCGAATTAGCTAATTGGGTTTCATTTCGATGATTTAGATAAGGAAAGGCTTGCTCATATTGCTAGATTAATTATTACAAGATTTAAGGGGTTGAAAGGGAGCTGGATACCATTATAATGTGCTTTATTAGTGCTTGATCATGTATATGATGGTCATTTAGTGATTTTAGAGACAGTCATTATTTTATGATTCCCTTTGGACTCACTAAGAATTACATCCAATTTTTTTTCTTTTTTCTTTTTTCTTTTTTAATATATGGCCCTTTTAATTTCATAAAAATGTAATTTATCATCTCTTGCCTTTTATTTTCAATTAAGTTGCCTCTTAACTTGAAGATTAGGTCATTTTCTTAAGCTTCTGAACGCATGCTTAAAGTAAGTTTGTCATGTTTAAACAATGTGCAATATGATTTCTTAAACTAGTAGAAAAGACAAAAAATGATTTTGGTCAAGCTTTAAAATGACGTCAAAATATCACCCGATATATTCGAGTCAGATCTAGGTCGAACAATTCAAGTCGGAATAGACTTTGAGTTGATTATGACTTATTGTTATCCTTAATAACATTATTCAAGCATTCAACCTATAATTTTCTTTCTTCTTTTGTAATTATTGTAATAATCTAAGTAGTGGTCGTATGGAATTGTCTATACTACTTCAACTAAATCTCTTCTCTGAGTTGTTCAACACTGGAGTTCATCATCTCACGATCTCTCTACTGTGGCAATATGTAAAAGCCAAGTAAAGTTTAGAACAATCATGTAAGTAACTTTAGGCAATCAAGTAGGTCATTAACACAACATTTTGGTCAAAATGATCACTTACCACCGCATCCGAAAAGCATGGCTTTAAAACCACAGAACCCTACTTTAGCTCTTTAAGTGATGACTCTTTATTCAAGCAGCCAATTTACTTCATTGACTAATGCATGCTTGCTTCCTATGTGTCTATTTCTTAACTTTTGGCCCTTTGTTTCTTCTTTTACGCAAATCATTTGAGCTCTATCTTACTTATATAGGTGTAATCATCTATAAACTAAACATGTTTGTTACTTTTTTATGCTTGGTAATGACGTATCAAGATATGTTGGAAAAGATGAAAATAACTTTATGATGATATTGTATCTTTTGATAAGCTGTCTCATTGTTTTATAATCATGAAAAAAGCTAAGGAGTTTATGTTTGTAAATAATTTTGTGTTAATAATATTATTCAGCTAATATTAGAATTTTGCTTCAATGGAACAAATTTTTTTAGATTTTTAAAAAAATTTTCTTACAAAATTAAAAACAAAAGAATAAAACTTAAAGCAAAAATTCAGTCTGATCTAATATTTATAAGTTAATTATAACTACTGTTTAATATTTATTTTAGAATAATTAATAATCTTATAATATTGTATTGTTTACATTTTATAGAATATAAAATATATAATTTAATTAATATTTTAGTATATTATTGAAGATATTATATTTTATTTAAACCTTTAAAATTTTAATAAATTACTTATATTTTGTATTATTATTAAAATACAACTTATTGGTGGACTTAAATTTAAAATTTTTATAATAAATTAAACGAAACTCATTTTATAAATCAGATTAGATACAAACTTTAATTTTTAAAATTTTGACTGAAATTTAATTAAATTCGGCTTATGTATTAAGTCTAATTTTGGGCTGCTCGAGTAAGAATGAATATCCTCTTAGAACTGAGTGAACCAAGTCTGTATGGCCAATAGGCCCAGTTCATAATGGGTTGACCATGGCACTCTCTGGTAGTCCAATCCAGTCCATCTTTGGGTCAATTCCACAAATATAGGAATAAATACTAGCCATAGATAAGTTTAGGGATGACAAGCCTCCTCGACCTGGCCTGAGCTCGACTTGGCCAGGCTCGAATTGTTTTTAAAATTAAAAAGTCAAAATAATGTCTTTTTTTTAATAAAATAACTCTATTTTGCTAATACATGTCAAGTCTTGGGTCGGATTGGATCAGGCTTAGGTTGCCCGAGTCCGAAACTTGAATTTTTTGAAAATTCAAGACCGAGGCCCAAACCTAGCCTCAATTGCCAACTCTAAATAAGGTTTTTTAATGGATATGAGTTTAGGAATTGTAGTATTTACATTTTATGATTTGTTAAATATAGGTTATATGACTTATTCAAATTAAATATGGTGTTTAATGTCATCATTTAGTTTAATTTAACCATAAAATAATAATATCATCATAAAAAAGAAAATGGAAAGATACAATGACAATTTAAGAACAAATCTATAATGCAATCTGTCAAATAATCTAACAAGCTTTATTTATATAAACATTTAAAATTAAACAATTGTAAATTATGATTAAATTATATTCTCATTAAGACTAAGAAAATTATCACAATTCTTTTAACTCAAATTTAATCTAAAATTTGATTTAATTAATAATTAAAAAGTCATTATTTTAACAAAATTTAGTAGAAAGATGTTATCTTGATTATTATTTTTTAATATGTAAAATTGATAAATTATTTTAAAATAATATTATATTCATTTGGACCGTTGGAATTAACTTTAACCCTTTTTGGTATTCCTAATTTCTATCCTATATAATTTAAAATCAATATGGTTTAGGCATATTAAAAAAGAACAAAAAATATATAATAACATCAATTGGTCTAACTGGGATATTCCACCAGATTTTTCCCTCAACACTGTCCGATGTGAAACTGAGTTCATTAGTAAATGCATATCCTTTCAAAAAAAAAAGATGGAGCAGACTCCACCCCCGCCACGAGGTACGTGTCAGATGGAGCAAGCCGTCGTTGGGATGGATCAAAGTCAATACAGACGAGGCCAGCAATCGCTCCACAGTCGTGGCCACAGCCGGTGGCCTTCTTCGTGACAGTAATGGCCATTGGATTGCAGGTTTTACACAAAATCTCAAATGGTATACTCCGATATCTGCTGAATTATGGGGTGTTTATACCGACTTATCACTCGCCTGGTGCCTGGGCTTCCGCCGTATAGAGCTGGAAGTGGATTCGCTTGCGGTGCACCAGCTTCTCTCTTCCTCGACTCACCACAAGCAGGCGACCAACCCTATTGTAGCGGGCATTCACGAACTGTTTACTCGTAACTGGTCTGTTGTTTATCGGTATGTTTACCGAGAAAGCAACAGATGTACTGACTGACTTGCCACCCAAGCGGTACATTTTGATATTGGTGTAACCTACTTCACTATTGCACCTCTAGGGTGCTAACGTATCCTTTTTGAGGATATGTCGGGGAGCAGTTTCCCCCGATCTGTTTTGTAACTTGTTTCGACAGTTTTCCTTTAATAAGAAAAAGATTATCTCGGAATTATCGCATGAACCAATGATAATTAATTGTTTCACCAAATGTTCACATTAAATATAAGCGGACCCAAGATAGTATTATCATCACTTGGGGCGTAATATTTGGGAAAATATGATAATAAGCAACGGTACAGTAGAGAAATTGTTTTTGATACAGACACAAAATACTATATGAACGATAAATATATTTCAAGATTGGGCTAAAATTTAAATTGATAAGATAAAAAATTTAAAGTTTAAAAAATTCAACTGATATTAGATCATTATAAAATTGGTTAAAAATAGAAAAAATTGAAGAATTTAAAAAATAATTTAAAAAGATTGTCATTGTTTATCGAAAATTTTAAAATTTAATTAAAAAAATTATTATTTATAAATTAATTGATTTATTTCAATTCATAAAATTGATTAATTAATTACTAAACATATTGATTAATTAATAAATAAATTAATTTTCAACAATAAAATTTATTAAATTAAATTAAACAAAAAAATTAAAAATTGAATAGAAATTAACTTATTTAAAACTTTTAGATAAAAGATTTTTAATACACTGCCAAAAATTGACAAAAGGGCAGCAAAGTCCGCAAGCACATAGCTTCTTCCTTCTCACGAAGGACCAAAAGGAACAAACTTTCGTTATCATCCAATTACACAGCCGCACGTGGCAGACACCAACTGGCAATTCCTTCTCCAATCATCGACCCTCTTCCCCATCCCCTAGATCTTTCTTGTCATCAACTGTAAAAGAATTGAAGCCTCAAAGATCTCTTTGCCATTAAAGATTCAATCTTTTTCCACCAAGGAGTAGAAAGTTTGCATCTTTTTTCCCTGTAACATGGAGATGCAGTGAAAGAAAGAGGTTTCACGAGTACCCAACAAATAGGAACAGGACAGCATTTGGTATCTGTAACGTGTTGTACCTCTCAATCATGCCATCTCCTGTTTTACCTGTAACTAGTCCCCAGTCTTCGAAACCCATCTCTCTTGTTGACCCAACTTCACCGAATGTGTTGTCATCAACGATGTTCCTCAAACCAGAGATGCTCGACGACCCAACAACGAGACTTTTGATTTCTCCAAGGATTCATGATGAATCCAGCGTTTCAATGAGCCCTCTTTTGTCAAGGACTTCTAGTTTTGCAGGTATTAATAGCACAACTACTAGTACTACCAAGTTTTATCAACAGAGACGTCGCCGGATCGCTAGTGAAAGCTCTCTCTGTTCCCTTTCAGATGGCAATGGTCGAGGGCAGTCTTTTGGTCACGATGTGGGTGAAGTCGCCTCTCAGACGTTTGTTGCCACTAGTTTGAGTGTGAAGCTCCTGAGTTATCTTGGGTATGTTTTTCCGAGTTTTAATTTGTTGCAACATTTATATGCTCAGTTATCTAATTTGCTTACACTTAGACACTGTTGTGCTTTGTTTCAAGATATACCAACGTCTAGAATTGTACGGACAAAGAACATGTTTTTATTTTTTCTCTTAACCGTCTCTTCTGGATTCTGTGTAACTTTCCTTTTCGTCTGTTGGGTGCCTTTTCTTGGTATAAATTTTTAAGTTTTTTTTTTTTAAGGGAAGACAAACGTTACAATTTACATGTGAACACGAGGGTGACAAACCCCTGAAGCATCCTGTAAGATGATAGGTAGGCAGCCCCTTGGAGGGAGTTCAAAAATAGTGATTCCTACATCGGACTGTACTGCAAAATTTGCTATTCAGTCTGCACACTGATTACTTTCCCTATAAATGTGCCGAATAACAACAACCCAGTTTATAAATTTTTAAGTTAATTGTTTATCACACATAAATGGTGGGTCCTTTGTTTTTAAGTTGCTTGTGGCTTCAAGTTACAGTTTTCTGTACCCCTTTTTGAAAGACATATATGGTTTACATAACTACTCTGATGGTTCTTGGGATAGGATCACTGTTCCATACTCTTTCAGAAATGATCTAAGGAAGTTCTTTTGTTTGGTAAAAGTCTTTTTCTTGATAGAAGAAGCATTTGTCCAACATCATCTTGGGCTTGTTGAACGCAATATAAATAGATTGGCGGTTGATTCATAACCAGAATACATGAATTGTCTATTTGATGCTTGCTTAGTAAGCCTGTGTTATTTGAAATAAGATGCAACTTGCCATTAAGAAGAGTCTTCTGTTTCATCTTGATTGGATCTGTTGCAATGAGGAGATTAAACTTTATTTGCCATTTTATCTGTCAGCAAAGTGAACTTATTGATGAAGATAATACACTCAATTGTTGGATTATGTCACTTCATTTGTGTCTGTCCCTCCATAAATGTTTCCTCATTTCTGTGCTAGGCTGTTGAGTTCTTTGTTATCCTCAATCATCTTCTGTAATACACACAATGGATGCCATTTAGAAATGTGTTTAATGGAAGGATTTTGAGTTCAAGGTTATTGGTCCAAAACATTTGTGTTCAAGTCTTTGGAAAAATTAGCATCTAACCACTATGAAAATCTGCTTGTTTTCTGAAAATCACTTCGCCTAAATGAAGGGGGAACTGAATAGCTGCTTGAACTTGGAACTTAATGTTTATTCCCTAACTTCCTCACAACTGTCATGTGCTTCCTAATCATTTCTTCTCATTCAGGGTAGGCTACAGATGGATTCTGAGATTTCTTGCCCTTGGTTGTTACTCTTTGATGCTTCTTCCTGGTTTTATTCAAGGTAATTGAACAGTAAGTCATGAAGAAGTTCTCCAATGTCATATTGAATCCTTTGATTATTTCTATTAAAACCTCATAACAATTTGTTTTGTTTGTTAAGATCACTAGGCTAAAGATTGGTAAAATGTATCCATGAGTATCGAGTTCAAAGTTTTCTGTTAGTCTTTTGCAGTTGGGTACTACTATTTCTTCTCTCGCCATGTCATTAGAGGTATAGTATACGGGGAACAACCAAGAAATAGGTATGATTTACATGCTATGTTTATCCTGAGTTGCCTCACATTGAGTTCATATAAACTCTATTAGAACACATTCGTAAAATGAATATCCAAATCTTTCTCATGCAGGCTTGACCTTTATTTACCAAAATCCAGTGATGGACCAAAGCCTGTAGTTGCTTTTATAACTGGTGGAGCATGGATAATTGGGTGAGTTCCTTGTTCCTTCTAGATTTGAATATAGAGATGCATGAGATACATTGCCTGGCATAATATGAGATGAAAGTCAATCTCTTGCCACTTACAACCCTCCTCTGAGTTGCATGGAGATAATAATTGCTTCTTAGATACTTCCTATGAAAAAGGAAAATTAATATGATGGGAGGAAGTCAGAGCAAATTTCTCATTGGCAGATGGAGCTAGAATCAAATGTCTTAACCTTTTTCATTTTTTGAGTACGCTTATAAGAAATTTGGAATTTCCTCTTGAATGTTATATTTGTTTATTTAGCTTTGGTATTAAAAAGAAAAAGAGGACTTGATGAGATATAGTCTGTGTATTGAGATTCTATTGAATGCCATTACTGTGCCTTTCTCCTTCATCATTCCTATTTGATCACATATCATGGAGCTCTCTTTGTTTGTACAGTTATAAAGCATGGGGTTCTCTATTGGGACAGCAGTTGTCAGAACGAGATATCATAGTAGCTTGCATAGACTACAGGTGAGATTTTGTACTTCAAAAGGTAATATCTTTAAATTATCAATTTACCATTCCATGTTTCTTGTATATTACCTTTATATGATGCTTTTTGTTGAAATTGAGTTGTTATTTGGTTATTTAGTTACTGATTCACATGCCCTATATATGGAAGTTTGTGTGCACACTACAGTTGAGGAAAGGTTCTTAGCGTAGGAACACGTAGTTTCCATCTTTCTGGCACGGGACTGCATTGTAGTTTCTAACTGCAAAAATTCTTCCTCTGTGACGTTATATCATTCGAGAAATCACAGCAACATCTCATCTCTATCCAAACATCTGTTCTGTACCTTTTCTACCTAAAGCCTTATTCTTTGTTCCACTGCATATTATCTTGCAAGTTCTGGTAAATTAAATTAACAAATGCTTGCATCTATCTCTCCCTTTGTGCACAACCTAATGTTCCTTTGTTGGTATTTGGTCATCATCACTGTGGATTACCTAATCTGTGTTCCATTTCCTTTACCAACGAGTGTACATGTGTTTCTTCCATTAATTTCTTTAATTTGTTCTCTGTTTTGCTTCTTTTTTTCCCCATTTCATGTCTAACTTTGTTTAGTAATGATACTGATTGATGAATGTTATCGGACTTCACACATTTGGTTTTATTGGTGAATGAAAAAAGATTATCTTCTAGGCTATATTTTTTCATTCTAGATCTATTTATGAACTTTATCATCATAGACAAAGATAGTTTTTGGTTAAGTTTATCTCAGTATCTTCTCTTCATGTTTTAGTTTCAATTCATTTCTAGTTAATGACTCTGTTAGGAGCAAAGGACACAGAGGAGGAGAATGGATAGTTTATACACGGAAACACAAAGACAGACAAATCGTAGTGGTAGAGTTATAGTTAAATAGGGATACTAGTAATTAGAGATCAATAAACCTTATTCCGTATTTAGCAGTAGATAGATCAAGAGTTAGATACCTGTTAGAAATAGTAGAATAAGGAGATATAAAAGTATAGTTTAGGAGGGAAAAAGCAGAGAGGAGATAGGCTATTATTCTCGGAAGTATTCCTGAGATTGTAAGGGATTGCCCCTTGTCAATAAGGTTTTTCCTTCTTGTTTCCTGAATAATATTGTGTTATTGCTCTTTATCTACTGTGATCTAAACGCATCAGCTCTTTAAATTAATCGATACCTAATAATTTTTAAAGAGGAAGGAGGAAGGGAGGTGTTTTCGTTGTGGATTTCCTTTTGGTCCGGGACATAAATGTCCAGAGAAAAGTTTAAGAGTGACCATTCTAGGAGAAGATGAAGAGGTGGTTTCAGAGTTTGAAGAAGGTTTGGACGCCAACGAAACGTCAAGGGAGGCGGCTGAAGAAGTTTAGTGCCACTGGATGGAACTCTCACAAGTTTCAGCCGAGGGATGGACCCAACCCAAAACCATGAAGCTCTGGGGGAAGATAGATGGAACACCTGTGGTGGTGTTGATTGATAGTGGCGCAAGTCACAATTTCGTGTCCAAAGAGGTAGTGAAATAGGGCTGGAAAGTGCAAACCACTGCAAGTTTTGGAGTGAGAATGGGAAACGGACTGAAACAAGAATCTCAAGGTTGCTGCCAAGGATTAAATCTGGAAATGCAAGGTTATGTTTATTCAGGAGTTTTTTTTCTTTTTGAGTTAGGAGTGGACATTATGTTGGGGATGACTTGGTATGTTTCGTTAGGTGAGGTGCAGCATAATTGGAAAGATCTTTCCATGAGTTTTTCGCATTCGGGATCAACAGTCACGGTGAAGGGGGATCTTAATCTTTCTAGATCTTTAATTTCCACCAAGGCATTAAGGAAGATAGCTGAAATTGAGGAAGCGGTTATGGTATTTTTTGGCTTAGAGAAAAACGATAAGGATGACAACAGATCCAACAACATAGGAGAAACGCTCCACTACCATTAGCAGCAGCAATTACAACAAGTGTTGGCCGAATTTCAATCAGTCTTTTCACACCCGATAGGCCTCCCTCTCAGCCGACCAGTTGATCATAAAATCCCAATTAAAGCCAGGGTGGATCCAATTAATGTGAGACCTTATCGTTACCCTTATCTACAAAAAAATGAGATCGAGAAACAGGTTTCGGAAATGCTAACTTCTGGGGTTATCAGACCTAGCAACAGCCCATATTCAAGTCCGGTGATTCTTGTAAAGAAGAAGGACGACAGTTGGCGATTTTGTGTTGATTATCGGGCTTTGAATAAAGCCACAATACCGGATAAATTTCCTATACCAGTAATTGAAGAACTCTTGGATGAATTGTACGGAACCAAGTATTTCTCAAAAATCGATTTACGGACAGGGTACCATCAAATACGCATGAATAAAGATGACATTCCCAAGACGGCTTTTTGAACACATCATGGCCACTACGAATCACTCGTCATGCCATTTGGTCTCACCAACGCACCGGCCACGTTCCATTGTGCCATGAATTCGGTATTACAACCCTACCTCCGAAAGTTTGTGTTAGTTTTTTTTGATGACATTTTGGTGTATAGCGTAGATGGGGACAGCCACATTGCTCACTTAAGGAAGGTATTACATACGTTACAGCAGCAGCATTTTTATGCGAATACAAAAAATGCAACTTTGGGAAATTAAGAATTGACTACTTAGGGCACATCATTTCCAAAGAGGGCATTGCTATGGATCCCAAGAAGATTGAAGCAGTTTTACAATGGCCTAGTCCGACATCTCTCAAAGCTTTGAGAGGGTTCTTGGGGCTGACTGGGTATTATCGAAGGTTTGTGAAGAATTACGGGAAAATAGCACAACCTCTTACTTGTCTACTGAAAAAAGGAAATTTTAAATGGGATATTCCAGCGGAAACCGCATTTAGGCGACTGCAGAATGCTCTGACTAGCACTCCAGTTTTGACATTACCGGATTTCAATAACCCTTTTTCGGTGGATTGTGATGCCTCAGGTACAGGCATTGGAGCAGTATTGATGCAGGGAAAGAAACCAGTGGCGTTTTTCAGCAAAGCGTTAGCTGAATCATCGCTCAATAAATCCATATACGAAAAGGAACTCATGGTGCTAGTGTTAGCCATTCAACATTGGAGGCCATATCTGGTGGGGAGAAGATTTACAGTCTATACCGATGAAAAAAGCCTTAGACACTTGCTGGAACAGAGAATTACCAATCAAAATCAACAGAATTGGTTGGCAAAATTGTTGGGATACGATTTTGATATTGTTTACAAGGCGGGAATTTCCAATAGGGCCGCAGATGCACTCTCCAAGGTATGTGAGGACAAGGAGTTGCAGGTTATCCCTAGGCCAATTTGGCAAGATCCGGAACAAATTGATAAGTAGGTCAAAGAAGATCCACAATTGAGCAGGATTATTGAAAAAATTAAGAAGGAACCCGATTCTCATCCTTCTTACACCTTGGAAAATGGGAGACTATATTATAAAGGCAGATTAGTGGTATCAGCCACTTCTGAATGGATTCCCAAACTTTTACAAGAGTTTTACACAACTCCTACGGGGGGGACACTCGGGCATTTACAAGACTTATAAGAGGATAGCTCAATCTATCTTTTGGAATGGAATGAAAAAGGCGGTAACTGAATTGTAGCAGCTTGTCACATTTGTCAGCGAAACAAGTATCAAGCCACGTCCCCAGCAGGGTTACTCCAACCGTTACCTATTCCTAATGCCATTCAGGAAGAATTGAGCATGGATTTCATTGTGGGACTTCCCAAATCGAAAGGCTATGATACCTTGTTAGTCATAGTGGACAGGCTGAGCAAATATGGGCATTTTATTCCTGTCAAACATCCTTACTCAGCCCGTGCTATTGCTGAAATCTTCACTAAGGAGGTTATGGCATTCCGCTTTCCATTGTTAGCGATCGAGATCCTACGTTCTTAAGTAATTTTTGGCTAGAATTGTTTACACTCCAGGGAACTCAACTAAAATTCAGTACCGCTTATCACCTTGAATCGGATGGCCAAACTGAGATAGTTAACCGCACCATTGAGACATATTTACGCAGTTTTAGCTCGGAACAACCCAAGGCGTGGTTAGATTATTTACCCTGGGCAGAATACTGCTATAATACCAGTTGTCATTCAGCAGCTAAATGTTCTCCTTTCGAGGTAGTTTACGGAAGACCTCCTCCCTCAATCACACGTTTTATTCTCGGAGAAACACTGGTGGAAGCTGTGGTGCAGGATTTAATGAGTCGTGACGAGGCTCTATCACAGTTAAAACATCATCTGGAACGCGCTCGCGCTCATATGATCCGTTTTGCGGATGCTCGTAGGCGCCCTCATGATATTCAGGTGGGAGATTGGGTGTATTTGAAGATTTGCCCACATCGGCAAGGGTCCATGCCCAAGCGATTGCATCCGAAACTATCAGCACGTTATTATGGACTGTATTTGGTGGACAAACAGGTGGGCGCCGTCGCATTTCAATTGCAACTTCCCCCGCAAGCACGCATACATCCAGTGTTTCACGTGTCCCAATTGAAAAAGGCTATCGGGGACCACCATATTCAGGAAGAGCTACCTCCAGAGTTAGACTATACACCTGAGTTGTGTACACCTGCTGCGGTCTTGGGTAGCAGGACGCTTCATAACCGAGGTGCCGCACGTGACCAATGGTTGATTCATTGGCAAGGCAAACCGTTGGAGGAAGCTACATGGGAGGACCAAGAGCTTATCCAAGGACAATTCCCAGAGTTTAACCTTGGGGACAAGGTTACTCTTCAGCGGGGGGTATTGTTAGGAGCAAAGGACACAGAGGAGGAGAATGGATAGTTTATACACGGAAACACAAAGATAGAGACAGACCGTAGTTG
>JAOTBA010000001.1:752977-766641 GCA_025629845.1 Erythroxylum squamatum | reverse complement strand
GAGGGAAAAAGCAGAGAGGAGATAGGCTATTATTCTCGGAAGTATTCCTGAGATTGTAAGGGATTGCCCCTTGTCAAGAAGGTTTTTCCTTCTTGTTTCCTGAATAATATTGTGTTATTGCTCTTTATCTACTGTGATCTAAATGCATCAGCTCTTTAAATTAATCGATACCTAACAGACTCCTTATATCCTAACCCCAGTTCATTGCACATGTAGAAACTTCCCTCAGGGAACTATGAGTGACATGGTTGCTGATGCATCCCAAGGTATCTCATTTGTCTGCAGTCACATTGCTGAATATGGAGGTGATCCTAACAGGTAATTGGAGCCTTTGATCCTTCTTCAGCTTGTCCTTTTTCTTTTGTACTAATTCTTTTCCTGTCTCTAAAAGCTTGCATGAATCATTAATTTCTCTTTATGATGTTCATTTTTCATTTGGGTAGGATCTATCTAATGGGACAATCAGCTGGTGCACATATTGCAGCTTGTGTACTTGTAGAACAGGCAATCAAAGAGGCTGGTGAAGGAGAGAGCACTTCTTGGAGTCTTTCTCAGATAAATGCACACTTTGGTTTATCTGGAGGGTAAATATAGATTTAAAAGATGTTATATCTTAAAAATTTATCATGTTTCATCATGATTATAAGGACCGTTTCTTATCATTTGGAATAGGTACAATTTGTTTAACCTGGTAGATTACTTCCATAGTCGGGGTCTGTACCGTTCTGTATTTTTAAGGTAACCTCGTACTACATTCCTCTGTAAATCGTCCAATACGTGTTGTTTCGTTTTGGTAATACATTATGATTGACTGCATCTTTGATTGTTGTCGTCGTCGTCATATTTATGTACAGCATAATGGAAGGGGAAGAGTCTTTAAGGCGGTTTTCTCCTGAAGTTGTTGTTCAGGACCCTAACTTGAAAAATGCTTTTGCTGTTCTACCTCCTATCATCCTTTTTCATGGTACTGCAGATTACTCAATTCCAGTTGATGCCAGGTCAGGACCTTCTCCAATTAAAATCCTGGATATATACATTTATCCATACATATTATTCTATTAATTGCAGATGATTATGCAACTCTAATAGGTTTTCAGAGAGTTAGTATGAGCGAATTCACCATTTTAATTTAAGATCACTGTAGGTTAGAGGCAGTTGTGGTTGCAGGCTATTGTAACAAATATTTTTATCTCATAGTTTAAGGTAATTCATAATACTTTCAGAGAATTGGTGTCTCTCAACCCAAACCCTTTTTCACTAAATGGCTGATCAATATATTATCTGAACCCTTGTACCGAGGCATATCAAATTGAAATGTGTTCGCGCCTCAGGATTTGGCAGCCTCCTTGTTCTAGTGCGTCTGGTTGGTGCATGTATACTGGTCTTGAGTCACTATCACAAATGTGAGATTAAATGATGAGAGTACTGATAAAATTAGAATTGCAGTACTTTAATGAGAAAGCTGTCTTTGAATTCTATTCTGCACAAGAGAATTTGTTCCCAGATAGGATGTGCTGTATGAAAAGTAAAGAATGATTGCATCCCGTTGCGAAATTTGTTTGCTTTTCATGGCCTAATGCATGTTCCAGGTGCTTGTCAGCAGGAACAGGATCTTATCATTTGAACTTCTTTTGCAGTAAAAACTTTGCTGAAACTCTTCGAGGAGTCGGGGTCAGAGCTGAATCAATCTTGTATGAGGGGAAGACTCATACTGATTTGTTTCTTCAGGTAATCTAGCTATTTATCTTGTGTAATCTCTGAAATATTTTCATGATTATAAAGCTGAAATTCCTTCCCCATCAACTTCTTTCCAACGGGAGATTATAACTTGTTCTAATGGATTGTCATGTCAGGATCCCATGAGAGGTGGAAAAGATCAGATGTTTGAAGATTTGGTTGCCATAATTCATGCAGATGACCTGCAAGCACAGGCCAAGGATGCAGTGGCGCCTCCAAGAAGACGTATGGTACCTGAATTCATGATTAGGGTGGCTCGCAAAGTTAGCCCCTTTTGACAGTTGCAGAAACCTTCAAAACGCCAAAATCCTGAGGACTTTCAATCTCTCTATTATACTGATTTGAACTATTGGTGTAGTGTACATATTCTTCCATTTTTCCTCAGGTCACCAACTTCTCTGTTTCAGCCATTGAAACGGTTTATTTTAGACGATCCTGGTCAGCTCAGGACAACATTTATCGAGCTTACAAGACATGTAAAACCTTGAAACAGAGCGAATCCATCACAAGATAGCTTTCAGTAGATGATTTTATATAGTGTTACTAGTAGTGGATGAATGTTCGAGCACAGCTTATGAAGTGGTTCTTTTACGATGTTGTGAAGATAAAAATCAACTTGTCATTTTGAAGAACTTAAAAATAACTTATCTGGATTGAATCTTATAAAAAAATTAAATCAAATAATTGAATATTAATCCTTCATTATAGGAAACAAGAATTCAATCTATACAAAATAAGAACGTTAAAATAATATGTTCATTTAAAACTTGGCAAAAAAGTAGACTTGACAATATGACAGATAAATTTATCACACCCTTGATAGATTATTGCTGCAAGTAGGATGATGTTTGTGGCTTATCTTGGTTCTCTTTAATCAGATTTCGAATTGAATTTAGGCTTGAGGGATTGACTTTTGTGCTTGCTTATACACAAAAGCTTGCCGTGACTTTTGTGCATGCTTTACTCTGTGGTCACAGGGCTCTAACGATAGGATAAGTTCCAAACATCTTGGACTTTTCAATTTCGCCGTATCCAACGCGCTGTTCAAACCTTTACAAACCATGCAAAAAAAGAAGAAAGAAAAGAAAAAATATTGAAAACGATACGAAGAGAAAATAATAACGACCAAATATATAAATAAGTAATTGCATAAATAAATAAAAATAAAAGCAAAAATAAAATTCAAAATTAAAAGTAAGTGGATAAATAAACAGAAAGAAAAAAGTTAGATTATATGAAAATTTAATGAAATGAATCTTTTGTATCAAAAGATTGATCTTGATTATGTTTAACACATTAACAAAATAACTGTAATAAAATCTTTTAAATAAATATAATAATATCTCTACACTTCCTAATTACAAATACTTGAAATGTGGAATAATATCCAAAATTATTATTAGATATTCGAGGAAAAGCACACCTAATTGGACAAGTCAAGCTGCTTCCTGTGCTGACCTTCTCCATATTTATTTCAGAGAATAAAGAAGTTATGGTGTAAGGCGGAAAAGCACACCTAATTGGACAAGCCAAGCTGCTTCCTGTGCTGTCCCTCTCCATATTTATTTCAGAGAACAAAGAAGTCATGGTGCAAGGCGGAAAAGCGCTGCTTCCTGTGCTATCCTTCTCCATATTTATTTCGGAGAACAAAGAAGTCATGACGCATGGCCTAGTGGATGTCTTTCCAAGAAGCTTTCAATTAAATGGGTTGACATCAGATAATATAAATAGAGAAGAGGAAGTCTTCCCATTACTTGTTTGGCACCTTAACGTTTTTTTTTAGTTTAAATGTTTTTAAGTTGTTATTTATAGTATTGTATATTGAATTTAATATTATTAAAATAGTAATAATAATACCGTAAACTCTAATCAAATTAAGTTTTTATCAATCCTTAATAAATAATATAATTTCAAGTTTGAATTTAAATGGTCAAACTTAATTTATTGATCTCGAGTTGAGCTAGATTATAATAGAACATTTAAATAGGGCTTGTAAAGCAACTCATCTAAAAATGAAAGTACTTTTCAGAATTTAGGATTAAGATTGAAATCTTATAAAAAAGATTAAATCAAATAATTGAATGTTAATCATTTGGTTATAATATATAAAAATTAGAACTTCAAAATAATATATTCATTGAAAACTTGGACGAAATTGGCCAGAAACTAGAAATAAGTTGTTCACATAAATCGGGATGATTTATTTTTGGCTCGGTTCAACCGGTTTGAAGTTAACAAGTTAATTCTAAATTATTCAAATATAATACTAAATCGAATGTAAGAAGGTTGGCTTAGTTCGCCCAAAAGGATTGAGTTCCACCACTAAAAGGACGTTGTTTAAGTAGTAATTTGAGTCTTATCAAATTTTATATCAAGGTCGGACGACATCTAAGGCCTAGATGCAAAACATCAAAATTGATCATTCCCGTTCAGATTAGAGCCAAGAGTTTTGTGGACTGAACAATTAAGGAGCTCACTCCCCACACTCCTTGTCAAATGTCACCGTGTGAATGATCTGCCAAAGACTGATTTGCAACGTATCTTATACTCTTAAACCTCTATAAAATCATGAATTGCAGAAGATGGTTTCAAGGAATGAGTTGATCAATCTTAGCTACTGCATTCATAATGAAGCCTACTTCCTCGCTATACATTTGCTGCTTTATCTTCATCATCCTTGTCTCTGGAGCCCCATCACGACTTAGTGGTCTTTCTTGTAAGTTTATTTTGTCACCAGGCATCTCTTATATTTTAACTGTATTTTTTATGGTTTTGAAAAATAAATTATTTATATACAAATTTAATAATATTAACTATAATTTTCTATCTTTTCAACTCTACTTCTTATTATTATCGATGCTACTTTCATCATCTACTGATTCCAATTGTAATTGTAATTTGAGTCCATTTTTAAGAGAGATTTATATAATGGATCTAGCGAGGGAATATACTTATGGGGCTTGACACCACACTCTAATCCAAAATTTTAAAGCATTAGATTTTTAAGTTCTTTCCACTTATATGTTCCTTACTAATTTTATCTCTTTTCAATATGAGATTTCCTTTCACACTTGAAATTTCAACAATTTTTCCTTTAAGCGTGAACTTTCACATTAGATTTGGACTTCCTCTTGAGAGAGAACTTTTTTCTTAAAAGCTCGAGTGTATGGCGTCATCAAAAACCCTTCTACTCTATTGGTCTAGGCTCATTAGGAGTCTTCTTACTCCTTTACGTGAGAATGACAACCACGGGATCCCAATACTACTGTCTCCATACTTGTCTCTTGCCGAACTATCAGCTCTTATATCACTTGTTGGCATTGAAAAACCCAACTATTTGAGAGATCTTCAGATAAGCTGAGCAAGGGAATATACTTGTAAGCCTAAACATTATACTCTAACTCAAAATTTTAAAACATTAAATTTATGAGTTCTTTTCACTTATATATCTCTCACTAATTTAAAGTGAGATTTCCTTTCATGCTTAAAAATCCAGACAATGGATTCATTGCGTACTGAACGTTAAAAATATTATATATAATTTATCCTTTGAATGAGTAATTTTCTTGGATAAATTTTATATGAGAATATGGTATTACGAGAACAGCTGGAGTCATAGGAAGTCCGTGGGAGCGAGCTCATGGTGCTAGAAACCCCGGTCCCAACTACTACGACAACACAAATCCGCCTGACAAGACGGTTCAAGCGTCGGCTCAGGATCCAGAGTTGGCCAACCGTGACTATAATCCTCCTCCTCCTCCGGCTCCATATATAGATACTCTTCTAGTTATCGTACTGAAAAAGAAAACTATGATAGGTAGATAAATAAACAGCTTTATGGCACTTAATTAAATTTGCCACACTAATGTGTGCTTTTATACTTCATCGAACTTGACTTTTTAAATAAGAAAAGCCGATAGTTTCTGGTCCTTTTCACTTTTCTACATTCAATGTAATTGTACCACATGATGCTCAATATAATCAAATAAAAAATTATGTTAATTGTGCATTATAATAAGTTCTTTTTCTTATTTTTTTAAAACTAAAATTTGTTTTTTTTAGTTTTATCTTATGAAAATTTACATTTTCTAATTTTTTAAAAAGTATCATTAGCCCTTAGTGAGTGTATCTATAGTGAGTGATAATAAAACAGTAATGAAAATAACACCAAAACTAGAGAAAACAGTAGGATTTGCTATTGATAATCTAAGAATTACAACTTATTTGCTCGAATTCAACAAAGAAAGTAAAGAAGGGGATGAGAAAAATCAAAGAGAAAGAGATGAGAGAGATCCTGCAAATTGCATAACAAATCACCCCTTAACTTTCTGTACCCAATCCCTTACGTGGAGGGTGGGACATAGAAGGGAGTCAAACTGTTGTTTGATCCCAGCTGTTGTAGAACACTCTCCTGAACTTGCATTCCTCCTTCTTTCTGCTTCAGCAGTGGGAATTCGGTTTCCCTGAACACCACATCTCTACTGATTTGAGTTTTGTGAACTCCTGGCTGTAGGATTAGAACTTTGTACCCTTTTGTGCCTTCAGGATATCCTAGAAACACTCCTTTTGTGGCTCTAGGTTCTAACTTTCCTTCTGTTTGGTGGATGTAGGCACTGCATCCAAAAGGTCTCAAGTTAGTTAAAATAGGTTTAGTTCCAGTCCATACCTCTTCAGGAGTCTTGTATTCATTTGCTGATGTAGGAAGTCTGTTGATTAGGTATGCTGCTGTCTTTATGGCTTCTCCCCACAGTGCTTGGGATAGGCCTGAAGATAGTAGCATGCACCTTGTCTTCTCTAGGAGTGTCCTGTTCAGCCTTTCTGCTACTCCATTCTGTTGAGGGGTAGCTTTAACTGTTTTGTGCCTTTGAATCCCTTTCTTTTCACAGTAGGCATCAAACTCCTTGTTGCAAAACTCTAGGCCATTGTCTGTCCTCAAACACTTCAGCCTTTTTCCAGTTTGGTTCTCCATCAGTGTATGCCATTTGATGAATGCTTCTAGAGCTTCATCCTTAGACTTTAGGAGATAGATCCAACATTTTCTGGATCTGTCATCAATGATTGACATGAAGTATCTCTTTCCTCCTATGGTTTGAGTCTGTGCTGGCCCCCATAAGTCACTATGAGCATACTCCAAGTTGCTGGTGGCTCTCCTTGCATTCTTTGGGAAAGGAGTTCTGTGATGTTTCCCTAGGATACATCCTTCACAGAACTCAATTTTCTTCACAGTAGCATTAGGCAGCAGCCCTTGTTGTTCAAGGTGCTTCAAACTCTTGTTTCCTGCATGTCCTAATCTTGCATGCCATAGGATAGTTGAGTTCTGCTCCTTTTCTTCTACTGTTAGGTTGATTTCTGTGACCCCTACTACATAGTATAGGCCTCCTCTCTCAATTGCCCTTATAACCACCTTCCCATCCTTTATGATTTCTCTCAAGCCATCTTTGGATCTGATCTTGTATCCTTGCTTGTCAAAAACACTTTCGGATAGGAGATTCCTTCTAATACCAGGGACATATCTTACATTGCTCAATGTCCTTCTCTTTCCATCATACATCTTAAAGGAAACATTGCCAATGCCCTTGATATCCTGTTTCCCTGCATCTGCCATCCTCACCTTAGCTGACAAGTTCTCAAATGTAGAAAACCACTCCCTGTGGGAAGTCACATGCATTATGCAGCCAGAGTCAAAGATCCAGTCTGTTGTTGGCTCATCTGCTTCGGCTGTTAGTGCAAAGATCTCATCTTCACTAGTTTCTTCAAGCTTCTTAACATTCCCAGCATTTGCCTTCTCTTCTTCTTTATCCTTCTTTTTCTTCTTGCAGTCTCTAGCAAAATGTCCAATTTTATCACAGTAAAAACATTTCTTACCTTTGGCTTTACCCTTTTTCTTGGCATCATCAGTCTTCTTCTGTTTGCCCTTTCCTTTAGTTTTCTGCCCACCTTTCTTTGAGTCATGTTGAGTTGGTTTGTTCTCGGATTTGTTGTCCAAGAACATCACTTCTGGTTCTTTCTTGAAGTGATTGTTGTTTATTACTTCCTCCATCAGAGAGTCAAGAACCCTCTTTACAGTTAGAGCATCACCACTAGCATGCTTCACCACTTTTCTGAATGCATTATACTCCTGTGGTAAGGACTTTAGAATCACCACTGCTTGGTGTTCTTCAGAAATAATCTCTCCAGTAGCTTCAAGATCTTAAATTAATTTAAAGAAGTAATCTAGATTGTCTTCCAAAGTTACTGTTGTATTCATCTTGAAGTTGGCAAGGTTATGCAGCAATGTCATCTTATTAGGTAAGCACCTTTTTGAGTAAATTTCATCCAGTTTATCCCATAACATCTTTGTTGTGTTGCAATCTTTCACCTTTCTGATGACAATTGGTGAAAGATGCAGCATTAGCTTGCAATGTGCTAATCTTGCCTTCTTGAGATTCTTCATAGGATCTTGTTCATCTTTATATGTTGCATTTATGGCTCCAAAGCACTCATAGGATTCAAGGAGGGCTTGCATCTGTAATTTCCATATTGCAAAGTCCTCCTTTCCTGTGAATACTTCCATCTCTTTTCCCACCATCTTGTAGGATCTTTATAAAGACTTGTGCTTGATCTTTCTTTGATGGATTCTTTGACTTGTGATTGTGGGCAAAAACTAGAATGGCTCTGATACCAATCTGTTAGAAATCTTTATGTTATTTCTGTGTAATATTTATGAACTGATGATTATTTTCTTAGCTTTGTTTTTGTAGAAATGGAGAGTTTCAAGAAAAAGAAAGAAGACACACAATTTACTTGATTCGATAACACAAAGCTATCTACGTCCAAGGGTCAATCACACACACCGATTTTACTAGGATCAAGAAAGAAGGCATACAAGAGATTGAGTGTTTCCCTGAAACACCTGCAAGAGTTTCTCACAAACTCCCTAGTACACTTTTGATAAGTACTCTAGCACTCTTCCTAACTTTTCTCTCTGAACCAAAAGACTGAATGTATACAATAGTTTGTAATCTTGTAAATTGTTGTAGTACTGAATGCTTGAGACTTTGTCTATTTATAAGTGTTGAGGTTGCTGACTTCGGATGTATGTTGAATAAGTCAGACATGTTGCATGCTTATTCCACGTGACTCCTTAAACTCTGCCTTAGTTATTTAGTTCACTTCCATTAGCCTTTAATCAAATGCTGCGTTTTGAATATTAGCTGATCTTCATGCTCTACGCTTAAGTAGTGTACGTCAACGTTTTTACTTTCATTCGTGTCTTGAACTTAAGTGACTTAAACTCAACTAAAGGCTTCAGACAACTTTTCAAAACCTTCGAGAGTCATTCCCTTTGTAAGCTTCAGATGCTATCTTTCTATTTCTTCTTCGACTTCTTCTCTGTGTTCTTGTCAGATGAGATTATGAGAGGGTTTATGGAGAATCTGGTGAGTTTCTTCACACTCTTATATTTGAATTCAATTTAATAAATTAAAATTAAATTGAATTCAAACTAAAATATAAAATAAAATACCTTTAAACATAAGTTTGATGTATTTATTTAAACATTTAATAAACATAATAATTGATTTGAAATTAAATTTATTATTTCAGACTTAAGTGAACTACACAATCATCAGCAATGTTTTCAAAATTAGATCAAAAGTTAAATTAATAAGTCAAGATGTTTACTGTTTAAATAGTTCAACTAATATTACACCGTTATAAAACTGGTTAAAGATTAAATAAAATTGAAGAATTTAAAAAATGATTGAAAAATATTGATCTTATTTATTAAAAATTTTAAAATTAATTAAAAAAGATTGTTAAATAAAAATTAATTGTTTTATTTTTATAAAAATCAGTTAGCTTTAAAAAATTAATTAAATTATTAATTTTTAAAAACAAAATTATTAAATTAAATCAAAATAAAAAATTTATTAACTTTTAAAAATAAAAATTATTAAATTAAATCATCATCATCAACATCATACCCGAAGTCTCGCACTGAAGCGGGGTCTGGGAGAGTCCGATAGTACGCAGCCTTACCCCTACTTGGTAGAGAGGCTGTTTTCAGTAGACCCACATGCAAATATGACAAGATAATGGTGAAAAAATCTATTAAAAAAAGTAGAAAAATAATAATAATAAAATACTATAATAATAAAGAAACAATAAAATAATAATAAACTAATGACAAACCGTACCTGTGTTTAAAGGTTGGGCTTTTGTAATCCTAGTACTTACATGAGTGAAGACTGAAGCCTAACGAAAATGTAATTTTGTAGTTTCCTTCAACAATGACAATCCTACGATTTTATAACGGCAGATTTGATATAACAATAGAGTTAGTATGAAGTGATGGGCTGTGTTATCAAAGAAAGAGAAAGAAGGCACATCAAAGATTGGAAAAAGGATCCTGCACTGGGTGATGTCGCGTCTCTTTCAGACACTACCAACAACTCCCAAGGTGGCATCTCAGGAAGTTCACACCCAAATTCCCTTCTCCGGTAGGAGTAGCAAAATGAATGACCGAGGATTGCCCAAAGCAACGTGAAGCCATTAGCAAACCATAGGAAACCTGGACAAGTCGTTGTCCAACTGAATCGAATGCATTTAAAAAAAAAAGGGGACTTCTGTTATAGTATTCCACCTACTATCCAAAAAGAAGAATATAAGTCATACCGGAAGAAGAAGAGCAGCCAGAGACATGACATATCTGGTGATCAGAGAGTTTTCCTCTATACGAGTCGTTCAAGAGTTTACCACATAACACAAAAGCCAGGCCCTTTTATACCAGAAGATTAATCCAATGCAACCAGAAAACGTAAACAGTTGAACAAACAGTGAGAGTAAATCTAGAAAATATGGGAGAAATTATGGAAAAAGGAAGCGCACGAGACCAAAAACACCAACAATGCCCAATGACAAATACGCAGCAAAGAAAGCGACAGTAACAAGAAAACGTGAACAGAAAAATACCCGAGCTTTATGTGCGGATGTAAAAGTTAATCGAAAGATCAAGCCCTTACCAGTGAAAGCCTAAGTATGGACATATCACTTAAGTTTTATTGAGATAGGAGAACATATGCTCCTTTAGTTCACTGGTTATACTTGGACTTTTATAGAATAAATTTATGTTTGAAGAGGATGCCTCTCAAAGTCTTTCTAGGACTTGGAGCTTCCAATTGCAATATGTATGTACAGATAAGATCATACATCACATAATTAGGAATACTTACAAGACGTAAAGACTTAACACAACTTATTTATGAATAAACCAACAATGTCGTTTATAATCCTTAGCTATCAATGCCCAATTTTCTTTAACTATGATCACAACATGCAGCTACTAACTCTCAAAGGCTTCTCAAAATATGCGGAACCTGTTAAGATATGGAGCCTGATAAAATATTCTAGACTTTACACCAGGCCCACTTTCGCGGATCCAACTATGCCTTTTGTATTTTATTCTCCTAATGTATCGTTGTATCGAAAAACATTCACAGTGAATAAAGAAAACCTAGTTGCCCGTGGATGTAGCCATATTTTGGTGAACCACGTTAATCTGTGTGTTTGTTTATTTTCTGCACTGTTCATTGATTATTGTGATTGATTGTCCATAACAATTGGTATCAAAATTTGGTTCGTATCACAACAATCTGAAAAGATGGAAAGCGCGAAGTTTCAAATTGAGAAATTTGATGGAAACGATTTTGGTATCTGGAAGATGCAAATGGAAGATTATTTGTATCAGAGAAACCTCCATGAACCTTTTTCAGGGATGAAGCCAAAAACCATGAGACAGGAGGTTTGGGATCTAAAAGATCGGTAGGCGCTAGGGTTGATTCGTTTGTTGTTGACCAGAAACGTTGCTTTCAACATTGTTAAGGAGACAACGACTACAAGGAGTACTGAAGGCGCTATCTAACATGTACGAAAAACCATCGGCTATCAATAAGGTATATTTGATGCGTCGCTTGTTCAAACTGGAGATGTTTGAAAGTGGATCTGTTGCATATCATATTAACGAATATAATATGATTATCAGTCAATTGAGCTCTGTTGATATTAATTTTGATGATGAGATTAAAACCCTAATCTTGATGTCCTCTCTACCCGAGTCATGGGATACTGTTGTTTCCGCAATTAGCAGTTTGCATGGGTCTGAGAAGCTAAGGTTTGATGAAGTCTGAGATGTTGTCTTGAGCGAGAGCATTCGCAAAAGAGAAATCGGGAATTCATCTGGTAATGCACTCAGTGTCGAGGGAAGGGGCAGGAGTAAGTTGAAGGGAGGCCAAAGTAAACATGGTCGATCGAAATCAAAAGGGCGATGAGATCACTTGTTGGGACTGTGGTGAAAAAGGACACTTCAAGGACTTCCCTACACCTAAGAAGAAGAAAGGTCAAAAGAAAAATAAGCCTCATGAAGATGATGATTCTGTATGCTCTGCGGAAGACATTGGTGACACCTTAATTCTTAGTGTGGACAGCCCGGTTGACTCCTGGATACTCTATTTCGGTGCATCATTCCACTCTTCTCCGAGCAAAGAGATATTCCATAACTTCAAGTCTGGAAATTTTGGAAAGGTGTATCTTGCTGATAACAAAGCCTTGGAGATTGCTGGAAAAGGGGATGTGTGTATACAGACCTCAGGTAGAGGTAGATGGAAACTGCAAGATGTCAGATATATTACTGATATTTTAGAAGAACCTAATTTCTATTAGTCAGTTGGATAGCACGGGTTACAGCACAGTGTTCGGGGAGAGTTCCTGGAAAATTATAAAGGGAGCTATGGTGATAGCACGGGGCATAAAATCTGGAACCTTATACAGTACCGCAGGGTGCTCAAACATGGTTGCTGTAGTCGATAGTACATCGAGCTCGAGTCTGTGGCACAACTGACTAGGACACATGAGTCAGAAGGGGATGAAGATGCTAGTTTCAAAGGGGTATCTGCAAGGTTTGAAATCTGTTGAATTGGGTTTTTGTGAGAGTTGTGTTCTGGGAAAGTAGAAACGGGTTAGTTTCATAAAGGCTAGCTGGGAACCAAAGGCAAAATGATTAGAACTAGTACACACAAATGTGTGGGGGTCATCTCCAGTCTTCTCTCTTGGTGGTTCGAGATACTACGCCACCTTCATTGATAACTTCAGCATAAAGGTATGGGTTTACTTTCTAAAACATAAGTCTAATGTGTTTATTACCTTTAAGAGGTGGAAGGCTAAAGTTGAAAATCAGACTGGGTTGAAGATTAAATGCTTAAGGTATGATAATGGTGGAGAGTATGATTCTACAGAATTCAAGAAGTTCTATGTTGAAGAGGGAATCAGGTGTACAGGACAGTTCCTGGAAAGGCAAGACAGAATGGGATTGCTGAAAGGATGAATAGAACGTGGAATGAGCGAGCAAGAAGCACGAGGTTACATGCTGGGCTGCCAAAAACATTTTGGGCAGATGCAGTGAGCACAGCATCATACTTGATAAATAGAGGCCCTTCACTTCCGTTGGGTTTCAAGATGCCAGAAGAAGTTTGGTTAGGTAAGGGGGTCAAGCTTACTCACTTGCGGACTTTTGGGTGTGCTGCCTATGTTCATATTGATCCAGAGAAGAGAGACAAGCTTGTTGCAAAAGCTTTGAAATGCTATTTCATTGGGTATGATTCGAATCAGTTTGGATACAAATTTTAGGATGACAAGAATAGGAAGATCTTGAGACATTGTGATGTGACATTTGACAAGAATGTCTTATATAAGGACAAGTTTGGGGTGAAATCTGAAGATGCAGAAGAAGTGGGAGCTGAGGTTCAGTTGTCAAAAAATCCAGAAAATATTGTTACAGAACTAGAATAGCAACCAGTCACACCTGAGCTAGTGTTAAGGAGATCTACCAGGGTTATCAGGCCACCAGAAAGGTATTCACCATCCTTGCATTATTTGTTGTTGACTGATGGAGG
>JAOTBA010000001.1:740973-752877 GCA_025629845.1 Erythroxylum squamatum | reverse complement strand
CTGATGCTGAGGTTTTAGACTCTCTTGTGTTGGATGACTCTAGGAGAGCATCTTCAGTGTCTGGCTACTCGGTGGAGATGGAGAACGGAGTCATTGCGGACGTCGAAACGTAGACCTTTGTCTACGTATTTTTGAGGTTTTTGTTTGGAAGGATTTACGGAACTGTATTAAAAATAGCTTTTCGAAAAATTTAAAATTTGAGTTTTTTTTTAAAGTTTCAAATTTTAACTTTTTAAAAAATTATATTTTAATTTTTTCAAAAGTTATTTCTATTTCAAAAATGTTTTTAAAGTTTGTAGCAAAATATTTATTTTTTTTCAAAAATAACTTTTACGGAAAAAAAAGTGCTTTTAAATCTCCAAAAACTGAACCAAACAAGCTTATAATCTTTAAACCTCTATAAAATCATGAATTGCAGAAGATGGCTTCAAGGAATCAGTTGATCAATCTTAGCTACTACATTCATAATGAAGCCTACTTCCTCGCTATACATTTGCTGCTTTATCTTCATCATCCTTGTCTCTGGAGCCCGATCACAACTTGATCGATGTAAGTTTATTTTTTCACTAGGCATCTTTTATATTTTAACTCTATTTTTTACGGTTTTTAAAAATAAATTATTTATATAAAATTTTAATAATATTAACTATAATTTTCTATCTTTTCAACTCTACTTATTATTATCGATGCTACTTTCATCCTTTACTGATTCCGATTATAATTTGAGTCCACTTTTATAAGAGGTCTATATCATGAGTCAAAAGAGGGAATATATTAATAAGCTTTGATACTACACTCTAACCTAAAATTTTAAAACATTAGATTTTTAAGTCCTTTCTATTTATATATCTCTCACTAATTTATCTCTTTCTAACGTGAGATTTCCTTTCACACTTAAAAATTTCAACAATTTCTCCTTCAAAAGTAAACTTTTATATTAGACCTGGACTTCTTTAAAAAAAAAGCCTTTTTGTTAAAAGCTTGAGTGTATGGCGTCATCAAGAGCCCTTATACTCCATTGATCTTGGCTCATTAGGAGTTTCCTTGCTCCTCTACATGGAAATGACAACCATAGGAACCAGACTACCGTCTCTATACTTGTCTTTACCAAACTATCGGCTCTAATACCACTTATTGGCATTGGGAAGCTCAATTATTTGGGAGATCTTCACATGAGTTTAGTGAGGGAATATACTCGTAAGCCTAAGCATCATACTCCAACCTCAAACTTTAAAACGTTAAATTTATGAGTTCTTTCTACTTATATACTCCTCACTGATTCCATGTAAGATTTCCTTTCGTACTTAGAAATCTCAACAATTTATTCATTGCATACTTAACGTTAAAAAAATTATATATAATTTATCTTTTGATTGATAAATTTTCTTAGAGAAATTTTATATGAGAATATGGTATTATGATAACAGGCCTGGTCTTTTATATTTTAACCGTATTTTTTACGGTTTTGAAAAATAAATTATTTATATAAAATTTTAATAATATTAACTATAATTTTCTATCTTTTCAAATCTACTTCTTATTATCGATGCTACTTTCATCCTCTACTGATTCCATTTGTAATTTGAGTCCACTTTTATAGGAGATCTATATCATGGATCTAGTGAGGGAATATACTTATGGACCTTGGCACTATACTCTAACCCAAAATTTTAAAATATTAAAATTTTGGATCATTTCTACTTATATGTCCCTTACTAATTTTATCTCTTTTCAATACGAGATTTCCTTTTATACTTGAAATTTCAACAATCCCCCCTTCAAGTGTGAATTTTCACATTGGCTTGGATTCTCTCTTAAGGGAAAGCCTTTTTTCTAAAAGCTCAAGAGTATAGCATCATCAAGAGCCCTTCTACTCCCTTGGTCGGGCTCATTAGGAGTCTCCTTGCTCCTCTACGTGGGAATGACAATTACGTGATCCGATTATCATCTCTATACTCGTCCCTTGCCGATTTATCGACTCTAATACCACTTGTTGGCATTGGAGAACCCAATTATTTGGGAGATTTTCATATGAGCCTTGTAAGAGAACATACTTGTAAGCCTAAACATTATACTCTAACTCAAAATTTTAAAATATTAAATTTACTGGTTCTTTCCACTTATATACTCCTCACTAATTTCACGTGGGATTTCCTTTCATACTTAAAATCCGGACAATTTATTCATTGCATGCTGAACGTTAAAAAAATTATATATAATTTATCTTTGAATGATTAATTCATTCCTAACAAATTTTTTTGTCTAGGGGGGGCTATAGCCCCTGCTAGCCCCCCTGGATCCGTCGCTGGTTTCCGGTCCTTTTCACTTCTCTGGCTATATTCGATGTAATTGTACCACATGATGCTCAATATAATCAAATAAAAAATTATGTTAATTGTGCATTATAATATGCTCTTTTTCTTACATTTTTAAAACCAATTTTTTTTTAATTTGTATTTTATCTTATAAAAATTTACAATTTCTAATTTTAAAAAAAGTATCATTAGCCCTTAGTGAGTGTATCTCCAGTCTTCAATCCTATGGAAAACTTACTCCATTATAATCCTCCTTTTAATCTCAATTTGTAGCCATTCACCAAGAAAATTACTACATTTTCCATATTTCTCACTTCCTCTAAGCCATAGTTTCAACATGCAATTGGAATTACGGTTACAACTATAATATTGTTGTACTTGCAATCGTTCTTTTATAATTATGTTCACGTTATCCACAATTATCATAATTATTATAAATTGTATTTTGTAATTTAAAATTTTATTTTAAATAATTAAATTTCTGCTTAGTTAAATTTAATTATGTTTGAAAAATTAAATTCAATTTATTTTAAAATTAATAAATTAAATTTAAATAGACCATAATTTAGACTAAATTTAAATTTAAAGATTAACATCATTTTAATTTTATTTTTCAAAACAACTTCTTTTTACTTCCGACCATACATAGTTAGGCTTTTGTGAGAGTCATACTCACCAAAGTAATGAACCAATCGACCTTCTTATTATTTGCACTCGTCCATCTTCCAACTCCCACCTGCCGTGACTTTTGTACATGGTTTAATCTTCAATCTTCACCTTATTTAATACTTTGCTTAAAACTCTATAAACCATGTACCAATATGGTTTCTAAGGAATTAATCAAATTCTAGCTACTACAATGGTCTAGAAACCTACTTCCTCACTACCCCTTTATTGCTTTCTCTTGATCATCTCGATCCTGCATACCACATCACAAGACCTTACAGCTAGAAAAACTCCTAGATCTTCCTCCGCGTAGTAAGTATATATTGTTGGCCCTTAATACCCTTCTAATATGGTGAAGAAGAAAAAGTAGTGACACATAAATAAACAATCTTAGTCAATTAATTATATTAATGTGTAATTTGTTGGAAGCTTTTTCTTCTTCATCAATTCCACTTCGCAATCAGAAAAAAGAAACATATTGGTTTGTGGCCATTTTAAGTTTTCTATATTCAATGTAACATGTACCACAAGATGTTCAATAATGTTCAAATAAAAATTATTAAAATAGCTAGACAATACAAACGGCCTGGTTTTATGTTATTTTTTTGATTCTTTGTTCTTTCTTCTCACTTAGTAAATTCTTGAAAATAATTCCTCTACTATAAAATTATTTCAGAAGGCAATTAATGAAAATTTCGTTGACTAGTGTAAGTCAATCACGGATTTCTTGTTCTTCGTGTATCCTTTGACTTCTTAATCATGAAGTAATTAATAATTAAAAGCATTTGTATTAATAAAATATAGGTTTTGAACTTTTTTAATTTATTTTCATCACTTATTCTTATAATTAGTTGGTTATATCGAATAATTATTGTCATTTTCTGAAAAAATATAGTATCAAAATTCTTAAATTTTAATAATCTTTATTTTAAGATTATAAATAAACAGAAAATTAAGAAAAATGATAAGAAAAGTTGTACGAGCCAATAAAATATATGACAAACAAGAATAACAACATCTTCTTAATAGAAATCTCGTTGAAATGCAGAGTTAGGAAAGGTCCGACAGTATGTAGTCTTACCTGTAATTATGAGAGAAAATATTTTCTGTAGACTCACAAATAAGAAAAATAAAAAATATTGAAAATGATTTGAAGAGAAAAAACTAAATACATAAATAAAAATAAAGATTAAAAATAAAAATAAGTAAAATAAATAAATAAATAAACAGACAAGAAAAAAAAGTTAGATTACATATAATTTTAATATAACCAATCTTTTAAAATGAAATATTGATTTTGATCTAAGTGAACACATTAACGAAACATGAAAGATAACAATTTTTATAGTATTTTTTGATTTAAAATACGTCTACTTCCTAATTACAAAGACTTGAAATGTGGAATAGTATCCAAATTATAAAGACACGAAGCCAAGCTGTTTCGTGTCATCCTGTGGACCTGTGCCGTCCTTCTCTATATTCATTTCAGAGAAGAAAAAAAGGTCATGCGGCATGGCCTCATGAGTTCGAGTTTCTTTGCAAGAAGATTTCAACTAAATAGGTTTGACATCAGATAATATAAATACGGACGACGAAGTCTTCACATTTATAACCTTTCACGCGTGTCTTGTTATTTGTGTTTCCTTTGACTTTGTAGCATGGAGTAATTAATAGTTAAATGCACTTGTATTAATAAAATATAGTTTTTTTACTCAAGAATACGATAGTCCTCATTTTGAACTTTGTTTAATTTAATTTTTACATTTTAAAGTCATCACTTATTCTAATAATTATTATGTCATATAATTTATTTAATTTTTATTTAAAATAATATGGCATTAAAATTCTTAAATGTTAATAATTTTAAAATCATAAATAAACAAAAACTAAGAAAACTGATAACGGAGGTTATGTGATCGATAAAATATATAATAAATGTTGTGAATATTAACATATTTGCAGCTAAAAATAATTGAAGGAATAGTAATGAAAAAAAACGACAAAGATTTTACGTGAAAAGCCCTCAAACAAATTAGGATAAAACTATGGACGAGAAGAATAAATTTCACTATGAAAAAATTAGGACTTACAACTTCTCTCTATTTTACCAGGAGAAGCACTAACTCTGTCAAGAAATAGGATAAGCACTCTCTAAATTGTGGGTATTAAACTAAAGAAGAGAAAATTTTAGATGATTTAAAACTAATATGAGAAGGCCTATTGATAGGCCTCTCATAAGTGTATAACTAGCTGTGGACATTGTCCAAAAGCAATTTTCTTCCTTTTCCTTTTGCCTTTGTCAAGTTGGTAACAACAATCTACCACTTAAGATTTAATTGAAAGTCAATTAGATCATCACATCATTTTTTTTCCTTGCCATGCATTTTCATGTTACTCATGTCTCCATCAGGTCGCAAAGGATCAACACCAAATAAATTTGTTAATGTTGATCGTATTCATAAACAAATTTGCAATGTTATGTTTAGTATGAATCTTTCGCATATCTACAATTCCTTCTTCTATTTTCTTACAAACAAAGTGATATTAAACTCGTATATGTTTTGTTGTTGAATAAAAAGCTGGATTTCTTCCAAGGTGCAAGGCACTCTGACCGTCACAAAATAATGAAATCTTCTCTTGCTTATGCCCGAGCTCCTTCAATAACATTTTCAACCAAACTGCTTCATACTAGCTTGTGTAGCATCTATTTATTTTGCTTCTATTATTGACGTAGCCACAAATGATTGCAATGTTGAGACCCAATTTGCAACCCGCCAGCTAATGTAAACACATAACTTGTGATTGAATTTGCTGCCATCAAGATCACCTACATAATTAGAATCAACATATCCATTGATAATAAAGTTTGATCCCTCATAACACAACGTAACATTTGAGGTCCCTTTAATGTATCCAAAGACCCACTTTATAGCATTCCAATGTTTTCTGCTAGGATTCGCCATATATCAGTTAACTACTCCCACTGCATGTGCAATGTTTGGTCTTATACAAATCATAGCGAACATTAAGCTTCTCACTGCTGATACATATGGTACTCGAGACATCTCCATCCTCTTATCTTCCTTATTAGGATTCATGCTGGAGGATAACTTGAAGTTAACATGAAGTGGGGTAAAAATTGGCGTACAATCTTGCATGTTAAAACATCGTAAGATCTTTTCTAGATAATTCTTTTGAGAAAGCCAAATCTTCCTATTACTTCTCTCTCGATAAATTTGCATCCTTAAAATCTTGTTTATTAGTCCCAAGTCCTTCATTTCAAATTCCTTAGCCAACTGAGCCTTTAAATCCATAATATGACTTTTGTTGGGGCCTGCTACTAACATGTCATCTATATACAGCAACAAGATAGTGAAGTCATTTTCACCCAACCTCTTAAAATATACACAAGGGTCTGCATTTAGTCTGTTGTATCCAAGGCTCAAAATGAAGGAAACAAATCTCTTCAACCAATGCCTCTGCTCCTACTTTAGACTATATAAAGATTTGTTCAACCTGCAAACTAAGTTCTGATTTCCTGCTTTTTCAAAACCTTTTGGTTGAAGCATATAAATCTCCTCTTTAAGATCTCCATGAAGAAAATTCATCTTTACGTCTAATCACTCTAGATGTAAGCCAAACCTAGCACATATTGTCAGGACTACTCAAACGGTAGTTAGTCGAACCATAGGGGAAAATATTTCATTAAAGTCATTCCCTTCCTTTTGAGCGTATCTTTTTACCATAAATTTTGCACGATATTGCTTTATCTGATCATCACCACTTTGCTTGATCTTATAGACCCATTTGTTTCTAATGGCTTTCTTTCTTTGTGGTAGTGGCATAAGTTCCCAAGTCTTATTCTTATGAGGAGCTTCAATTTCTTCTTACATTATTGTCATTACCTCCTAGAGAGTTGATGGTTCCCTATACTTAGTTAAAAGATAGTATGCAACATTACCCTATATAATATAGTTTGAATGCCAATGTAGTCGCCTTTTTGGGCTATTTGATCGACAAGTCTTTGGAACCTCAGATTTTATTAGTTCTTGTACCTCGTGCTCTAGTGCTGGTTTAAAAGAATCCGTCTAGGATTCCTTTTCCACCTGAACAACAGTAGTCTTTGAATCTTCCTTTGATGTGCAATCATCGACTCCTTTCTTTTATAGCTCATATATAAGGATTACATTCCTACCGATGATAGCTTTATGAATAGTAGGATCCCACAAGCGATATCCTTTCACTCCATTAGCATATCCTAAGAATAAGCATTTCCTGGATTTTGGATTTAGCTGCGTAGTTTCTTGAGAATTGTACATCACGTATATAGGACTTCCTAATATATGGAGGTTTGAATAATCAACTGACTTACCAGTTCACATCTACATTAGTGCATTCAACTCAATTGCAGTTAATTGATACCGATTACCGCATAACAAGTGGTATTGACTACTTCTGCCTAGAAAATATTGTCTAAGGTTATAGCTGCCAACTTAGCTTTTGTTCTCTTTAATCGAGTTCCATTCATCCACTCTACCACTCCATTCTACTAAGGAGTGTATGCCGATATGAACTACTTTTTGATGTCTTCTTGCTTGTAAAATTGATCAAATTCATTATTAGTGTATTCTCCTCCATTATCTGTCCTTAGACACTTAATCTTCTTTCTATAGTCAAGTTCCACTCGTTCTTTGTAAACTTTGAAGACTGGAAACAACTCTACCTTTCTCTTGATTGGACACATCTAATTTCTCCTGGAATAATCATCAATAAAGGACACAAAGTACTTCGCTTCTCCCAAGGATGGAACTGATGCTTGTCATATATCGAGAGAACCAATTCTATAACTAATTTTCTTCTAAAATTTTATAAATATTGTTCACAGAAGCACACCCAAAACACAGCTACAAAAATCAATACATGTACTGCTTCTTTTTCTCTAACAAATCCTAACTTCTTTATGATTTTATCTTATTTAGGATTCCTTTCTTCCACACTATCTTAATTTTCAAAAATACTACATATTTCAAGATAGTGGAATCTTATACCAAGTTAACTTCCTTATCACTAAAGATATACATAATCTAAATACTATATATTCCAAGTTAATGGAATCCTATACCAAGTTAGCTTCCTTATCACAAAAGATACATAATCTAAATCAACTTCCTTATCATAAGAGGCATACCAAATATATCAAAATACAAATAATGTCAAAAATAAAATATCTTAATAATCTTCCCTTTTTTCCACTATTTGTCACATCAAAATCTTCCCCTTAATAAGTGAAATGGAAACTCCCCCTCAAATAAACGACCATGATAAAAGATATCGAAAAATCAAAGTCTAAGTCAACTGTCACCAACAAATCTATAAATACTAGCTAAAAAAGCTATGGCAAGTTCTTATCTTCCTTTTGGGACAAATCAATTTCGAAAGAAGCTAAGAATCATTTGAAGAAGCATATCAAAGAACTTGTTTCCGCATGAAAAATACCTTCAATGCGATCAACCTCAGCAAATAAGGAGTCTTAAGTATCAACATATCATTACTCACTTCAAATCCATCCTCATAAAATTGATCTTAATTAAATTCACAAACCCCAAAAATACATTCAATAAAGGATCAAGCTTAATCAATTCCCCCCTCACATAAACCTTATGAGAGTATTTGCATTATCATCCAACACTCTTTTGTTTTTTACTTATTTCAATAAATTTCAAAGTTACAAAGCACATAGTCTCAGTGCCCCACAAAGAGATTCAAACTTGATGGAGCCAAGAGGTTTTTTAAAAATATCGGTCAGTTGCTTCTTAGTTGTTATATAGGAAAGAAATGCTACTTTACTCTTCAAAAGCTCTAGAATGAAATGATATTTCAAATTAATATGTTTGGTTCTTGAATGTTGAACCGAGTTTTAGGAGATGTCTCTGACACTGTTATTATCACACATGATAGTTAAAACATCTTTTGGAACTCCATAATCTTCCAATATGTAGCAATTATCCACCGATTTTTTCTACTTACTATACAATCTCCTTTTTGGTTTAACACCTTGCATTCATCTCAGGTGAACTTGACGAATAGCCCATCATCACAAAGCTTACTAATACTCACTAAGTTAGCTTTTAAACTATTCACATGAATCACATTTTCAAAATGAGGCAATCAATCTACTCGAATAGTTCCTCTACCAATCACCGTTGCTTTCTTTTCATCACCAAATGTAACAAGATCATCTATAAAACTTTGATAATTCATCAAATAGCTTCTTTCACCTATCATATGCTTTGAACACCTGCTATCAAAGTACCATCCAATGTGAGAAGGGTCACGTATTAATTTAAAAGCCAAAAGTTCTTGCGGTTGTTTCTTTCTAACCTAATTTTTTTGGTATCCTCTGTTGCTTAAAATTCTTCCAAGAATATTTGGATTTTCCATTTTGACATTATGAAATAACATTTGCAGCAAACTTGTAACGATTTGGCCTTTTGTAACCTTTTACACCACAAAAGTGATATGTAAGCATGAACTTTCTACTTCTTTTTGAAATTTCTCCTTGCTTACTTGATCTTGCTTCTTTAATAAATCTAATGTCACCATTTTACTCATTATTCACTTGAGAAAATTCACCTTTGTATCCAACACCTTGAAAATACCCTTTCTTTTTCCTAATTTCTAGCAAATCTTCTAGCTTCTCAGTACTGCTATTCAGCATTCTTATTCCTTTCTCTGTATTGATCAACTCTAGCTTGGTTTCATCAAGTTCATCTTTTGTTGACAATAACTTTATCTCCAGATCTTGAATAACATCTTTGATATTCTCCCTTTTTAACTTCTCATTTTGTTTACACATCTTCACCCACTTGCTATATATTAGTTCATAGGCTTTGCAGCTATCTTCCTTTTTGAATTCAAAGTCACTATCATCGCTGTCGTTATTTGAATTAGAGTTTAATAGTGAAACATTTGTATCTTTATCCTCAATTTCTTCACTGGTTGCTCTCAAGGAAGCAATTGGACTTTTTATATAAAGTAACCAATGTAGCATTATGACATAATTTCTTCTTTGTTCCCATACTCACTTTCAGATTCATTTGTACTCCAAGTGATGGCGTAAGACTTCCCTTTTGTCTTTTTAAAAATGTTAGCACATTCTACTTGTACATGTCTGAAGCCTTGACATTCATGACATTGTATCTTATTTGTCTTCCTTTCACTTTTTTAGGTTTTTTCTTTTTGTTTGAAGTTACTGTTTGATGAAATCCCACAATTTTGCCTGAACTCAGGCTTATCTTTTTTCATCTTCTTCAGCTACTTATTGAAATTTCTTGTCAGCAACACCAACATCATTTTCATTGGAGTCGTCTCCTGAATCATTCACAGATTTAGTGAATTCGGCTTGCAGAGCCTATACTTTATTCTTCTTATGCTTGTTGCTTAATAGGTTCATCTCAAAGTTTATGAGAATTCCAATTACATTATCTAAAGATAACACATTAATATCATGAGCTCTTGCAATAGCTGCAATCTTCAGTATGAATCTAGGAGGCAATGATCTCAAAATTTTCTTGACAAGTTTCAGAATTGAGTACTTCTTCCCAAGTTGATGTGCTTGATGTGATATCATACAGTCGCTTATGCAAGTCTTCAATAGTTTCACTGTGACACCCTAATATCCCCTAGGAGGATAAACGAATGCACCCAAAATAGAACTAGACAATTCAACAATTTCCAAAGATAAGGCAAACATATATCACATCTCATATTTCATTATGGTTTATACAAATTACACATATAACGTACATATATAAAAAATATCATTATAAGTTATGGCTAGTACAGGTCATCCATATATACTACAAAATTCCTACTTAATATTTATAAATGTACAACACGTTATTTAGATACAAGATCTTCCAAAAGGTTACACGTCCTTCTTTAGCCATTGTTGTTGTCCCAACATTAATCTTGTTATCAAGGCCTACATGAAGGAAAAACTATCGTGCTAAGCATATAGCTTAGCGAGGAATAATGATGCAAGATAGGACAATATATGGCCAAATTACAAAAGTCTATTCAGTGGAACTTATCCATCCAGAGAGGTACACATCTCAAATCAACTATCTTCTGTCTTATCAAGCAAGAGCAACGCAAAAACAGATCTAATTACATCACATTTGCTTATGGAATACTTATTTTATCAATTCCCCTGACATCACGTTCATAAATCCAAGCAAACAAATCAAAAATTCCTATACCTCGTGAAGGAGTGATCAAATTCCTCACTCCACTTGCTCTCCTTTGCCTTTGTATTTAGTCTTCTCCTTCTTTATACATAACACACCCATTCAAAAATCATCTTCAGCAATTATATACCTATAACAAGACCTTAGATGAAGAGGAGATGAGGAAGCAGTTAATCTTCAGTACATGAAATTAACTACCTTAGACTTCAAATTCACCAATTTCTTGTGTATCTTTCGAAATCCACTTTTGAGATCAATTTAGTGTGAATTTTCATTGTAAAGAAGAGCTCAAAATTATAAAATTTTAAGTGCTAGGTCGACCTCCATTCACCCTCTTCATATGTTTATGTAAAGCTTATCGTGTGTGGAGTGACAAGTTTATGGTATGTAGAGTGACAAGTAGTTAATTCACATTGGTTCCTTCTTTTCCATTTTCATCAATTACAATTTAACCACACCTTTATCATATTCTGTGTAGTTGCATGCCATTTTAATTCATTCAAAATTTTGGCCCATGATTAATGTATATTTGTGCATGCATAATATAATTAACTCAAAATACCAAATTACCCCCAACAATTCCGCTAATACTGATTCGGTCCTGTACTAAGCACTCACTTTCATACTTGTTAACACCCATTACAAATATCTTCATGTACATGACACATTCCTAC
>JAOTBA010000001.1:727283-739372 GCA_025629845.1 Erythroxylum squamatum | reverse complement strand
CCAAAATTTCAAAATATCCAAAATATACCAAAATTGCCAAATCATAATTAATACACTCCAATTTAATCCACAATTTTCACTTATAAATCAAATTTATCCGGAAATGTCAATGAATGCATGTACAATTATTGTATTTGTCCAGAATGCTTATGCACAAATAAGCAAATATTCAAATATCCTAAGCATAAAATGCACCGAATTTCCTTAATATTCTAACCCCTAATATGGGGTGTTACACATTACATGTATGATGAGTCTTATATTACCCTTATACTGGGTTTGCTAAGCTTCACTGACATCCCAAAAAGGTTTAGATGAGATGAGGTAATCATCATAAGCGAAAACAATGTCCTAGTTGTGACAAAAGATAGGATCATGATTGTGACACATATGTCACGATCGTGACAGACACTCACCATTCATACCTAGCAAAGATTCGAATTAGTTTTAAGGTCTTATATACATTTGTTCCCATATTTCTGAATTTTCGAATGGCATAAGTTTAATGCAATTTGGTTAAGAATTTCGAGAGTTATACCCAAAACAATACAGGATATTCGAAAACAGGGACAACAGCCATAACTCAATTTCAAGCAAAAATTCAAAAATCTTAGAAGCAGAATCAAATTTCGGTTCCTTCATGAAAGTTTTAGACCTATGTCTCTAGTTTAACCTCAAATTGAAATTATCTAATTTGGAGATCTACAGGACAATATGGCCAAATTACAAAAGTTTGTTCAGTAGAACTTATCCATCCAGAGAGGTACACATCTCAAATCAACTATCTTCGGTCTTATCATACAAGAGCAAGTCAAAAAAACATCCAATTTAACCAATAACATCCCATTTATTTATGGAATACTTATTTTATCAATTCCCCTCACATCACGTTCATAAATCCAAGCAAACAAATCAAAAATTCGTATACCTCTTGAAGTAGTGATCAAAACCCTATTTCCCCTTTGCCTTTGTCTTTAGTCTTCTCCTTCTCTATACATAACACACACATTCAAAACTCATCTTCAACAATTATATACCTATAACATGACGCTAGATGAAGAGGAGATGAGGAAGCAGTTAATCTTCAGTACATGAAATTAACTTACCTTAGACTTCAAATTCACCAATTTCTTGTATATCTTTCAAAGTCCCCTTTTGAGATCAATTTAGTGTGAATTTTCGGGGTAAAGAAGAGATCAAAATTTTAAAATTTTAAGTGCTAGGCCAACCTCCATTCATCCTCTTCATATGTTTATGTAAAACTTATCGTGTGTGGAGTGACAAATTTATGGTATGTAGAGTGACAAGTAGTTAATTCACACTGATTCCTTCTTTTCCATTTTCATTAATTACAATTTAACCACATCTTTACCATATTCCATGCAATTGCATGCCATCTTAATTCATTTAGAATTTTATCCCATGATTAATGTATATTTGTGCATGCATAACATAATTAATGCAAGATACCGAATTACCCTCAACAATTCCGCTAATACCGATTAGGTCCTATACTAGGCACTCACTTTCATACTCGTTAACACCCATTACAAATACCTTAATGTACATGACACATTCCTATTAGGGTATAGTTTGGGGCCTCACATTCACTTTCCTCCATCTAAATTTCTTCAAATCTAGTGGCCAATATTTGAAGTTTTGATGCAATCACCAATTTTGATCCCTCATGTATGGTTTGTAATGTATCCCATGCTTCACTCACTGATATCATACTGAAATGTCCTTCATCTATAGCATTCAAAATTGTATGCATTGCTTGAGAGTTACTAAGCACTCTCTCTCCTTCGGCCCTTGTCCATTTAGATGGATCTTTAAGTAATGCTTCATTCTTTTCATCAATTGTCATAGGATGAGTCTAGCCTTTCAACATAGAAGTCCATACTTTAGTCCCTTATGCTTGATGAATAAACACTTTCATTCTCGATTTTCAAGCAGGATAGTTAGAACTTAGAACCATCTAGTAGCGGTGGCCCTGTAATCGACACTCCATCTCTAGTAGTCATAAGAACAGAACACTGATTTACACCAACTTGACACACCAAGTTTTGATGAAGTGAACCTTGCTTTGATACCAATTGAAAAGCCCAAAGGTCAAAGTTCTGTAAAATTCCTGTTCTGTCGTAATTATTTCGAACTAAAACTAACGGTTGCTTATCAAAAAGTAACTGAGTTAGCAATTACGATTTCCAGAATTTGATCATAAGTAGAAAAATTAAGTGCACAGCAAATAAATTAACATAAGAAATTTGTTAACACAGTTCGACACACATGACTTACGTACGTATATAGGGCCCTCACCTAAATTAACCAACTGTCATTGTAGTACAATAATCTTACATAAGGCTATTGCGGAGCTAACACCATTAACTCCTTGATGCTATCCTCTCGTACTCACGCCCTAAAAGTTATCTCACACCCAATAGCATGATCATTTTACTCTAACCTCAACAGAGGATTTTGAAACAATGAATAAAGAAAAAGATAAAAATATCTTAAGTGAATATATCAACAATAATAAGAAACAAAAGAACACTTGAGTTATAGAACACTCCCCTATATGTCCAGCTGCATTAAATCATAATCTTGGAGATTCTTCAAAAAAAAAAGTATGATGCCAAACTTTTAAATAATCTTGGAGAGCCTTAAAAAAAAGGTATGATCCCAAACTTTTAAGTTATCTTTGCAAAACCTTCCAAAACACAATAGCATCAAATCAACGATAGGACATTGTGATTAATCTCTCAAACACTCCAAAAACACGGTAGCCTAAAATCAATCGATATGTGTCACACTATAGACTGCCTTTAAACAAAAATATGTTGTGTACTTTTTAGTAGATCACTGAAGAAACCCACGCATAGTAGCCACAAAAATTATTAATGGAACATGTAATTAATCACGCAAGCACTCCCAAAATGCAGCTACAAAAATCAATAAATATACTGCTTGTTTTTCTTCGACAAATCCTTCCTTCATTAGGATTCTATCTCATTTAGGATTCATTTCTTCCACGTTATCTTAACTTTCAAAAATACTACATATTTCATGATAGTAGAAACTTATACCAAGTCAACTTCCTTATCACAAAAGATATACATAATCCAAATCAATTTCCTTATCACAAAGGTATATCAAATATATCAAAATACAAATAATACCGAAAATAAAATATCTTAACACCTTCATTCTGAAAATTTTAAATGTATTTTAAAATGTATTCTCAAGATATTATTTAATTATTTAATTATTTTTATTAAAATAAATATAATACTAAAATTCTTAAATAATTTAATAAAAATTATGAAAAAATGAAAAAATAAGAAAATCATGTGACTTAAAAATATATAATGAGGGTAAATGATATTTTTAAATAAAAAATCAAATTACATGAAAATTTAATATACCCAATCTTAAAATGATAAATAAGCAACATTAATTTCAATTAAGTACAACTTTTGTACTGTTTTCTAATTAAAATATCTAATTTCAAAAACTTGAAATGTGCAATAGTGTCCACAATTGTTATTGGATATATACGCAAACGCACCCCTAATTTGACCAGCCAAAGCGGTTTTGATTGACTTTCCTGGACCACATCTTTTTCCAGAGAAGAGAAAGAAGTCATGGTGCATGGCCCTAGTACGTGTCTTTCGAAAAAGAGAATAATATATTTAATTAACTATTTTTTTGTAATAAATTAATTAATTATATTTTAATATCAAAATATAATTAATTAATTACAATATAATTAATTCAATATAACCAATTAATTAATTCAGTACAATTGATTAAAATATACTTAATTAAAATATACTTAATTACAATTTAATTAATTACTTACAAAATAGTTAATTAATTATATTATTCTATTTTTTAGCAATTAAATATAATTAATTAAAATATATTAAAATTTAATGTAAAACAAAATTTTAACACATTTTATTTTTTAAAAATTTAACAAATTTATATTTCTTAATATTTTTAACAAACTATTCACGGTCAACGGTAATGTAGTTATTTCTTATTCTTAATTAATTATTATAATTATAATGATTATATTTATTATCATTCTTCGTGATATTCTTTATCATTTATATTTTTATTTTATCATATAAACCAACCGCTCAAAATATAAGAAAGTTAGCTTAGCTCGCCCAAAAAGATTGACGTGCACCACTGAACAATATATAACAATATTTAGGGAACTTACTCCCCACATTCCTAGCCAACATTCGCCTTGAATGATCCACCAAAGACTCGCCCGCAAAGTGTCTATAAAATCTTGAATTGCAGCAGATGGTTTCAAGGAATGAGTTAATCAATCTTAGCTACTACATTCATAATGAAGCCTACTTCCTCACTATACATTTGCTGCTTTATCTTCATCATCCTTATCTCTAGAGCCCCACAATCACGAAGTGCTAGTAAGTTTATTTTTTCACCAGGCATCTTTTATATTTTAACTTTATCATTTACCGTTTTGAAAAGTAAATTATTTGTATAAAACTTTAATAATATTAACTATAATTTTCGATCTTTTCAACTCTAGTTTTTAGTATTATCGATTCTACTTTCATCCTCTATTAACGCCATTTCTGATTTATTCATTGCGTTAAGAATGTTAAAAAAATTATATATAACTTATTGTTTGAGTGATTAATTTTCTTAGAGAAATGTTATATGAATATGGTATTATGGCAATAGGGGGACCAGTTCGTGAAAGTATATCACCGCCAGCTGGTGTTAATCGGCTTAACGGGATGGTCCACATACCGGGTCAGGGTGAAGAGGTGGCCAGCCGTGACGATAGTCCTCCTTCTCCGGCTCCATAGATAGATACTCTTCTAGTTAACCTCCTGAGAAAGAAAACTATTATTGATGGATACATAAACAGCTTTATGGGGGCTTAATTAAATTTGTCATATTAGTGTGTGCTTCTCCTTTTCACTTTTTGACATTCGATGTAATTGTAGCACATGATGCTCAATATAATCAAACAAAATTTTTTGTTAATTGTGCATTATAATAAGCTCTTTTTCTTATCTTTTTTTAATCAAAATTTGTAATTTTTCTTATAAAAAATCACAGTTTCTAATTTAAAAAAGTATTACTGTATCTCCAATGTTCAATCCTATAGAAAACTTACTCCGTAAAATAAAAAATAAACAAAAGTAAAAGTAAAAAATATTAATAAATAAAAATAAATAAAATTTAAAGTAAGTAAATAAATAAACATACAAAAAAGAAAAGATTAGATTATGTGGAAATTTAGTGTAATGAATCTTTTAATAAGAAAGATTGATTTTGATTAAGTTTAACACATTAATAAAATAAATATAATAAAATCTTTTAAATATGTAGGCATCGTGAAAGAAAAGCTATATTGGATATACAAGGAAAAGCTAGCAAACCTAATTAGACAAGCGAAGCTGCTTCTTGTGCTGTCCTTCTCGATATTTCTTTCAGAGAAGAAAATGAAGTCATGGTGGACGGCCTACTTAGTGTCTTTCAATCTCAATTTTTAGCCATTCACCAATAAATTTACTATATTTTTCACTTGCTCTAAACCATTATGTCACATCATTTACAATTATTCTAATTATTATAACTTGTATTTCATAGTTTAAAATCTTTTTTCAAGAGTAAATTTTAATTATTGATGTTTTTCTTAATTATTTTAATTAAGTTTAATTTAATTCAGCTAGATTAAATTTGAGTGGATCAAATTTTAAATTGTGATTGACAGATACATAAACAGCTTTATGGGCGCTTAATTAAATTTGTCATATTAATTTGTGCTTTTTCTACTTAACACCGAGAATAAAATATCTTGACACCTTCATTTTAAAAAATTTAAATAGATTTTAAAATGTATTCTCAAGATATTATTTAATTATTATATATATTATTTTCATATAATTAAAATAAAATATATGATAGTACCGAAAATAAAATATCTTATCACCTTCATTTTAAAAATTTTAAATATATTTTAAAATGTATTCTCAAGATATTATTTAATTATTATATATTTTATTTTTATTTAAAATAAATATAGTACTAAAATTATTAAATTTTAATTAAAATATGAATAAATGAAAAACTAAGAAAAATTACGCGACTTAAAAATATATAATGAGGGTAAATGATATTTCTAAATAAAAAATCAAATTACATGAAAATTTAATATACCCAATCTTAAAATGATACATAAGAAACATTAATTTCAATTAAGTACTACTATTCTCTAATTAAAATATCTAATTTCAAAAACCGGAAATGTGCAATAGTGTCCATAATTATTATTGGATATACAGTATAAGCAAACGCACCCCTAATTTGACCAGCCGACGCGGTTTCAGTGACTTTCCTTGTCCACATCTTTTTGCAGAGAAGACAAGGAAGTCACGGTGCATGGCCCTAGTAAGTGTCTTTCCAAGAAGATTTCGATTAAACAGATTTGACAACAGATAATATAAATAGAGATGACGAAGCCTTCACATTATTTAATTTATTTGGTACCTTACACCTTTCTTTTAGTTTAAATATTTTAAGTTGTTATTTATACACCATCAATTCTAATTAAAATAAGTTTTTACGGTTTCTTAGTAAATAATTTGATTCCAAGTCTTTTCAGAAAAAGTATATTAATTTTTCAAAAAAAATAATTCCAAGTCTTAATTTAAATGATCAAATTTAATTTATAAGCTTGAGTCGAGTTAGATTATAGCACCATATTTTTTTCAACACTTAATTAGAGCTTGTATAGCAAATTATCTAAAAATAAAAAGTACTAAAGAATTTAGGATTAAGATTGAAATCTTATAAAAAGATAAAATCAAATAATTAAATGTTAATCCTTTCTTTATAATTTATAAAATATAGAACTCAAAATAATATGTTCATTGAAAACTTGCAGGAATTTGCTAGGATTAAGGGTTTGTGAATGAATCCATAAGTATAGAATGATTACAGGTGGTTGGTTTTATATTATGATTATAAGACATATCTCACTTTCGAGAAATTGTCTGAGTAATTTATCACGCCGGCTGTCATCACGCGGGTGACATACATCTTCTTGTTTTTTAATATAATTAATTAATCAAAATATAATTAATTCAATATAATTAATTAATTAATTCAATATAATTAATTAAAATATACTTAATTACTATCTTTTTTGAGCAGTTAAATATAATTAATTAAAATATATTAAAATTTAATGTAAAACAAAAGTTTAACACGTTTTTATTTCTTAATATTTTAATAAATTTTTATTTATTAATATTTTTAACAAACCAACCACTATCAATATTCTTTCTTCTTAAACAATTATTATAATTATAATGATTATATCTATTATTATTCCTTCTGTTATTCATTCTAATTCATATTCTTATACTCCCAGATTAACCAACCCCTCGAATGTAAGAAGGTTAGCTTAGCGCAGCCCAAAAAGATTCACTTGCACCAGGGAACTTACTCCCCACATTCCTGCCCAAAATTCGCCTTGGTCGAATGTCAGAAGGTTAGCTTAGCGCAGCCCAAAAAGATTGACTTGCACCAATAAACAATATTTAGGGAACTTACTCCCCACATTCCTACCCAAAATTCGCCTTGAATGATCCACCAAAGACTGGCCCGCAAAGTATCTATAAAATCATGAATTGCAGAAGATGGTTTCAAGGAATAAGTTATCAATCTTAGCTACTACATTCATAATGAAGCCTACTTCACTCTACATTTGCTGCTTTATCTTCATCATCCTTGTCTCTGGAGCCCGATCAAATAATGAAGAACGTAAGTTTATTTTTTCACTAGGCATCTTTTATATTTTAACTTTATCATTTACCGTTTTAAAAAGTAAATTATTTATATAAAACTTTAATAATATTAACTATAATTTTCGATCTTTTCAACTCCAGTTTTTAGTATTATCGATGCTACTTTCTTCCTCTAATAATGCCATTTCTAATTTATTCATTGCGTAGAGAATGTTAAAAAAATTATATATAATTTATTGTTTGAGTGATTAATTTTCTTAAAGAAATGTTATATGAATATGGTATTATGGCAATAGGGGGACGAGTTTTTCGAAGTAGATCGCGGCGAGGTGGTGTTAATCGGCTTAACAAGATGGTCCAAACGCCGAGTCAGGATACAGAGGTGGCCAGCCGTCACTATAGTCCTCCTTCTCCGACTCCTAGAAAGATACTCTTCTAGTTAACCTCCTGTTAAAGAAAACTACGATTGATAGATACATAAACAGTGTTACGGGCGCTTAATTAAATTTGTCATATTAATGTATGCTTTTTCTACTTCATCAAACTTAGCTTTTTAAATACGAAAAGTTAATGGTTTCTGCTCCTTTTCACTTTTCTACATTCGTTGTAATTGTACCATGATGCTCAATATAATCAAATTAATTTTTTTGTTAATTGTGCATTATAATAAGCTCCTTGTCTTACCTTTTTGTAATCAAAATTTTTAATTTTTCTTATAAAAAATCACAGTTTCTAATTAAAAAAGTATTAGTGTATCTCCGATGTTCAATCCTATAAAAAACTTACTCCGTAAAATACAAAATAAACAAAAGTAAAAGTAAATAAATAAACATAAAAAAAGAAAATATTAGATTACGTGAAAATCTAATGTTATCAATCTTTTAATACGATAAGTTTAACACTTTAATAAAATAAATATAATAAAATCTTTTAAATATGTGGGCACAAAGCTAGGAAACAAACCTAACTGGACAAGCCAAGCTGCTTCCTGTGCTGTCCTTCTCAACATTTCTTTCAGAGAAGAAAAAGAAGTCACAGTGGATGGCCTACTTAGTGTCTTCCAATCTCAATTTTTAGCCAATCAACAAGAAATTTACTATATTTTTCACTTGCTCTAAACCATTATGACACATCATTTACAATTATTCTAATTATTATAACTCGTATTTCAAAATTTAAAATCTTTTTTCAAGAGTAAATTTTAATTATTGATGTTTTTCTTAATTATTTTTAATTATGTTTAATTTAATTAGGCTAGATTAAATTTGAGATCAAATTTTAAACTAAATTCGAGATTAATGTTTTTTTATACTTATTTTTCAAACGAACAACCTTTTGATTTTGACCATTAATTTTGACCAAAAATTAAAAAATTCAACCAGTTTGATCGGTTTAATTATAAAAACTTTAAATAAGTCAACTTTTTAGTTTTTTTTAACTTCTTGAATTGTTTTACTTTAATAATTCTTATTGTTAAAAATTGATCAGTTTATTAATTAATCAATTGATTTTTTAAAATTAATAAATTATTATAAATCAAAATAAATAAATAAATTTTTGTTTAATAATTTTTTAATTAAACTTCAAAATTTTCGATAAATAAAAGTAATATCTTTTAGTTATTTTTTATTTTATCCAATATTTAACTAATTTCCGATACTTTAATACCTATTTAATTTTTTAAACATTAAATCTTTTATCTTACTAATAAATTTTGATCCAATTTTTAAAATATTCATCCGGGCCAGCTCAAGTTGTAACATTCCTCTGCCCTGCATTGACGGGAACTAAAGCTCACCAAAATAATGGACCACTGGGTCCTTTTCTTTTGTTTGCACTCGTCGATCTTCGGTCTTCCGACCCCCATGCCGTGATTTTCGTTCATGCTTAACCTGTGGCCGCAGAGCTGTAACGATAGGACAAGTTCCAAACATCTAGGACTTTTCAATTTCACCGTATCTTATACGCTGCTTAAACCTCTATAAACATGCACAAATATGGTTTCTAAGGAATGAATCAAATCTAAGCTACTACAATGGTACTGAAACTCACTTCCTCACTACCCCTTTACTGCTTTCTCTTGATCATCTCGATCCTCCATACCACACCGCAAGAACTTGCACCTAGACAACTCCAAGATCTTCCTCCAAATAGTAAGTATATATATCTTACTTTTTTTAAAAAAAATTGTAATGTTCTTTTGTTCGTGGTTCTCAGGAGTATGTGAATGATTTATTTTCGCAGGTAACAGTACTAATAATTCGAGTGTATATCAGCATAATAAAGCACCAAGTAAGGGTGAAGTCCATGGAAGTGAGTCTCGGCGGGCTGGCTCAGCCACCGGTCACAGTAACCCTAGTGGGGCGATCCAAATGCCACCTCCCACCGCAGTCACTACGGTCACGTATGAAAGTGGTGGCCCTCCGGACGATAATAACAACAACGGCAATGACATTAATAGCAACAACAATAATAATGAGCAAAAGGGTAATTCTTATTGGAATCCTCCAGCAAATCATTGGCCCTAAATATGCTTAATAATATGGTGAAGAAGAAGAAAAAAGTGATAGATAAATAAATAATCTTAGTCAATTAATTATGTTAATGTGCAATTTGTTGGAAGCCTTTTCTTCTTCATTAACTCCACTTTTCAATCAGGAAAAAAGAAAAGAAAACAGGTTGGTTTGTGGCAATTTTAAGTTTCCCATATTCAATGTAAAACTGTACTATCTGATGTTCGATATATTCAAAAGCTGGAGATCATATTTTTGATATTTTTGTAACACTTTATTTCTTTGTTTGCTCTTACTTTTTCACATGGTAAATTATTGAAAATAACTCCTGAAGACCTGAACCATAAAATTATTTCAGAAGCCAATTAATGAAAATGTTGTTGAGTAGCGTAAGTCAATTAATTTATAACCATTCACGGATTTCTTGTTCTTCGTGCTTCCTTTGACTTCCTAGGTCATCTTCAACTATTTCTTTATTTGGTGTAAAAATGAGATATTTCAATAATCTTTTTACATCAAATTTAATGTTACTTCAACCATTTTACACTAAATTTTTATACCAAATTTTATGTCAAAATTTTACACCAAAATTTATATAACCACAATAATTTAGTCATTAACTAAATTAATTTACATTTATACAATAATTTTTATTTATGAACTTAAAAATAATAAATCATTATTTTTAATTAATTAATATATACTTTATATTAAATTAATATTATTTACAAAATATATTTAATATGATTGCAACAACAAATTAATAATATACACAAATATAAACTGATTAAAATTTTTCATTTAACCTCTAATCATTTGAATTTCCATATCGTTCCTACAAATGTTCAATCAGTACATTACGAATGTTCAAATTTACTTTTTATTCTTAACATAGTCTATTAATGAATTTATAACACTTATAATAAGAATTATAAATAAATATTAAAAATAAATTTAATATTATATTCAATATTAGTTTCGTTTTAAATGTATCAATGAGATCTTTGTAATGATATATTTTATGTAAAGTAATATATATTTTAAATTTAATTATTTAGTAAATTATTTAAATAAATCAATTTATGAAAATGACATAAAAGGAATGTGTTAAAAAGTAAATGGACAAAGTTGTCTTTTTACAACTTTGGTTCAATGAATAGTAACACACCAGATTTGATGTATTATTATTCATTGCACCAATTTGGCGTTAAAATTTGGTGTCTTCCTTGGAGTGGATTTATTGTACCAAAACACTAAATTTGATATTTTGGTGTCTTGGTTAGAGATGGCCTTAGACCCGAGAATACCCGTGAGAGAATAGTCAAGTAATTAATTAATAGTTAAAATGCACAAAAGAATATAATAACCTTCATTTTGAACTTTTTAAATATATTTAAAAAATTAATCTCAAGATATTATTTAATTATTATATAATTTTGTTTATTTTATTTCAAAAAAACATAGTGCTAAAATTCTTAAATGTTAATAAAAATTATGAATAAACGAAAAACTAAGAAGAATAATAAAAAAAAGTTATTTTTAAAAGACCAAAATTACATGAAAATTTAATATAACCAGTCTTAAAATGTATTATAAATAAGAAACATTAATTTCAATTAAGTTTAGCACATTATCAAAAAAATGTAATATAATCTTTTAAATATGTATGAGGGCAAGGTCAACAACTTTTGTATTCCCTCCGATTCATAATAAGTGTCGTTTTAGAGGAATACACACTTATTAAGAAAGTTAATGAAATGTCTGATATACC
>JAOTBA010000001.1:682139-697061 GCA_025629845.1 Erythroxylum squamatum | reverse complement strand
GATATCCTACTTTCCACTACTACATTAATTTGTGTTGCAGGAAGTTGGTTTCTTTTTATATTTGGTTGCAGGCGACAGCATTCACCAATAGGTATACATCATGAAACAAAAATGTGAAGTTTTTGCTCAGTTTAAGGCATAGAAGTCTAAGTTAAAGCATTAAAGAGCACAAAAATTAAATACTTAACATTAGACAATGGTATTGAGTATAAAGACTCTTAATTCTAAAAATTTTGTAAAGAGCGTGACATTCAAAGGCATTACGTAGTTCATAAAATACAATATAATGACATTTTGGAGAGGATGAATAGATCCATAACTAAAACGACCAAATATTTAAGGTTGAATGTAAGGCTCCTTAAAATTTTTAAAGCCAAAGTAGTTAGTATGGCATGTTATCTTATTAAAATATTACCACATACTTCATTAGATGAGATAGTGGAAAAGGAAGTATAAACAAGAAGTAAATTAGATTTCTCTTGATTAAAGATATTTGGTTGTTCCACTTATGTGCATGTCTTTAGTGATCAAAATTTGATCCAAATTCAAAGAAATATATCTGTAATAACTATCCTATAAGTATAAAGGGATACAAGTTTTAGGATCCAATATCAAAGAAAATGATTTTAGAAAGTATGTAGTGTTTGATGAGCAAAATATATTGAAACGAACGTATGGAGATGATGTGTTAGGTTCAATATATAGTAGTATATGCTCAAAGGTGGTATAAATAGAATTAGAATAGTCTAGAATAGATGTTAATAGAGTTAAAAATTCTAATTCAAGAGACTATGTAAGGTGAAAGCAGTATCATGGTATAGTCACATATAAAGCAGGACATATTATTAGGCCTCTAAACATGTTTAATTGGGAAGGGTCAGTCTCATTAACACTTATCATCAGTAACGTGGATCTAACTACTTTTAAAGAGGTTGTGTATAATTAAGAAAAAGATAGAGGGATTAGTGTTACAATAAAGGAAGTGGGTATTGAACAAGGTAGAGCCAAGTGCATTGTAATAGTAAAAGTGTCACTTATTTGACAAACGTATACCGTCCAAAGACTAAGTATACAGATTCAGGTTTCACAAGATAAAAGAGTTAATTACATCTGATTAGATGTTATTAGAAAAAGGTTCACGCTTCAAAGAATCTAGTTAACATGTTGATAATGTTGATTACCATGAAGAAGTTCCAGCATTGGCTAGACTTAATTAATATATGTAGATATTAAACATGGCTACAACCTAACCTATTTGGAGTATATTCATCCATATGGAAATTGTTGTATATGACTTATGTATACAAATATGCAATCTTAGAGTATTTCTTGTGTATTCATACTTCTGTCTTTGCTCAAAAGAAATAGTGTAAAATATGATATAAGACATTATTATGTCTCAAATAGTATTTGTGACACATTGCTTCTCTTAGAAGCACAAATTTTAGTGTAATTATTTTTTTTTACCGGCTTTAGATCCTATCAAAATTATGTTTAAAATAGATTGAGTATTGTAAAAGACGATTATACATAGAATTGTATTATCTGGTGTTTACATATAAATATCTTTTGTAACTTTGATTTAATCTAATTGTTATTATTATTATTATTAAATAGTTAAAAACAACCATTTCTACTTTTAAGGACGGAAACACACTAAAATTAGTTGAATTTTATCCGAATTCTTCCTTGTTATTTTCTTTCATACTATTATACTTTGGTACATTCTTTCTGAATAATTTTTAGTAAGTAGTTTTATCTTATTCTTACCAAACTCAATAAACTAATAAGAGAACAACATTGGATTTAAATGGTTAACTTAAACTTCGAAGAATTCCCACCATTAAAACCAAACCCAAGTATTCCAACAAATGTACTTTTGTCTCTTTGACATATGGCTTGTACGAAGGCACAGTGGTATCTCCTTTTTCAGAATGGCTGAAAATTTATAAAAAGGAAAGGTGGGTTCTTTCATGGCTTTATAGGTGGCAAATTTCCATTCAATTGGAGAGATTGCGGAAGAGATTGTGTCGTGTTTCCTATCAAAGGTTCTCTTCAAGGTGGCGTCAACATCATTGTAAGGTTTGTGCTTTTCTGCCATCTTTTCCTTTCATTTTCCTTTTCTTCTGTCCCCTACATCGATCTTTAAACGATAATATATGTATTATGTATATTATATATAATTGCTTTTTTACCATAAGTGCCGTGAGTATATTGCGTTCTCTTGGCACGCGACGTGTTCGACAAAACATGGCGAACATGTTTTGGAAAAGAATAAGTTGGTAAGATGTCATACTAATTACTAAAAATGGAAGAAATTATGTCCATTATAATTACTTAAAATAAAACTTAAAAGCTAAGTTGTATAGTTATATGAGTAATATTTAATTGACTCATATGTATTGTATATAAATTTAAGAAAAAAGTTTTTATAGATTAAATATTATAAAATTGATACTTTGATTGATTTTAACTTTTTAAATTAAGTTAAATTATTTAAAAAAATCATAAATTGATCTTTATTATGAAGATATAATAAAGTGTTATTTATTAGAAGGGTGCATGCTATTATAACGAAGTATAAATAAGTTTATATTAGTTGGTGGAATATCGGTTGCGGTTATATTTCTAGGGAACAAAAGCATTTCATTACAGTGTTTTGTAACGTAACAAATTTTGGGAAAATGTTGGTACTAACTTCAACTCTTTATAATGGCATCCATTTGGAATAATCGAAATCTCCTGTTCTTTTTAATCTTGAATAGTGGATGCTTCCACTTCGACTAAGTAGTGTTCGATTTATTGACCTTTTCAATGAGGCTTCATCTTTTGTATTTAATTTCTAATATTTTATTAATAAAATTTTTAGTTTTATAATATAAAAACAATATGTTTACGACAACTTTTAAATTTTAAATTGTAAAATACAAATTATATTACTATTAAACATACTATCATAATACTTATAAATGATACAACTATAATTGTAGAAAATATAAAAAATAAATATTTTTATTAAAAATTATTATATTTAAGTGTTATTTTCACAGGTTTTTGAGTATAGTAGGATATTATCAAAGCACTGTAGAAAATGAGCTCAAAGATTTTCGTCATGCTCGGTTGAAATAGTAAAGGGGTAACATTGAATCCAAATAATATAATAGTCTATTAATATTAGATATTCGGAATACAAAATGTTATCTTGTATTTATCTTAAATGTTGATTTCAAGTTGTTAAAATGTATAAAAGAAGAAAGATTAGAAGCAATAAAGCAGAATGCATGGATACAAGTGTAACCACAAGTTATGTGAATATAACTACAAAAGATTACAATAATATATTCTAGTAATTGAAATTAGGAGGAAAAGGGAAAAAAGCCAAAGTAGTTGATCATGTATTTTTCGAAAAAAACAAAACCTTTTTGTCACGACAAATCTACACAATACAAAGTCAAATCTCTGAAATAAACAAATATATTAGCACAACCCTAAAGAGTAAAGAAAGCAGCTTTTGAGGTCAGATTTGCTGGAGCCATGTAGGCTTTGGATACCTGTACTTTGTGATCTGGAAATATCTATCTTGGTGATTGATACCACAAATCCATACTTTTAACAACTGTAGCTTACACTAATTGGATTCTCTTATTCCATTTTTGCGTATCTAAATTTGCCAACTGTCCAATGGCTGTTACACGTTACTTCTCAAATAGTGACTTCATATTTATCTTCTTTACTCTCTTTTTTCCCCCTTTTTACTACTCACCAACTCATTTTAGTCGGGAAATTTTAAGTTATGTTACAGATTCATTGGGATGAGATCGATCCTTGAGAAACTTATAACAGAACTTGTTCGAATAAAAATTAGAGAATTTGGTTTTGTTATTAGTGTATGCAAAAGTGAGGAATGATGTCTTGGGATGATTTATTTGTTAAATGAACAACTAATTAACTACTTGTTAAGTGCCAGCAGCATCACACTGCTTTCGTGTTGGATGAGAAAGAAAGAAACCTGGGCGCGGGTGGAGGAAAATCCAGCATAATGGTTTTAAAGTTTTGTTGTATGACAATTGACAATGAATGATGCTTTATGTGATTATTCCAAAATTAACATGTAATTGACATAGTATCTGTATTGACTACAAAACGGTATAAAAATAGGTTGTAATGGTATTAGGATGTATTCCAAATTTTTTATTAAATTATAAATTAGGAAAAGTTGAAGAGGGAAATTATATATATATATATATATATATAATAGTTATTATATTTAGAAAATAAAATATTTTCTGTTAATTTGAATAAATTGAGTTATTAAGTCAAAATTGAACTTATTTTTTAATTTTAATTATTTAAAAATTCAGAAATTATTTACTAAATTTAAAAAATTATTAAAAAATGAAAAACTAAAAAATTATGATAAATGAGTTGTAAGATAACTAAACAATAGTGTATATATATAGACAGAGAGAGAGATAAATGATAGATTTCAAAGTATAAATATGAAAACCCAAAAAATGCAATTTACCCTAGATTTTATCATATCAATTTTAAGAGACTATAAAGTTAGAAAAAGGAAACAAAACTAAAGTCTCCATGTCTAAAGCTAAAGTCTCCCATCTACCAATAAAATCACGGAAGTTCGGAAGAGATATCACATGCTTGAGAAACCCTAATTAGTGGCTGAAAAACTTGTGGCGTTCTTATCCAATGTGCAAGCAAGCATCAATTTCTTTCACATGTCTTCCTTCTCACACTAGGCTTGGTTGCAGCGTTGAGAGGCAACAAAAGGCTAACTTTAATCCCTTAAAGGTTTCAGGATCAGAATTGCTATTGGTCAGCTCAATTCATAACTTCACTTACTTCTGGCCAAGATAAGGTTCCAACAATTTTTAGCACGTTTTTCTCGTGCAAATTCAAATCTATTAGTAGTAGTTTTTTACCAACTAGCCAATGCCTAAGATCACGCCTTTACTGTATTTTTAACTTGATTTTAATCATTTGATCAAACTCTGTCAATTAAGACATTTTTCCTACTAAAGTTAACGTAAAGTCAAAAATATTAAATTTGAACACATTAAGAAAAGATTACGGAAGGTTTAAATGACAAAAATAGGTCAAAATCGTGACACGCCAATTTTAACTAAAATTATCTCGAGCAATTTTCACTAATATTATTGTAATTTCATTTATTATAATTTTACTTCCAATTCTAACTGTCAATTCCAACTTTTTCTTTTCTGATATTATTCATAAAATTGGAAACACACCTTCTTCTTTTTTTTGTTAAGTCTTCCTCCAAAAATTGGAAGATAAAAGAAATTATAAGTTGGAAATGCCAAAAGAAAAAAAAAAAAGGTTTAACAATCATGCACAGTACCATTGAATGGGACAGGCAAACTAAAACATGTAGAGTGGGGATGAGAAAATGTAGAGATAGACATGAGAAAGATGAAATAGATAACCATTATTTATGGAGAATGCGCCAATAATCCCACTAGCAACCTTTGATAAGTTACTGGTACAGAATCCACCTATCAATTTTCTTATCTTTTTTTTATTGGTCACTTGGCTCTTAGCTGTTAGTCCTTTGGTTCTAGCTTTCTCAGGACAATGGTTTTAGTGGCCATTCAGATTCACGCCCTTTCTGGAGACCCATCACTTTGAGTAACACTGTCGTGTTCCTCCCTTGTCTGCTTTGATCAAGTCATACTTAATTTTTATAGGAATTTTCATAATACATATATATGATGTCATGGTCTTGATCTTAATTTTTATAGGAATTTTCATAATACATATATATATATGACACCATAGTCTTGATCCAAGCAGGATCGTCAAAGTTACATATATGTAAATGTAAATGTAAGATTCTAAATCCTAGTAACAAATATACTTGCCATAGGCCTTGTAATATTGGGATTAGTTGCTTCTAAGGGGTGGTTCAATTAATGAAACAAACCCTTTCTAAACTATTTCAATTCAAGAGCTTGTAAGATCGAGTTGTAAGAAAGGGAGTTGGAAATTCACTTAAACCTTAAACAATATGATTGATTGAGAGTGAAGATACGTTGAGACTTGCAAACATTAGTTGGATCAATTATTTCACTTAATTCTTAGTCATTAAATCGTTAAATAATTTATTTAAAATATGTAAATCATAAGTTATTAAGTATACTAAACAATTATTTGATAAGTACACGAAAAATAATAGTTGTTGATTTCATCGTTATAAAAAATATTGAGAATATTTCTTGAGCAAATCAGAGATGAGATAGAATTTACGAAAGAAAAGTATAATTTTGTAAAAATTATGTTTTATTTTTAAAGTTTTAAAAAAGCCCTAAAATTTGAGCAGCCTTCAACATTTGCGTCTTTAAATAAAATATACCTTCTTTAGACATAATTTAAAAGTAACTTAAGAATTAATAAATTTTTATAATTTCTAATATTTAAAAAAACGCTTTAAAAGTGCATTACTAAATTTTAATATGTTAAACACTAATTTATGAGTATTTAATAACAATAAAATTATCAAATTTATTAATTAGCATCCATATTTTAAACGTTTATTTTTTAAAAATTGGAAATATTTAGCACTTACTTATACCTTTTACCTTTGGTATAACTCCAAACAATCTTGAATGGAATTATGATAATGCTCTAGACATAATAAAAAGGTAAAACCACTATTAAATCTTCGGAGGAAATGATCAAAAGGAACGTTGAAATTTTCTTACATTACATTATAACAATAGGAAAGAAGAGTGAAGAAAAAGAAGTAAAGACAAATAAGGGATGAGATGAGCTTAGAGATCCAACAATTGTTGCTCACTTTTTCTGTTGGAGTCTCATGATCCTAAGCCCCACTGTACATCAATACCTTCAAATGGGATGCTCTAAATCCCACAAACTATTTGTCATTGTCTTGTTAAAGGGAAGCATCCACTTTGATCATGCATTCAAAGATTTCTTAGTTTCAAGGTACTAGCTAGTTTTATAGTGCATATTGGCAAAGAGCCTTTTCCACCCACTTTCAAGCTCCAAAGAACTCCACAATCATTCCATCGACTTATGATGCATCGAACCATAAACCACAAAACTTGTCATTAAGGAAACTCTCCAAAGATTAAATGTATCCTAAAAGAGAGAAAGAGGAACTAAAAAGCTAAACCGAACCAACACAAGTTTATCTCAATCTTGTCAAAGGATAAATTCCCTAGTGAAGGAAATTTTATTTGATCAAACATATGTATTCCAATAGTGTCTTGAGGTTCCTGCAATTCCAACATATGTGTCATATTTCCCACTAGCCCACTAACAAATGCTTAGCTAATTCCAAGTTTCTAATCAAATATTTCTCTTTCTTTTACCTAATCTATTTTTTAAAAATTAATTTAAAACATTAAAAGCTCAAGTCATATATAATTCATTTTAATCTTAATAAAAATAATTAATTAAAAGAGAAACATATTATATCGAATGAGTGTCACTTAGGTCGAACATACTACTTGAGTTTAAATCGATTAAGGGGTTTAAAGTTTGGGTTATAATAAAAAAGAACCTGATTCATTTCAACTTTGATAAGAATGATCGGTTAAGAGCAGAGACATGTTATGACGTATAAATATCATTTAAATAGAACACATCACTTGAATTTAAATTGCTAATTCGTCTAAATGATTTGTCTAAAATACACTATTTAAGATATTAGTTAAGAGTTCCACTCTTATTAAAAAAAAAAAAAGGAAGAGAAAACATTCCTCTTCTTTTGCATAATTGGATGCTTGGCCAGAACAACAATGCGACGACAATAACTTGTTTATTGGGACTTCTGTCACGAACACAAGAAGTACTTTTCAGTTTTCACTTTATGTTCTCTCATACGAGGTCCTTGCTAGATTGGCGGAAAAGGTTAGGAGAATTGGAACTTTTCCCCTTCTTTGAATTATTTATGTGCTACTATGCTAGGGTTAGATGATATATAATACCCTCTCCACATAAATATGGCTCAAATTTGAACCCTAATAAAATTAAAAATGGTCTTCTTGGACCCTTATCATTTCTTTAATTACATTAAACAATACTAAAAGTTTTATTAAGATTTTAAAATTAAAAAATAGATTGTTTAAACTTTTTACAATATATCATTGGATAAAAAACATATATCTCCTCTATAATTTAAGAAAATTTTTAAAATCCATTTTTTAAAAAATTTTAAATTTTTTAGAAAAATATCTTCTCTTAAATTTGGGTTCAAATTAATGATGATTAATCAAATGTCAGTTATATGACAATCCAACTTAGCTCTTAAACCTAATATAAATCAATTAAAGTTGACTTAAATTATTAATTTAAGATAATTATAATAAATTATTAGTTTAGATCAAATTTAATTAATTCGATTCGAAATTAAAAGCTGGATTGAAATATCATATAAGCATTATTTGATTTATCCAATGTGATATTCATGATATATATGTTTCAACGTTATTTTTTAACTAAAGTTAAAGAAAATAAGTTTTTGGAAAAATTATAAATTATAAATTATAAAGAATTTTTTGAGAATTTTAAAAATAAGAATTTTTTAAAATTTTTAAATTATAGGAGACTTCTATATCTTTATTCTTATATTATCATTAGACTTATTATCACACATTGACCAAAAAAATTCTTCCTACTTCTCTGGTTTTGAATTCTAGCATAGAATAAGGGTTTTAATTAATGTGCAATTATCTAAATTTTAGAATGTAAAGATGTAGAGTGACATTAGTGATAGAAGCAATAGAGTTTATTTTACAAAAGTAACTTTAATATTAAATATATAGATATACATTAAAAAAAAGTGTTCAAACATGTAATATACTATGATCTTTTCAGGTCAGTGTTCCCTAATAATTGTACTTGTCAAAGTCATTTTTCAATTATAAAACTCTTGTATTTTAGTAACCAAAAGACATTTTCATGAAAATTTGACTTATACTATTTTTTTTCTTCATAAATAACTAGTAAAGAATACTAGTTACTTTTTAGGTACAATGATGGCAATTAGACAAGTAAATAATGGAGAAATTTCCTTTTTGTTTTCATAAAAAAAGTCATAATCCTTATTTTTTGAGTGTGTTTAATAAATTTTGAAATACACATTAATTCATAAATTACGTATTTTAATTGAATTATTTAACATGTTAATAATTTAAAATCAATTAACAAGTTAATTTAAAGATTCAATATTTTAACATACGACAAATTTAAGCACTTAATTCTTATAATGTCTATTTGAATTTGGCTCAAATCTAAGACCTAATGCTTAGAGATTTTTAGGGAGTGTCATCCAACCACTTACACCACTTTAGGGGACCAAATGAAGGATATTTAAGTGTTAAAGTATCCACTTTTTGACTTTGGTTTGTGTCCTTCTCCATTTAGAAATTAATTAAAGTGTATGTCGATTAATTTGTTATGCATCACATTAACTTATTAGCTTCTTAGGTCACGTTTTCTTAAAGCTTTGCTTCCAACTCAAGCTGGAGTAGGAACTTCACGTGTAAATGGATATGAAGGACGTAAGAACTACTTTATCCCATTTTTGCAAAAAGAATTAGTATAATAATATATTAAATAACTAAAATATTGGGGTTTGTTTTTTTTTTTATGAGTTTTAATTTATGAGACTTCTTATTCTCATTTTTTCTGATCATTTTCGGCAAGTAGAAAACATTTTCTAGATCTTAATTTTGGCAATATTGTGCCTATTTCACATGTTTTAATCAATGTTTTCAAAATCGGATAAGAAATTAAACCGGTAAGAAAAAAGGTTTAAGGTTTAAAAGATTCCACTAATAGTAAACCATCGCAAAATCGATTAAAGATTAAATAAATTTGAAGAATTTAAAAAATAACTTAAAAAGATTGTTTTTACTTATTGAAAATTTAAAATTTAACTGAAAAAAGTTATTGTTAAATAAAAATTAATTGGTTTATAAAATTGATTAGTTTACGGAAAATAACTGATTAATTAATAAATTAATCAATTTTTAACAGCAAAAATTATTAAAGTAAATCAAATTAAAAATTTAAAAATTAAACTAAAAAATTGGTCAATTCAAAATGTTTACTATTAAACTGATCAAAATGGTTTGGTTTTTAAAACATTGGTATTAATATAAGGAGATAGACCTACAATCAAACCTTAATTAAAAAGAGTGCACCAATTGTTATTATACAAATAATTTTTATTCAATAAAAATTAATAGTAAACAAGTTATCACCATTAAAAAAAAGTTAAAAATATTTAATTTTTCAAGTTCGAGGAGTTAACAATATTGGGCCATGTTTTGTTTTATACCCTCCAGCTTTTTATAAATCTCAAAGTGTAGGAATATTCCAAATCTGTAAAATAAAATTATAAATTAAATAAGAATAGAATATATTACACATTATATATGTACAAAAAAAATCTTCTAGATGTTGTGTTTTTAGTATTTATAGACAATGATTACAAAATTTAATCGATTTGGCCGATTCAATCATAAAAATTTTAAACTGCCTAAATTTTTGATCCGATTTATTATAATAACTATTGTTGTTAAAAACTAATCAATTTATTTATTAATTAGTCAATTTTTATTAATTAATAAATTCTTGTGAATCAAAATAAATAAATTAATTTTTTAAATAATTTTTTAATTAAATTTTAAATTTTTGATAAGTAAAGACAATCTTTTTTAATCATATTTTAAATTCTTTAATTTTATTAAATTTTTAGTCAATTTTATAATTAATATTTATTAAACCTTTTAAACGTTAAATTTCTCATTTTATTGGTGTAATTTTCAATAAAGTTTTTAAAACATTGCATTTATAATTATGTATTGTCATTTACGTGTTTATCAAGGTTTGCATGTTTTGCAAATTTCTTTTTTCCTACTCATGCCAATATCGAGCTAATATTTTCCAGGGAACCAACGTGATTTCAAATTTGTTTCGTGTTCTATTAAAAACCCATTTCAAGGTATCCGAAGAACATGAAATTGGACTCTTGATGCGTGTACTCCTGACATCCTGTAAAGTGCTTGCTGACTTTCTTCCATAAACTGTAATGGCATGAAATGATGGAAGTTCGAAGTGGGGAGAATAATGATCTGGTCAAAAACTTTCAAGCACATGCAACCATTCCATTTAAGAAACTCCATTATTCAGAATTTGTTTCACCTCAGATGTTTCATTATTGAGAATTGACTTAGAGTTAGCAGTCTTCCCTGATAATTACAAATCGAATTAATCTGACCTATTTAATTATAAAAATGTTAAATTGACTAATTTTTTGATTTGATTTATTTTAATAATTTTTGTTAATAAAAATCAACTGATTTGTTAATTAATCAATTAATTTGTATGAATCAATCTATTTTCAGAAATTAGAATAAATTAATTAATTTGCATTTTACAGTTTCTTTCTTTAATTAAACTTCAAATAGTATTCATTCTTTCATCAAATTACTCTTATCTCATTGCTTTTGAGCGTTGATATCCATATGAAATGATAATTATCTTAATAATCTTGATACAAGAAATACATAAATGACTGAAAGAGAATTATTATTCAATTTTTGAAAAACTGTAATTTAGGTGAAAAGAAAAAAAAGGTATTTTTCTCTCCGCTCATTATTGAATGATGAAGGGCTAATATTTATAGCCACTTGTGTACAAAGACAGCTAGGAGGAAAATAGAACTGTAACAAACTTCGGCAAAAATAGAAAGGGAAAACAAAAAAGAAGAAGGAAAATAGGAGAAATAGAAGGGCTCCATTAGTGGGTCGGGTCCTATTTGCATTAGGTTAAGTGAGCAGAGAAGACAGCATTTGATGGTCTGGTAGAAGACTGGGCCTGAGTCATAAGACTGGATCAAAACCCGGCCTGATCAAGACTCGGATTCGAAAGGCCACAAAAACCCAAAAAAACCTAATCGTGTCTCCAGAACCATTTAAGCTCAAATCTCACAACATCGTCGTTTTCTCCATCTTTTTCTCTATCATCGAAAGCGATAGCTGTGTTGCCTGGTGCATCACCTCCTCGTAAGCTGGAGCGTATACATCGTGGATGCCTAACTTAGATTTGAGAGAAGCAAAAGATGGTGCGGGCAACGGCTTGGTGAGAACGTCAGCGAGCTAGGCCTGAGAAGAAATGGGGAGGAGATGGACAACCCCATAAACGATCTTTTCACGGATGAGATGACAATCTATCTCAATATGCTTCGTCCACTCATAAAAGATCGGATTTTGAGCGAGGTGGATGGCGGAGCGATTGTCGTAGTAGATGGAGGCGACGCAGGAGTGGGGGAAGCCAAAATTGCCAATAAGATAAAGGAGCCACTGTACTTTATAGGCTGTGGAAGCTAAAGCGCGATATTCCGCCTCCAAGGAGCTTTTGGATATGGTGGTTTGCTTCTTGGACTTCCATGATATCAAGGAGGAGATGAGAAATATACAAAAGGAATTTTCTAAAATCGAGGCAGATGACCCAATTGGAGTCGGAGAAGGCCCTTATCTGAAGAGAGGAGTTACGGGGGTAGAGGAGCCCTTGACCCGGAGCACTCTTCAGATATCGAAGGATGCAGTGGTTAGCCTGGACATGGTCAGTGGTTGGCTTGTCAAGGAATTGGGAGAGCTGTTGAACTGCAAAGAAGATGCCTGGCCTCGTGATGGTGAGATACAGAAGCTTGCCTACCAGTCATCGATACCCAGTTACATCAAGATGAGGCGCACCCGAGGCTATCAACCGAGTATGAGGTGCCATAGGGGTGGACAAAGGCTTACAGTCGAGAAAGTCGACGTCTTTCAAGATATCTAGGGTGTATTTGTGCTGGGAAATGTTGATACCGACAGAGGATCTTGCAAGTTCCAATCCAAGGAATTATTTTATCGAGCCAAGGTCATTAATATGAAAGGTATGATCTAAAAAGGTCTTTGTACAATTGATTAGGTTGAGATTGCCACCTACTAACAATAAGTCATCGACGTAGATGAGGAGAACAAGGAAGTCACTGTCCTGGCGCTTAATAAACATGGCATGGTCAGAAGAAGTTTGGATGAAGCCAGTAGAAGTCAAGGTCGAGGTGAGCTTAGCATGCCACTGACGACTGGCTTGTTTAAGGCCATATATGCTCTTTTTTAATTTACAAACCATATCTTTTGCAGGTAGTTCAAGGCCTGGATGAGGTTTCATGTAAACCTCTTCGTGAAGGTTATCATGGAGAAACGCATTGTTGATGTCAAGTTGGTAAACGTACCATCCTTGGGAGACAGTGAGTGCAAGTAATGTCCTGATGGTAGTATGCTTGACAACATGAGAAAAGGTGTCTGTGTAGTCTAAACCAAGTTGTTGTGTAAACCCTTTGGCGACAACATGACTTTTACATCGATGAAGAGAACCGTCAAGATGGAATTTTAGCTTGCGGATCCATTTGCAATCAACTGTGGCCTTGTCTGGGGGTAAAAAGGTGAGCTCCCAGATATCATTCTTAATTAAGGGTTCAAGTTCTTCATTCATAGCAATTTGCCACTCTTTAAACTGTATAGCTTCATTGTAGGTCTGGGGTTCAGTAAGAGCAGAAAGAGATAGGGAGAAGTTTTGATGTTGTGAGAAAAGATCGGTATAGGACAAGACTGATGAAACCGAGTTAAGGGAGGTTAAAGGCAAGGTAGGGCAGTCATAGTCTTGAAGATAAGTTGAAGGATGGGACTGTCGACTAGAGTGACGAGGTGGTAGTGAAGGTGAAGAGGGTGGTAAAGAAGAGGAGGAAGAAGGGAGGTCAGGGTTCATAGGCAAAGGGGGAACCTGAGTTGATTCATAGGGAGGAGAATCTGTGGTGGTAGGGAGAACAACACCTGGGATGGTTGAATTTTCAGTGGTAGGTTGTTGGAAGGGGAAGAGGTTAGTTGACAATGAGAAGATTGAGTAAGTTGACTAACAGATATGAGATTGAATGTAAAGAAAGGCAAATAGAGAACATTAGTTAAAAATAGTGAAGAGAGTTGGACTTATCCAATATGTGTAACGGGAACATGCTGACTATTGGGTAGTTTGATTGCCAGGTTCTTGACAATGGAATAAGCAGAAAAGAGGTGAAGACTGCAATCGATATGGCCTGTACCGCCTAAATCCAAAATCCAAACAGATGACCATGGGGAAAAATTGTCAGGTGGAGGTTTACTTGAAGTGTTCTTAGAGATTGTATTGATCTGGTGTATGGCCGACGTGGATGGTAAGGTATCCTTGTCCTTATTCAACAATTCCTTTAACTAATAATACTCCTCTTGCGTTAGGTTATAACATCCCAGATCACCCACTTACAGATATTATCCGCTTTGGGCCTTGACCCAGCTAATCTCTCATAGTTTTGCTTTTCCTAAGGCCTTCCCAGGAGGTCACCCATCCTAGAACTACTCTTGCCCAAGCACGTTTAACCTTGGAGTTCCGATAGGATCCGGTGCATTAGGCCATGAAAAACGCGTCTGTAAGGGAAAGGTATCTGTACCCTTATAAGGCGTATTTCGTTACCCTCCCTAACCAATGTGGGATCTCACACTCTCCACCCCCCTTAGGGCTCTGCCCTCTTTGGGGCCCAGCCTAGCTGGCACAACAGTTCGGGTACGGGCTCTGATACCACTTGTAACAGCCCAGATCACCCGCTTACAGATATTGTCTACTTTGGACCTTGGCCCAACCAAGCGCTCACGATTTTGCTTTTTCCGAGACCTTCCCAGGAGGTCACCCATCCTAGTACTATTCTTACCCAAGTACATTTAACCTCGGAGTTCCAATGGGATCCGGTGCATTAGGCCATGAAAACGCGTCTGTAAGGGAGAGGTATCTGTACCCTTATAAGGCGTACTTCGTTCCCCTCTCCAACCGATGTGGGAT
>JAOTBA010000001.1:614353-642638 GCA_025629845.1 Erythroxylum squamatum | reverse complement strand
CAAGACCAAAGATGAGGGAAAGTATATATTATTAAGCTGATCAAATGGATATATATACAACTATATAACAGAGATACAACAAGAACTCCTGTAAACATGGAAAAATTATCTAGATCAAAACAAACCATAAAATCAGGAACAGCCTGAAGACAAGGTCAAAAATATCAAAGTACAGTAGAAGGATATTAACAAACAATTACAAATATCATATTTGCTCATAATCTATCCATCATCTTTGGCAGCTGCATTTGTGAAAAATATGCAGCCGATTGCCTATTGATTGCAGCTAAGTTTTCTTGATGCTTGGGTGAACAATTACGTAATTTATTCATCTCTAATTGCAGCTGCGGTTTATGAGCTTTGATGATCAATTACATGTTCAATTGATGATTTGAGTGGCTATGTTTTTGACGATTTGGGGCTGTTAGTTTTAATTGACGATTTGAGGTTGCTGGTTTGATTAGTGATCTGAGGCTATTGATTTGATTGACAATTTGGAGCTGTTGCTTTTTGTGATTCTTTTCATGATTGATTATAACATATACAACAGCCTATTGATTGATTTTTGTATTTATGTTTTGGGGATGTTTCAATGATGAAACACATGTTCATTTGATGATCTTTGTGGCTGCTATGCGTGAAATTTTTCAGTGATTATTTCCAAGGTTCACAGTATAATTTTTGTTGGACAACTCTTCATGATTTGGGGTTGATGAGGCTGCACATACAGGGGAATGTCTTTTAACTCAAGGTGTTCCTTTGTTTATGTCTTTATTGATTTAATTATTGGGTCATTATTTTCCTCTTTATTAACGTTCGTTGTTGTAAAAATCATTTGTTGAGATTAATACGAAGTGGTCGTGTTATTGAGAGTAAGATACTTTTACAAGGTGTGAAAACGAGTGAATAATATTAAAGGGTGAGTGGTGTTGACTTAGTAAAGTCTTGTATAAATCTATTACACTTCAGTGAAAGTGATTAAGTTGAGTAAGGACCCTGTAGGCGTAGGCTGAGTATGCAGAACTGTATTACCAAAATTTGGTTGTTGATTTATTTGCTACGAATTTAATTTTTCTGCTTATATTTTAAATATAAAAAATGGACAGTTATTAACATAGCAGCTTTTTATTAAGTAACCGACAGAAACAACTACTAAGTAACTGAAAGAAACAATTCAAAGCAACTGTGACAGAGCTTATATATTGCGAAACTACATCCTTAATGATTTTCAATTGCCTTTTGTCATTTTGTTTATGTAACTTAATGTTTCTCTTAATAAATTAACTATGATTCATCTAATGTGTAATTTTAAAAAAAAGCTAACATATTTTCAAATACTAAAAGTCTTGATTGAAAATTTCTTGAACTCTTAATGATGGAAATATGTCTTACAAAAATATATACTCATGTTTTGAAGATAATGAAAAAATTTAATTGCGTTGAACTATTAATTTTTCAAAACTTAAAATTTTGATTTAAAAGTTTACACAAATGTTGATAATAATTAAAATTTTTAGTAGGAAAAATTCCAAAAATTTGATGAAAAGATTAAATTATTAAAAATAGAAAACAAGTTTGAATATTACCAAAATTGTAAGTTTGTTTCAAATACGATAACTGAACAGTATTAAAGTTTACGATTAATAATATTACAATAAATATACAAATATATTTCTTTTATAAATTATGAAACACAGTACTACCAACAAAAATAGACATGTTTAATAAATTATTAAAAATTCATAATATTTTAAATAATCTAACCTATTAAATATGTTGGAAAAAAAGAGCAAGAAAGTAGGACAACTAACAGTGTTTAAAAAATCCATCCAAAAAAAAACAGTGTTTAAAAAATTGTACTGAAAATTAAATTAGTAAGACAAAGAAGTTTAATTTTTAAAAGGTTCAATCAGTATTAAATCGTCACAAAATCAGTTAAAAATTAAATAAATTTAAAGAATTTAAAAAATGATTAAAGAAGACGATCCTTACCTTAAAAAATTAAAATTTAATTAAAAAAGAGATAGTAAAATGAAAACAATCGATTTTTTTTTCTGTTTATAAAAATTGTTTAGTTTACAAAAACTAGTTGATTAATTAATAAATTGTTCAGTTTTTAACAACAAAGATTATTAAACTAAATCAAACAGGAAAGTTAAAAACCGACTTCTGCTGTTGGAGCTTGGGTCTGGCCCGAGGCCAACAAGGCCAGAGGGAACTCGAGCCTGACTTGGTTCAATTTGATTTTTTAAAAATTAAAAATAAAAAATGATATCATTTTCAACAAAATGACATTGTCTTGTTTATAAGAGTCATCCTAGGGTAAAGTCGGGCCTAGGTAGCCCGAGCATGAGTCTAACCTGAGGCTCAATTTTAAAAAAAAATCGAGCCCAAAGCTCGGCTTAAGGCCTTATCAAACTGGGCTAGACCTATTAACTATGGGGTAAACTAAAACTTAATTGCTATCTTTAATTCAAAGGTTTCACTGCAGAATTAACTCACTCAGTTTTTCATACATTTCAATAAACAAGATACTCTAGAATATATGTTCTCACAAGCTTCAAGGATTGTGCACTTCAACATTGCAGATTTTGAACTTATCTTGTTTGTTTTGGGAACAATTTCAAAACTGAAGCTTTGTATTGGAATCAGTTACACTTAAAGTTTGAATTACAAGAATAATAATAATAATACTATATTTCATTTTTCTTTGTCTTTTTTTTATTAGGTTTTGGGCTCATAACAATGTCCATACTTTATAAAATAGAGCTTTAACCCATACAAGCCTGAGATTGGTCCACAGGCAATATGGACATGGACCAATTTCAGGCTATTACAATATCAAAACTGCGTAAAGGAAGCTAGAGAAAGTGGCGGTACGCAATTTATTCAAGCAAATTAATAAAAATGTTTTAACCAATAATTAAAAAATCTAATTATTTAACTGTTTTGACCTGTTTAATAGTACAATTTTTAAATTAACTAATTTTATAATTTAATTTTTAACTTTTTAGTTTGATTTATGTTAATTACTTTTGTTGGTAAATAATGATCAGTTCATTAATTGATCGGTTGATTTTAATAAATTAATAAGTTCTTATAACTTAAAATAAATCAATTAATTTTTATTTAAAAGTATCTTTTTTAATTAAACTCCAAATTATTGAATAGATGAGAATAATCTTTTTCAATCATATTTTAAAATCTTTAATTTTATTACAGTTTAATACTGGTTAAATATTTTAAACATTAAATCTTTTTTCTTATTGATTTAATATCTAGTCCGATTTTTTAAAACATCAAATTTAAAAGTAAATCCAAAACTTTGTATATGTTCTCAAAATAATAATAAAATAAAATCCAAATTCATCCATAGATATATTTCTGAAAATAAAAATTATATATATATATGAATTAAAATATTTCTTATTAATTAAAACATGAATTCAATTGAATATGATTGATTTAATAAATTGAAATGTACACTAAAAGAATGGTAATTAACAAAAAGTTATATTCCTAATTATATTATAAAAAATGTGTTGAACTTTACTTGAAATCAATAGATCACAGTTCTTAATGTAATTATTATCTTAAAATTTTATTAAATTAGGTAATATTTTCTTCAAAAAATATTAAATTTATGGCAACCTTAGAACGGGCGCGGGAAAAGAGTCGGATTAAGTCCAAACTTTGACTAAAAATTAATGCCCAAGCTTGAGTCCGTCTTAAAATCTGATCAAATTGGAGATAGCTCGAAGGTCAATCGCTCTTGATCCATCTTTTTTAATTTAAAATTCGAAAAAATATTATCTTACTAAAAATGACAAATTTTTAAAACAATTCGGGTCGAGTACTAAACCTGCTCCAAACTGATAAGATTATGCTTGTTTAACAAACAAACCCTCTTTCTAACAGCTAAAACAGCCATTATTTTGTGTAATCAGGAACTAATTAAGTATGTATAAAACAAGATTGGGGAACAAAACTTATGTTTGAAGTTTAAGTTCCACCTTTTGTTAGCTCAAGAAAACATGGAAGCAGCATTCGTCATATTTTTCAGCACAAGGAACCTGAAAATCGCAGACAAACTTGGCGCATACTTTGGCTTTTGTTCCCTGGAATTCATGATCATGTTCTTTTTTTCTTCTTTCCTTTTCAATGTTATATTGTCAACTCTCCTGATAGGTTCTATATAGATTTATGTTACGCCGACACTCACGAGGGTCATCAACAACCTTTATCGATTGATTTTAATGGTCAGGATTGGGAATAATTCTGTTTTTATATTTTCTACCTGTTGAACATATATAATTAGGAAATGCCAGTCATTGGCAGCTGTTTCTTCTTTCTCCAAGAATTAGTTGGATTCAGGAGTCTAGACTCTGTTTCATCTTCTTCTAAATGCTGGCCATGTCTTAGGAACTTAAAAAGTCATGAGAAGCCAGCACGAGTGTACGATAAATGATTAAATTCCACTCAAATCTTCTTCAGAATCTATCAAAAGTCTCAATTCTTTCTGGAATCTGGCATATATATGAATATATTAGTAGGGCAAAAGAGAAAAAACATAAATAATCTTCTCCAGTAAGTTTTGATTATTTTTATAATATAATAAAATTATAAAAAATATAGTTTTGATTATTTTTAAAAATATAAAATTTTTATTATTTTTTATTACTTTGTAAGATTCGCAAGCTATGATTCGCCAGCACCGACGAGTCACACAGCATGTTCCACAAATAAAGACAAGTAGGAGGAGCAGATTTCTAAGGCTAGTGGTGTTTCCTTGAACTGGGTAGGTGGAGAAGCTAAGCTGCAAGTGATTGAACAGAACAGTTGGGGGGTTGAGACTTTTTGGTGCTTCGACGTTGAAAATTCTTGCACAAGGAAAGTCTGAAACTTCAAAGCATGTATCTTATGCAAGGCATCGACTAAGTTGTTTTCATCTTCCTCGTCTTGTCTTCAACTTCATCATCTTCTTCTTATCTACATATGTGTTTAGGGTTTACAAGTGCATAAGAAATGACTTTTTTTTAATTCAAATTCAACATTGTCGTTCTAGTAACCTTGGACTCTTCGTTTTCCATTGTTAGCCAAAACCCTTTTACACGAACTGAGAGGCAATCGATTTAATTAACTTTTCTTCGGGAGACTATTGACTAATGTAAGAGAGAATCTTTCAAACTTACATTGCTCTTGTCTGTTATATAGAGTTCAAACTCATTGGCATGCTAAGATAACGAAATTTGGTTATCAAAAGTTGATGACATCATAATCTAATACCTTTTTTTAAAAACTTAGATACGAATGATTTTAAATTATTTATGACCAATAAATTTTTTAAAGCTTTATGTATAATGTTTAGATCGAATTTAAATTATTATAAATCAGTTTAACTAGTGAATTGAATCGTTATATCAATAATTTTTTATTAGTCTATTTGTATTATTACATGATATGATTAAAAAATTGAACTAATTCGGGTCATTCAACCGTGAAAACTTTGACTTGGTCAATTTTTCAATTTGATTTTTAACTTTTCGGTTTGATTTACTTTAATAATCTTTTTGTTGAAATTCGATCAATTTATAAAGTAATCGGTCGATTTTTATAAACTAAAATAAATTGATTAATTTTCATTTAATAATCTTTTTTTAATTTAAACTTTAAACAATCTCCTTTAATCTTATTTCAAATTCTTCAATGCTATAACAATCTAATACTGATTGAACTTTTTAAACCTTTTATCTTTTCGGTTTAACTTTCGGTTTGATTTTTAAAACATTGATTACATGTCACAGTGTGTTTTATCATTAATTTTCTAATGAAATTCTCATTTTTTTTTGAGAAATCACAACTAATTTTTCAATAACTTAAAGATTAAATTATTTTTTAGAATAGATTAAACCCAAAAGAGTCTTTTGTTTTTTTAATCCTATAACACATTGAAAGACGAAGTATCACAAGGATCTTGTATTATATTTTACAAATCTCATAAATTAACATCTAAAACAATCACTTTCTCGGAGTCAATGATCCTTTTTACTAACATGGTCCTCAAATTTTGCAAAGTTGGCATTCCTGGGATTAATTTACATATCTAATCTTCATATTTTAATTGGGGTTAGTTGGAAAATGAGGTAAGATCTAAGAAGTGATCAAGATGACAAACATGCCTTTGGGGGGACATTGAGACTAGGATTTGGATTACAGGATTTGAATTATGAGACATGCCTTGCACGAGACCTGCTTACTTTGAAGACTTCAAGACGCAATATCAGTTTCATGCATATGAATATTGTTTATTTTGTACATTTAATTGCTCGAGCAAGAACACCATTGATTTGTTAATTGTTGCTTCTTTTTTAATGTTTAGCATCTAATTTTTATACAACTTTGTTAAACCGACAACTAAACCTACACGTAAAGGGTCACTAAAAGGAGTCCAGATCCTCTGTCCAATATTATGGTGTCTTATTGTGTCAAATAAATCTCAGCCATTTATTTATGTGGGGCCCGCATGGATTCCGCGTGGGTCCCGCAAAATAAATGGCTGAAATTCCATGAGACAGAATAAGACAGAGTAAAACTGGACAGAGGATCTGGGATGCACTAAAAGATGGAGTCTTTTATAGCCACATACAAGACCAACATGGCCTATTTTTAATTATAAACCATAAGTTATATAGTTTCTTTTAGCTTTAATCAACCCTTTTAGGTTGGTAACTAAATTTGATTAAGAAATAAAGAAACTCGACGATGGATCATTCCGTCTTGTCAAAAATTCCTTTTTTTTATTAAATATCGGAGAAATTATTAATTACTATTTAAATATGATTAGGAATAACTTACAAACAATGCCATTCGACTTAATTATTGTATAAATTAAACGATTTTCAGTGGATAGGAACTTAAATTTAAAAAGAGTCACGAGTTAAAGCTATTAGGTCATTGGATTTTATGTAGTGGACAGCAAGTCTAGTATGAAAAACAGAGCCATGTTCGAGTGACGTTTAAGGTAAAGTTGAAAAACTTGGATCTTTCTCGAGTAAATCCGAATGCTGGCTTTTGTTGAATGATCATAAAAAAGTCAAAAGAACATGTTGTTTCCGAGCTGGCGCTGAAAATGCAGAAACTATGCATGAAATTTGAGCCACTAGGAGGAACTTAGGAGGCAGCTAAACCTTTGTAAGAACTTGTAGTTACAGGAGCAAGAACACAGTAAACTCAATCACCACCATAGTTCATGATCATTACAGCACTAACAAACCAGAAAAAGTTGTGCAGTTCCAATCATTTTGGAATGATTGTATGTAAATATATACTCATAGAAGTGTTTGAACATGTATATCATCTTCTACATAACAAACTATACAGTGAAATTGAGAATAAGAATCAATGAAAACAGAAAAATGAGTTGTCTTCTTATGACCTGATCTCATAAGTCTCAACTCTTTCTCACTCAAAAATACCTATATAATCCTCTAATCAAGAGAATCTAAAGAACCCAAAACTTTCAGAACAGTATAAATAAGTATATATGATGACAGCGCTAGAACTTGGTGAATTACTCTGATTGATCAGTTCTCCACAGAGTTGTGCTTCTTCGAAGGACCAGAGGGTGGTATAGGAGAACCCTTTGGAAAGAAGTTGAACATCTGACCTCTGTAGAAGAAGCTAGTTTCATACAATCTCCTATCAGCCCCTGCTTCCTGCAAAGTTCGACCCTCCCCCATTAGTGACACACCAGGTCTAGCGGCAGTAGCACAAGTGACAAGAAGAAGAAGGGTCCAGAGAAGAAGAGAAATGATGTTGAATGATGAAAAGTGTTTAGACTGAGAACAAGAAGAAAAGGAAGCCATTGAAGAAGATGGTTGTCGCGTTTGTGAAAAGGCAAGCTAAAGTAGGGTTTCAGAGAGAAAACTCAAGCTTTTGCGATTTTTTTACAGAGAGATGGCCTTAATATCTCCTTATATATAAATGTGCATGGAGAAACTTAAAATGGGTATGGAAAATTAGGGTGTGAAGAAGAGGAAAAAGCTGTGGGACAGAAGTGAAGCACACGCAAGCGCATCAGGAACTCTTTCATTCTTTTCTCTGGTTTGTCTACGGTTCTATATAAAAATTTCAGAAACTATTCTTTGGTGCCGGCTAAGACTTTTTATACAATTGACAACTAGCAAATGGACTCTTGATTCTCTTTTTTTGGGTAAACTAGACTTTGTTAGAAGGATGAAACACCTTCTTTAATGTCAGTCCAATTGTTAGTTAGACGTATGACCAAGTTAGATACATGCAATACTCGATAAATCATGTCTTATCAGTAAGTTATTTAACAATGCTTGAGATCGTTTGTTACGGATTGCCTGTCTCCAATCCTCTTATTTTACATTGTTCCATTTATTTATTGTAAAACCTGTGGATGAGACAATTTTGACGCAAAACGACATGTAAAATTTAGAACAGAGAATTTGCGTCGGGTATGAGGTGGTTGTGCCCGTTTTCGTGTGTCACCCTATTCACGTAAGTAATTTGATCTCATTTACGTCCATTTAATAAATCAATGAATCAAAATAGGTAATTATTTGAGGATAAAGATGATTTTTGTTTGGGATCTAGTGGGTCTAATAATGTCAAAATTAAAGTGAAGTTTATCTAGTTTTGCAAGCAATATATTTGCAAAGAATATCTAGGCAGATTTTGATGGGATTGATAGAGATACTAATAAAATAAAAACACAATTCTCTGTTATCTGTTCTTGCCAACTCCCATTGACAAAGGCCTTTTCCAAATATATGGAAAATGTGACTCTCTCCTTTTCCATGAGATCTTAAACAAATGAGGTTTAAAAATGAAAAACCCTTTTTTCCAAGATGAAACTCTTAACATTCTCATCTTTATTAAGAATGAAAAATCTACCATGTTTATTTAGTTATTTTAATATAATCCGTTGTTAAGAATGCGATTAAAATGATTATATCAATGTTTTAAAAATCGGACTGGAAGTTAAACTGGTAAGATAAGAAATTTAAGATTTAAAAGGTTCAACCAGTATTAGACCATCATAAAATCGGCTAAAAATTAAAGAATTTAATGTATGATTGAAAGAGATTGTCTTTATTTGTTGAAGAATTTGAAGTTTAATTAAAAAAGAGATTATTAAATAAAAATTATTTGATTTATTTTAGTTTATAAGAACTCTCTAATTTACAAAAATTAACTGATTAATTAATAAATTGATTGGTTTTTAACAACAAGAATCATTAAATTAAACCAAACTAGAAAGCAAAAAATTGAATAAACCGTCGAACCAGTTGAATTTTTTAATCATTGGATTAAAAGACCTATCGTTCATTTAATAATTTATAATATAATATAAGAATATTGACCTAAATTTATATTTCTAAAGTATTTTTAATATAAAGTGTTTTTTATATAATTTAAAATAATGAAATATATTTTTAAAAATATTTCAGGGATTCACTGCCATTTGGAATCTCCACAAATGATCCATGTCATAACTTTTTCTTTTTATATATAATTTTTACAAACCATGTTCTTAGGGTATTAAGAAAATTTTAACCTAAGATTAAAGAAGCAAGGCCAGCAAATTACGTCATGGTAATTAGTAATTACTGCCATTTGGATTCTGCAAAAAGGGTCTGCTCACTTTTTAATTAAGTCAAACGATCTTAAGTGCTTAATTATGGATTAAGAAGCTAATCCCATATGTTCAGTTTCATATTTTTCCAGAGTAGCATGTTTTGCGTGTCAAAGTCTAGCAAGAAAACCGGTTTTGGTCCACTCATATCCTGACAGATACCTGTATTTGGTATAAAATCTCAGTACTAACTCCATATTAAATTATATCCGCCTTAATGACATAACTGCCACCAGAATTAAAAAGGTCTAAGTAAATTCTTGGTCTTAAAAGGTGGAATCGTCCACCCTAGGCGTCCTCATATCCGGGCCCGACAGAGTAGTGAGGGGGGTAAATCATGGTCTGATCTCAGTTAGCTTCTCAGAAAGGTGGCCCAATGCCTGGTGCGCACAAGGAGTCACCACATTGGATGAACTCTCACGCTGTCGCTGCCGGAACTCGAACATGATACCTTGATCTCAACTTCCTTTCCAATGACCAACTGAGCTACCCATGCAGGCAGGTCAAGTAAATTCTTAATATTATTTATAGTATCATTTTACATTTTTAAATAGCATTAATAACATATTAAATTCTAACGAAATTAAATGTTAATTAATTTCTAATATCTAAACAGTTAATATTAATAATTATAAAAACCAAATCGATTCAGCTAGTTCAATCGTAAACATCTCGAACTAGTCAATTTTTTATTCAATTTACTTTAATAACTGTTGTTATTAAAAATCGATTGATTTTTTAATTAATCGACCGGTTTTTGCAAACTAACCGATTTTTATTAATCAATATTTTTTAATTCAACTTGAATTTTTTCGCAAGGAGAATTCCTTCAATCTTATTTCAAATTCTTTAATTTTGTTCAATCTTTACTACCGATCATATGACAATTTAATATCAATTGAACGTTTAAACCTTAAACTTTTTATCCTAACCATTTAGTTTCCGGTTTGATTGTAATATGGCGTTCGAATTAGTTTCACTTAATCTTAATTTTTTAAAATTATACTTAAAGTTTTAGTAAAACATCAAAATGTAAGATGGACTTTGTTTCTGTAACTTAAGTTGACAATTACATCCTGATTAGCTAGTTAGATCGTTACGGCAACAAGAGAGTAAGAGCTTCAAGCAACCGTGTCATAACCTTGAAGAAACAATCACTTACGTACTCTACAAATGACAAGCAATTGTGAAGTTGGGTGAGAATCCAACTTCAGGACTTTCTCAAACGTCAATGTGATTGAACCGATCTTTAATTCAAGAGTAAGAATTAGGCAGTGAGGATTAGGACATGGGTGTCTTACTCGGACATCAACAAAAACCAACTGCGAGACTTGTGGTCCAAAGTTGGTTGAGCATTGATTCAGGAGAACCCCTCCAAGCTCTAATGAAGGTGTCAATTTCCAGGTTTCCTGACGTGAGTGCTGCCTTCTGAGCGTGAAACACACGATGGCCTCCAACTCTACAGAGCGTCACATGCCCTAGTCATGTTATGTGGGAGCTATCTTACATTCTTACCTCGACTTTGTAGTGTGCGTGTGTGATAAATTTAAAACATGTACAAATTCTTTTAGACAAACCCTAGCATCCATTTCAAATTCATGGGCAGAGATCTTTTGGTTATTGTGATTTTTAATTTTAATTTTAATTTTCTATTTTTCTTAAATAAAAGCAATAATTTATTTTATTGTTAATGTTAATACAATTATATTATTAAGTTAATTAAACAATTTAGTTTCAATATCTTCTATAATATTTACTAATAATTTAATAATTAAAAAGTTTGTTTATAAATGAATATTTTATTATATATTTTAAATTATTAAAACTAAATTTAGTAAGTATGTTAAGATATTTTAAATATAAATTATACTTATAAATTAATTATTAAATTTTTAAAAATTATTTTTTAAAAATAATTATAAACTAGGAATAATTTTTATTAAATTAAAAAAAAAAACTAAAAACTAAACAAACATGTAAGATATTTTGACTTGAGTCTTGCATACCAAAGCATTGTTTTGAACTTGTCAAGTTGCTGGATTGAAGATCACATTAATGAACATTTTATGTTCGAGGAATTCAAACAATTTCAGAATTGAACGTTGAAGGTCGATGGCATGTAGTATCTTTTGTCTAAGTCAAAGTGAAGATGTTGAGATCAACGTTGGTGTTCCAAGGACATAATGTGTAGCGTATGACTAAGAAGTGTTAAAAAGCATCCAAATGCATGCATGTATGATTTGATTTTTTAAAACTATCTAGAGAAACAAGAAATCTATTAATATGATTTGATTTTTTTAATTTTAATACTACCTTAAAATTTATTATTCAATTTATTATATTTTTTTTCAGTTATTACATAATTTTTTTCATATGGGTTAATTGTAAAAAAAAGAGCCTAAATTTTAGGCATATTGGGTAAACTGCTAGGAGCTCATGCAGCTCATGCTGGATTAATCGAATGGCTGAACTTGACTTAGGGTTTAGCCTACTTCCACTTTTCTTTGCAAACAAGGAAAACAAAAACTCTCATAAGCTCTATAAAATATTTAATTAGGATTAATTATAGATGACACCGAGTTTGATCTAGTCATGAGTCTAACTTAGTTGAGCTCGATCCAAAAATTTCGAGTCTAATCCAATCGGGTTTAGATACTTCAAAAATTTTCGACTTATTGTTTTGATAAATTATTAAAAAAAGATTAAATTTATCTAAATTATTTTGATCGAGTCAATATTTCAAAATTTAAATTCAATCAAAAACTTAAATCAATCCGGATTTAACCCTTGAGTTTAAGCAATTAGGGTCAATTGCCATCTAAACCAAAGACTAAGAAGCAAAAATTCATGTTATGTTCCTTTCCAAGGTCAAAACTTGTCATCTAAGTTTTCAGGGTCAATAGCTATCAACCAAATCTCTTGCAAACAAACCGGCATTAGACCAGGAATATAAACATGGACCTTGTTGACTTTTCCATTTCTTGCGTTGACTCTTCCATGGCTACCCAAAGAAGAAAGAATCCAAGGTAAGACCTTATTGCTCCAATTCTCAACTTCCACTTGGCATGAAGAAAGTGAATGCTCGTTACTTACCCTAAAAGAGTTCACACTGGAAAAAAAATGACAAGTCAACTAAAAGTACAAATGATTGAAAAATCAAACGGTTAACTCAGTTTAGATTTAAAAACTTTAAATTGGTTAATTTTTTAATTTAATTTTTAATTTTACGATTTGATTTACTTTAATCATAATTGTTAAAAACTGGTAAATCTATTAATTAATTGATAATTTTTGTAAACTAATCAATTTTTATAAACTAAAATAAGCGGACTAATTTTTATTTAACAACCTTTTTTTTAAATTAAACTTCAAATTATTCAATGAATAAAGACGGTCTCCTTCAATCATATTTAAATTTTTTTAATTTTGTTCATTTTAAACTGATTTTATGACAGTCTAATACCGATTGAACCTTTTAAACTTTAAATTTTTTGTCTTATAGATTTAACTTCAGGTCTAGTTTTTAAAATATTAAAAAATGCCAAATAAAAAGAAAAAAGCCTAATTCAAGTAAACTTAACTTGGTCAAAATTTATAATCTAGATATTTTACTGAGTCATTAAATTAAGGTATATGACTAGTTCAAGAACAAGTGCTAATTCCAAGTGTTTGTGGGGTTGGTAGATTTAGACAGTGATGTTAGAAGATAGAGTCATGTTACGCGACATATACGAGTTTCATGAAACACAAATGTCCAATTACGACTTGCTACTTATCACAAGAGCTGTCTGAAGAGAACTGCCGTGGGTTTGAGCCCATTACAGTCAGCAGGGTTATCATTACTTGGACTTGTTAAGCATCCACTAAAAACCGGGCTTACCGGCCCGAAGCCCGGCTGTATTTACTCGGATTGCCATCGTCTTTTTTTTTTTTTTGAAACGTTGTCCTGTGCACTCAGCACATATTATTCATATCCATAGATAAAACGTCATACAAAAAATTCGGCGGGCATACCCCCAATCGAAACCAGGCATAGAATCAGCCGCCCTAGCGATCTTATGAGCAACCTGATTCGCTGACCTCTTAACAAAAATGGTAGAAATAAAAAGATGCTCGTTTATTAGAGCTTTGCAATCATCGATAAGCCATCGTTTTAGTCTTAAGTTTTTTAAAAGAACAGACCAAAATGGGTCATTTAGATCCGAAAGCGAATAAAGAGTTAGGTTTTACACCTACTCGTAGGCTCGAGTCTGACACCCAATTTATTTAATTTTACTTGACTCCCTAAATTCAGGTCAAATTAGACTGAATTCATCAGAACCCGAACCATGTTATTTTAGTGTTATTGGCAAAATGACATTTTGGTATTAAGGTTTTTAAATTCACAATTCACAAATCAAAATAGCGTCATTTTGTTGCTATAATGATGTTGTTTTAGGGATAACGTTTTGGCCAATCAAGCGGTTCGATAAGAGCTTTGAGTTCGCTCTCCAAATCTAAACCTAACCGATGTTCGATCACTCTCGGCTGGACTAAATTTGTGAATTCTATCATAATAAAATTTTAGTAGAATGGCAATAGGCCTGGTCGTGTCGAACTTGGGCCAAGGCCTAGGACTCATGCATGTCTTGAGCTCGATTATGATCTAGCCAAGCCCAAATTTTCTTTTTTATTGCAAATTTTAAATTTTAAAATTGTTTTTATTTAATTTAAAAATGACAAAATAACTTCATTTTATTTATGGCTATTCGACCTTCGTTTTATTTATGGTTATTCGAGCTTTACACCGACCTTTACCAAAAGGTTCGAGTCTAAACCTAGATCGAAGTCCAAGTTTTTTTTTTTTTTTTGAAGACCATCCCTAACCGAGAACCCGGACAAGTTAACCTAAATCCATTGACTTTGGGTCGGGTTGGACCGAACAAAAATGCCAACCCAAAATTATGATCAAGGGGAACGAAAATAGGTTTAAAAAAAGAAAGAAAGAAAACGAGACCAATTAGTTCTGATTTTTTTTTTTCATTATCAATCAGCTTTATACCTGACGTGAGGTTCCTTCCATGGATAAAGACTTGTCTGTTCACACTACACCTCCACATTGCATTTCACTATCAAAGCTTTTATTGCCCCAACTGCCATGCCTTTATATCTCTTCTGTGATACCAAAAACAATCCAACATCTCCATTTCAAGCCATCAAGCTCATGACTACCCAACTAGTGAAAATTCTCCAGCATTTATGATTTACTTGCAGTGGCCTTCACTATATATGCACTAGGCAGTAACTGGCTAAATCTTGTCAGAACATTGCTTAAACTTTTATGTGTAACAAACAGTTAAAAACAAGAACTTGAACAAGAAGTAAAAGATTCATCCCTCAAGATTCAAACTTTCTTGTATTATACGTAGTTCCAAACTGCTTGGAGAACTACCAACATTAGCATATGGTCTATCTACTACATCAGCAAACTGGTTTCTGTTGCAGAACAATACATGTTAGATCCAAGGTTAAGTTATTAGGGAGAGAACGTTGACAAGTGTATTTCAGTTGCTTCTAACCTTCTTCAACTTCCGGGGTTGGAATATGCTAATTCAATAGCAGAACCATTGTTAAGATCTGTTGCAGAAAAACTAACTGAACTGTTTTGATTCCGTGGGTTGAGAATCCAAAAGAGCCCGCAAATTCGGAATTCGGATTGGAACTGGCACCAACCAACTTGGAGTTTGAGTTGATTTCAAGCAATGTGACCTTCTCCTGCTTTTGACATGGCTTGACCCCAGATGGAGCATGGTTAGCTGACATTATCTCAAGAGGGTAACACAGATTTGGATTATTCCAAGCCTCAAATCGCCTGCCTAGTTTCCCATAAAACAGTTCAGAGAATTTAAGTTCTCCTGTCAGATTGTTTCCACTAAGGTATAGAGCATTAAGACTAGGTAAATTTGCTAGCTTGGTCGGGATATTGCCTGAGAGATAGTTGTCACTGAGACCCAAAAATCTCAGATTGTTCAACTCTGCAATAGACTCAGGAATCTCACCAACTAAGCCAGTATTAGAGAGATCCAAAATGACCAAATTCTGTAAGTTCTGCCACTTTATGCTCATCATGCTTCCACCTATTGGATTTTTTGACAAGGCTATCTCTTCCAAGGAATGCAAGTCCTGAAGGGATTCCGTTAATCCACCAGAAAATTTGTTGTTTCTTAGGTCCAAAAGTGTCAGATTCCTGAGATAACCAATCACCATTGGCAGGTTTCCCTCTAGCTGATTGTTGCTCAAGTCAAGTTTCAAGAGTGAGGTTAGACCTCCAAAAGTAGGAGGAAAAGACCCTGACAATGAATTCCTACTCAAATCCAGGATTAACAGTTCAGTGAACCCACCATAAGTGTATGGAATGCTGCCTCTGAACAAGTTTCCAGCAAGAACTAACCTCTTCAAGTGGACTAAGTTACCAAAACTTCTTGGCAGCTCACCTGTTAATCCATTTTCAAGTATCACTAAAGATTGAAGTTTGATTAGGCTACCTAAGCTGGAGGGCAATTCTCCAACAAGGCCGGGGTTCGCTCGAAACTCGAGAGTTTCCAAGTTTTCTGCAAGGTTTTCCCAGCTTGTGTTAGGAATGGTCATTAGATGTTTTTTAGGTGACATAAAGCAACTGAAGAAGGATAGAGCCTTTAGGTGCTTGAGTTGAAACAACTGTGGCCTAAACTTCACATTTTGAGCACAACCAAGAGAGTTGTCATGAACAGGTCCAATGCTTAATGCGGTGACATACCATAGACCATCGAAGAGATCACAGGACACTCCCTGCAGAACGAAATTAAAGCTTCAATATCACAACTTATGAGACTTCTGAACATAAGATAGAGAAGTTCCAATTTTGTAAAGTTACTTTTCTGCAGTATCTTAAATAATGACTATTCATTATTCATATCAAATGTTCTCAGTAACAACGATACCATCCTCTTAAGACATTTAGATTATCAGATGGGATTATGGGAATGGGATTATAGTTAAGGGTCTAACAGTTAGTGAAGTTAGATTAGAAAATATTGCAAGAAGCTCTCCAAGTTCTAATATGAATTCAGAACCAGATGCAGAAAGAAAGTCCGAAAGGTTCTTGAAACAAAAACGTTTAAGCTTAACACTCCACTGTTGTCTTTCAAGAAAGGAAATATAATAGAGAACAGTGTCTGAAGGACAACACATGATAATATTGGTTCAGTATTGCAATGTAACAGTGAAAACAGATGAAGTAAGAAACTTAAAAGGTACCTGAATAGGAGTCCAGCCACAAGGATCGGGATAAAGGTCTGAGCCATTCCACCAGTTACCCACAAAGCCCTGTATTGCAGAGTAAAGTGCTTGTTGCTCTGCTTTCTCCATTGGAGCTACATCGTTATCTGCTTCATCAGAGCACCAAGCATTCAACCACAACAGGCACAGCACCAAAACAACTCGACTGATTGAGACAAAACCCTTCATGGCCATTGAGGTGTAGCTTAAGCAGAGTTCTTGAAGATTTATGGGGATATTTCTAAGCTTATCTGCTGAAAAAACTAGCGTAGATATGCTTGGATTGAACCATGGTGGACATCTGAGTCGTAAGAAAAAAGATGGGAGTTTTAAACTCGTTAGAAAATGAAGGTTTCTGTATACAGAACTAAACCAAAATTGGAAGCAACAAAGGACTAAAAACACCACCAAAACTTATGCAAAGATCTTTAGAAACATATCATAGGATGGGGCCCTCTCCCTTTGAGAAGAACCAGATATCACCAACTTTGGGAGGAGAAATAAAGCATAGAATGGTAAGTAAGAAGAAGGAAAGTGGAAGTGAAAACAGAAGCTAAGCCTAGAAAGCAAAAAAATGAACACTCGCTTGCTTATGTTTATAGAAAACAGCTAAGGAAACAAGGAAAGGGCAAAGAATACAAGATATAAGCACAGTTCTCAAGGCTGTGAAAGTAATAACAGTAATGACAATAATATAGGATCTCTGCACGGTAGTAACTGAAGGGCATTGAGTAGTGTTTACTTGAAAGCGAAATCCAAAGATACAGCCTTTACACAGTTTTTGGTTTGCACCCGTGGAGATAATTCTTCTTAAGGCTCGGAAAAAGGTCTTACCTTTAACAAACAACCTGTGGGTTGTTATGATAGTTACATCCATTGAATTGTTTACCACAGATGGTTAAGAATTAAAAAGTAGTTGGAAGATTTTATGGATTTAAGAGGTTAGACAAAGACATGGGATTAGTTAGCTTTGGGTTATTATGTTTCTTTTTCCATTTTTTGGTGAGGAGGGGACCATTTCCCAGGCAAAAGAACAGAGTGCATGCAAGACAAACTTGGTTTTTATCTCTTGCCCTTCTGTTCTTTCATTTTGGGCTGCTGTATATCTGAGTTCTTAACAGATTCCCAGAGAGTCACAGTAAAGGACTAAGTAAGCATTGAGGTGATTAAAAAGTTGGAATCCTCAAGACTCTGCAAATGGACCTTAAAACAGTTTGGTTTGGCTTGGAAATTAATGTTTGTCCTTAAAATGTAATCCATAACCCCTGCTTTTGCAATTGCTGACTAGAAAGATAAGTTCTTTCCATTATCATTCTCTCATTTTTGGGCTGCAGACTAACTATTTTACTTGCAGTATCTAGCCGCTGCTTATAGAAAGAACACATCTGGTGTCATCCCTGTAATGGACCAAGAAAGATTTTCTCTTGTCAACTTGAATCCTGAAGATAAATATATTTGTCGCTATCAGAATGAACCTTGAGATTAATGGCAGCACCAGAAGTAATGGTAGGAGATACTAAATAACATAACAATGAGTGTCCAGTTAGGCCAATGATTCCTTCTTTTTTTAATAACTTGCATATTATATGGAATGGCTTGCAAGGCTAATCTATGTGACATGTGATTTTGGATATGAAGGGCATCAAAATAAATGTTAGGAATCAGGATGTGTCAGAAGCTGGTCCATGGTGCAACCCAACAAAGTCCAAAAGATGAATGAGGTTTCCAAGAAAAACTCATATGCACAATGAAGGAGTTAGAAGAACAGCGAGGCTCAGAACAGAAACAGAACAGACAGAACAGAACGGCCAAGCATTCAGTAATTGACTTTTGGAGCCTCTAGTAGTGGGGATATGGACCACTTTGCCTGCTGGGATTGAGGGTTAAAGAGACTAATACAGAGCATAGGCATAGCCCACAACTATACTTAAATTTCTTGCAGGCCTATCACAGTTTGTCATGTCCTTTTCTACATTTGCCTTTTGTGATGTGCCTTGCATTGCTTGTCCTTGGAGAGATTTAGCAGCTACGAGCTAAATCTACTGTAATAGTAGTAGTAGTTGTAGTGTCTCAGCCTTTACATTTACACTAATCCATCTCTTTATATTCACTAGATGAGTAGAAGTCTACTCTGTTTTTGGACATAAACTAGAACATTATCTAGGAATCACCCTGAGAGAGAGAGTGTAAGAACACAAGATAGAGCTTAAATCTACTCTAATAGTAGTAATAGTAGTAGTAGTAGTTGTAGTGTCTCAGCCTTTACGTTTACACTAATCCATCTCTTTATATTCACTAGATGAGTAGAAGTCTACTCTGTTTATGGATAGATTAGGATTCATTCATTATGAAACTGCAAAAGTGGCTTCCATGGTCTCTAGCTGTTCACTTTCTACTGCATATTACTTTAGATGTGGTCCTCTTCATTGTCACCCTTCATTTGTATTTTTCAAACTCACATGAGCTCAGAAAAACTAAAAAAAGACGACCCTTTAAAGAGTAAAATAGTGTTTAATATGAATATATAAAGAATGCTTAAAAATATGTGATGTCAATACTATTCATATAGAAATCATTTTGACATTTACTGAACTTGCAGAAGTCCTATCCTCAAAGTAATGAAACAAGAAATGGAGAAGACAACTTTTCCAATTGAAGGCGGCAACCCTTTTGGTGGTTTTACCTAAAAACATCTTCTTAAGTGTAATTTCTTGCCTATTGAAAAACAATTTCCAGTATCAGTTTCAAATCAATTTCGAGGACAAAGAACAATTCAAATCAGGAACAAACTAATTCAATAAATCCCTACAGGCTAGATTATTGTCACAACAAAGAAAGGTTTTTTTTCTTCACCCCACAATTCAGAATACTTAGGAAGTGGGTTGGTGTTGTTTCTAAAGAGAAAAGACTACTCCTATACAGACCAGTTCAGGGCAATGGATCAAAATATTGCTACAATCACATGCATGCCATATACTTCCAGTCCTTATTGCTACAATCACATGCATGCCATATACTTCCAGCCTTTACTTTACAAGTTTCGTAAGAACCAAAAACAGAAGGGGAACCTAAACTAGAACATTATCTAGGAATCACCCTGAGAGAGAGAGACTGTAAGAACACAATAAAATAGAGCTTAAAAAGGTAGGAAGTTATGTGGTAAAGAAGTTCCATAGTTTCTTTCCTATTGAAACTTGACCAGGATGCTCTGGCTCATCATCATCATCATATTCATCTTCATCATCCTCATGCATTGTGCTGCCATTCTCATCTTCAACCCCATCTTCTGGTGCATCATTCACTTCCTCACTCAACACTGTAATCTCAACTGATTTTGTTGCATAGATTGGATCATCGACATCTGTTGTTTTGAGCTGTACGACAACAATAATAGAACTTGCTACAGATACAGAAACAGAATGAAAACAATAGTGGAACTTGTTGAAAAAGACTATGATGCTACCTCAACCCTCTCCTGCGAGAACTCCTGTGTCTTTTGTATTGTGACCTGGACCAAATCTGTAGATTTGCCAGGCTCATCAGCAAATCCAAAAGACAGTGCAGAAGTTGCTTCAGGGTTTGGCCCAGGATCCATGTGAGAGGTGGCATCAGCTTTTTTCTCCGCTTTCTTCTTCAAGTCAGATGATGCTTGGGCCATAGATGATGAACCCACTCTGAAAGAAACAGAATTTCAAAACCATCACAGATGCTATATTCCTGCATAAAACTTGTCCTTATCCATCACAATTTATATATAGGATCAATGTAATCAAATATACAAGTAAACCCATCCACCATGAAAAAATCTAGAAAACATTGTCCTAGCATGTCACGTTTTGAAGAATAACCCCTTCCCAATCAATCCAAAAACAAAATGGAAAACTGCACATAAACAGCTGATGAAATCATGATTAAACAGGCATCTAGAAAAAATGGAAATGGGATCGACAGTTAGACCACTCAATCCAAAGAGACTGCTTAAGTGTATTAACATGGAACTGCCAAAAAAATATCAACGGAACAGCCAACATAAAAACTTAGAGGCATAAAAAACTTTTGAGGCACTTCATTATTCTCAACTTCAGAACTCCATTCACCATGTCACATGCAAATTACTAGTGGCTGCCCAACATGACTCATAACAATGAAAATGGAAATCCAAACTTACATCTTGGCTCGCCTAAGATTGTATCTGCTCTGTCCTGGTGTATGCGCAACAGAAGCCACCTTTTGTTGCTTCTGCCTCCTCCCACCAGTTGCTAAACTATCAGAACGCCCTTCACTGTCACCATTATCCTGTTCAATCCCAGCAGGTGCCCGTTGTCTTTTCTTTGCAGTGTTGCTAGCTGCTTTCTCGATAGCCTGCCCACTTGCCCTATGGTCTGGCCCTTGAGATTCATTTCCAAGAAACTTTTTTGCGTCCTCAACTACTGCTTTAACTGACTTTGTTCGATGTGGAACAGCCTTTTGTCTCCTACCTGGCTTATTAAGATTACTCTTTCGTTCAGATGGCTCTGAATCATCTGGAGTTGATTGTCCCTTACTATCTATATAGCTACGATCATCAACAGAAACAGAATATGCACTATTTTCATCTTTTCTAATGCTTTCTGATTGAAGCAGTTGAGTGTCCTGGGAATCACCAGCAGTACCTAAGGGTAGACGTGGTTTATCTCCAGTAGCATTGGTGCATGAAGTCTCTTTGGTAACAAGTAAACTCATGTGTTCAGATTTTTCCTTAGCATTGACGTGTGGTTGAGATGAATGCAACTCTCCATCCAAAGCTGGAACGGGAACCTGCTCAATTTTTTTGGTTGGTGATATGCTAAATATTTTTGAGGTGCATTTCTGGAGCCAAGACATTCGCCCTTGAGAATTTGAATGGTCAAGTTCACCTGCAGACTTTTTTACAGTAATATCTAGGCCACTTTTATTATTCTTCAGAGATTTGTCATGTTGGGTTGCAAGAAGGATCTTACTATTTTCAATATTAGGTGGAAGAAGATCAGAAAGGACAAACTCCCTGGTTATGTCTCTGCAATTGTCGCAACTTTTGTGTTTGTCCACTAAAGCAAGAAAATGATTCCTTTCCCTCACAGCTTGTTCTCGCTGGACACAAAGCTTCTTGCTGAGCATCTCAAGTTCATTAATGTCTTTCTGCATTCCTGTTCGATGTTCTTCGAGCCTATCTTTGTCCTTGGCAACCTCTTGTTTTTCTTTTTCTAGAGCACGCTTTTCAGATTGCATTTCCTCCTGTTCCCTCTGAACAACTTCTTTTAACTGATTAATGTTTGCAAATTCTCTTTCCTTCAGCTCCTCAAATGCACTCTCCCTTTCTTTTAAACATCTCTCCATTTCTTCCCATCTATCAATCATACCACTCGAAAATTTGTTTTTCTGTGATTCAAATTCTTCTAACATGTGATCATGCTCAATCTTAGCTCTTTCAGATAACCTTAATTTCTCATTTCTCATTCTGGCTTCAAGCGACTCTTTCTCCATTCTGATAGTCTCCAACTCATGTTGAACATAGTCCTGCTTTGCACATTCCTCTCTTTTCAGCCTTTTTTCTTCAGCAAGCTGCAACTTCTTTAAGTTGTCTCTCTCCTCAACAATTTCCTCTAGGGCTTTACTAATTTGAGCTCTTTTCTCTTCTAGCATTTCCCATTCTTTCTCAAATTTATCCCTTTCCAGTTTCAAATCTTCGCCTTCTTTTGAGAGGAACTCATGTTGAATCCTGCACTTCTCTAATTCTCGTTTCAGTTCTGCCTGCAAATGTACATGGACTAACCTCTCTTCATTGGTTATTTTCAAACTTTCATTCTTTTCACCAATCTGCATCTCTTGCTGAGCAATTTCAGCCCTTATTTTCTCACATTCATCTTTTAGAATCTGCAAGCTCTCATTATCAGCAAGCAACTGTTTCCTTTCAAGATCCATCTTTTTCTGCTCAGATTTCATAGATTTCTCCTTCTCCTTTATGCTTTTCAACCTAGCATCAATGTCCTTCTCCTTCTCCTTCACTCTCTCTGACTTCCTCTGAAATGCTTGCTCTAATTTACCTAATTTTTCTTCCCTGTGCAGGATTTCGACTTCCTGACGCTTCACTGCTTCTACCTTGCTTTTCAGTTCTTCATCAAGGTGCTTCTGTTTCTCTTCTAATTCCAACTCAAATTCCTTGGTTTTTGCCTCCAGACTGGCCCTATGCTCATCAAGGAGCTCTTGAGAATCCATCTGTAGATGGGGAATAACAGAATTTGTCAGAAACTTCATTCGGTAAGAACTAATTCAGTTCCAGTTCAAAACCAGCAGAGTCCCCTACTGATCTCTTCATGCATGGAACCGTTAGCTAAAATTAAAATTTGATTCATCAAAGAACAACCATGCACTCAAACAGAAACTCATATGGATGTGACAAAATTTCTAGTGTCGACTATAACCAGTATGCTTTTCACAAATAGAACACATCATGGTACTGTCCTGCATAGGTGCTTCACAGTTACAGTCTTGACCGCTTACAATGTCATAATTAAAGTGTTTAGGAATAGGCAAGGACTACAGATTATAAGTATGTACTTCAATTTGATTATAGGTCTTCTCCGTGTCTATTTGGTATACAACATAGTTAAATGTATGCCAGTCACAACATAGAAATATCCAAGTTCACTGGCAAGGCAGTAAAGACCTGCTCACCACACAAGGCCAGTATGCAAGTTTGGTCAAAGAACTAGGTTTTCTTTATCAAGTGTGATTTGGAAACTGGAAGTTAACTATTATAAACTTACTCTTTCTCTAGCAACCAACTTTTCTTCCATTTGAAGTAATTCCTTCTCTTTCATCTCGAGGGTTATCCTTAAGGAATCCACTTTCTGGAGAAAAAGAGAAATAAGATGTAGGAAAGCAACTTAAATGAAATACTCAGTTAAATAGGAGTAAACCTTCTCTTCAGAGATCAAATCTGATAACCGATTATCTACATCATCTTCCCTCTCCTTCAACTTTTCAAGAGAAAGATCAATCCTCTTTTGGGCTTCCTCAATGTTCCTCTCCCTTAGTTCAAGAGACCTGTCACTTTCATTCATCTTTTCCTCCCTCTGATTGAGTGTTTTGCAAAGTTCACACAACCTATTTTCCTGTTTCTCTAGTTTCCTCTCCCATTCATTCAGGTCTTCTTTTTGTTTATACAGGGCTGCCTTGTGTGCTTCTCGCCTAAAGAGTGTCAATCAGACACCATTGGATGAATTACCTATTATTTATGTACATGTAGATATCATCATCATCAGTGAAAGAAAGAGAACATACTCAGTATTTAAGGAGAGCCGTTCTCTTTGAAGAACAATTTCACGAGTTTCTAGCTCCTGCAGCTTCATATCCATTTCCGAGTTCTTTCTGTTAACATCAGCAAGCTTGGCCTCAGCAGCATGCACTTTTTCCTCCACTCCCGAAGATTTCTCTTCGATTCTATCGACCAGAGATTTTGCATCAGCCAGCTTTTTCTCAGAAACCTGCTTAATTTGCATATGCTCCTCTTGCAAGCTGCGTAAAGCCCTTTCGAGCTGTAGTGTTGAGATGCAAGACGACCAATATCAACCAAAACACTTTACATTTATTAGCAAGAAAACCAAGCAAGTATCACTGGATATTTGCTTTTACAACAAAATAACATTCTCAATCCATGAAAGTATCCAGCTTCTAAACATTAAAGATAAGCATGAGATATCCCCTGTAATAATGTGAAGAATATGTTCAGAGATGTAAGAGCATTCACATTTATGGTTATTTATTACACAAAAATCTCTTGTCCAAACAAGCACATATCAGCACTTACGGGAAACAAATTACAGTGAAAATTACGGTTGCAATATCCTATTCTAATAAGAACAACAAATTACATAAACCTATTCAAAAGGCTACTTAAATGTAGAACAGAAAGGAAGTTGTTTTTTGATAACTTTTGAAGGATAACTTTTCAAAATGGTTATATCTGAATATAACTAAATCACAAAGATATTTGACAAGTGAGTTAAAAATTTTCCACTTTTTTTATCAAATAAACATGAAAGAAAATATTTTCCATAGATATTACTTCTTGCCACTTTATTCAGTTCACTTAGACCAGATAAAATGGATCATATATAGCAAAGAGCTTAAACTAACTAGCAGGATGTCTCATACATCAGCCACGCATTGTTTCTCACAAACCAAGGCTTCCCTCAAATTTCCCTCTCGCTTCTCGATTTCAGATAATGCAATTAAGTGTGCTGACTGTTCACGTTTTACTATCTCCTTAGCTTCTAGCAATGCTTGTCTCATCTCTTCATATGTTGAAGTCCATTCTTTTTTCTCAATAAGGAGGAGCCCCATGTTGTACTGGTAATCAAAAAGCTGCAAAGAGGAAAATGATGAAATACTATCCAACACGATTTCTCAACATGGTATTCTGATATTTTGAAAATCTCAATACATCATAAGCGCAAATGAACGTATGCACCAAGAAATTAAGACCTGGTGCTGTGCCACCCTAGATTTATATACCATTTCAATCTAATTCTGCAATTTATGGAATAAACTGCCGATGGTATCACAACATTGATCCAGTTCAAACATTAGTCATCCACACTTTGTCACGTACTAACTAACCCTCCTACAAAGAATAATTCTCCAAGTGAAATCATGCCATGCAACGGTTTTCCTGTTTTCAATTTAGTAATTATTGCCGTCACAATGTACAATCCCTCCAAGCCCATCAATCGGCTCTACACACCAGTCTAAAACGTAGAATGAGGGTTCCGAAGGTAAGGAATGCTACAACTTAAAAGGAAAATAAAACAACAGCAAGCAGAATATAATTACGTTTCCGCACGATAACTCACTCAAGATCAATATTTACACATATAACTTTCAAGGCAGCATCAATTTGCCACGTTACAAGCCGTCAATAAAGAACTTGTCACTACAGAACGAAAACAGAAAGTAAAAAGGATCACAAATTGCAATAAATATCAATCAAGAAGCAAAGGTTTACCCATTTCAATAAACTCCGTAAAAACCAAAATGCACTAATAAAATCAAAGAACCTTCTTTTCAAGCATCGAGGCCTTCTCAAGAAGCGCTTCACGATCCTTCCTCTCCATTTCCGCCTCGTTCAACAAACCCGCCTCCCTAAACCGCTTCCAATCCTCCATATCCTCCGCCTCCGCCTCCACCACCGCACCACCATCACTTATCAACCCAACCGGCGGCGGGGGCAGCGGCGGCGCGTCGACAAAAACCACCGCCTTCCCTTTCCCGCCCCCAAATTTAGGGTTTGAAGCCCCAGCAAACGCATTTCCGATAACCGTTCTGCGACTGTCGGACCTGGGCGAGAAAGCCAGTGCCGGGGACGACTTCCTCTGCGGCGTGAACATTGTCCAATCAACGATTGAAATCGATGGCCTCTACCGTTAGATTTTTGTTACTTTGCCTGCGTGCAGCACAGCCAACGGGGATATTCGGGGAATGTGGTCTAATTTTGCTCAGTGCTACGAATTGACGTTTTAAACCCCAACTTGTCAAGCTATGGAACCGACGCCTTCGATATTAAACAAGGCGTTAGTGTCATTTCCTCTGAATCTTACCGTTTGGTTAGTGAAATCACGAAAATGCCCCCAAAGATTTAGCATTATGATTACTTTAACCACTCTAATTAATAAAAATCGATAGTTTAATTTGTGTAAATTAATAATATATTTTAAATTAAATTTTAAATTATTTAATAAATAAAAATATTTTCTTTCAATAATACTTTAAATTTTTTAATTTTATTCAATATTTAGTTAGCTTAATGACGGTCTAATTACAATTTACCTATTGATATTATATACTTTATCAAGAAAAATAATTTATTTATGATTTATAGAAACTCAATTTGACAACTAAATTATATTATTAACAATTTTTTAAAGTCTAAAATACATAAATTTTTAACCAAAGAATTTTCAATAATGATTATAAATGTTAGTTTGAATGAATATTTTGAATTTAACTTATAATTAGAAAAATATGTTTTAGGTGTTTCAAAACTTTAATCATAATATAACGTTTACATTAAATTTTAATTTAAAATTAAATATTTGATAATATTTAAAAATCTTATTATTGTGAATTCTTCTAATAAAAGGAATGATTGACTTATTTACAATAAAAATAAAAATTATGAAGAAAATAGAAAAAAATGACAGTAAGAAAAATGAGGTGTTTGTCAAACAAATTATCAGCTGTTTTTTAGCTTTTTGACTAAAAGTTAGCCTTTTGACTATCTTAAAAAGATATTGATATATTAGTTAACTTATCTAACTCCAATAAGCTGATTTCTAAAAATTTCATAAGAGGAGCTTTTGGAGTTAGTTGTTTGCTTAATGATAGTATTGCTCTCCACTATACTATTTACTTTTGCTCTGTGTAATTTCAAAGTTGGTTTTTTTTAATCGTAATGAAGTTCGAAAGAATATAATAAAGGGGTTAGTTAAACTTTTTATTTTTATTTAATTTCGTAATATTAGTTTACATTTAAAAATACCATAATATTAAGTTTGTTGGACCCCGAATCTTTTTGCAAGTTAAAACTATTAAATGAGAATTTCTGATGATTATTCATGAGTAAGGAAATTAAGAACTCTTGAATTTGTCATGAAATGACAATTATGGTTTAGATATAAGATGGATTAATGCGGAATATTAGAAGTTAAATTGACATGAGGATTTGAAAATTTGAAGCTTGGAAGAAAGTTTGATATGCTTTGCCCAGCTCATGTCCGTTAAACGGACATGGAAGTCCGTTAAACGGACACTCTCGGGCGAAAATGGACAGTTTGGTCAGTTCATGTCCGTTAAGCGGACACGAGTGTCCGTTTAACGGACACGCTCGGGTGAAATTGGCCTCTAAACTTGATGCATGTCCGTTAAACGGACATGCCTGTCCGTTTAACGGACATTCGCGGGAAAGAGACAGACAGGAATTTTTAATGGCAATTTTGTAATTAAAACAAGTGGGTTTAGTATATAAGGGAGGAGAAGGCACGAAAATTAGAAGAAAAGAAGAAGAAAATAGAGAGAGGAGAGAGAGAGTCGTAAAGAGGAAGGAGAAAGAAGAAAATGGCATGTTAGGGCTTGATTTTCCAAGGTCTTCAAGAAGGATTTTTGAGTGGCTCAAGAAGGGAAAAACATGGAGGATGACAAGAGCTACAAGAAGAGACAAGAAACCCCTTGATTGGGTGAAGATTAAGGTAAGAGGGTTTTGATTTTTGTTGAGTTCTTGAGTGGGTTTTGGTTTAGATCTCTTAAGAA
>JAOTBA010000001.1:600803-614253 GCA_025629845.1 Erythroxylum squamatum | reverse complement strand
AGTTTCAAGTCATTTGGAGTTCGGATGAAAAAGTTATAGCCAAAAGACTTAGGGTTGTTTAATGAAATACTCTAGTTTATAACCCATACAGGTAAACCACCACCTTTCCTCTCTCTAGAACGCATACTTCATCTTCTCCACCGAAAACTCTTTTTTTTCCACTTTTTCACTTTTCCACTTCATATCTACTACATCCATTACATAAACAAACTTTCCTACTCTCCTTTTAGCTCAATAACTCACAACAATTCAAAAAATCCAAGGTTCATACTTAATCATCAAAATCCAAAATCTCACATTCACTTTCTCTCTCTACTGTATATTAACTTTCTACACCTTTCTCTTTTTTTTTCCTTCACAGCAGCCCACGTTTTCTATCATTTTACTCCTCAAAACACAACACCTCATTATGCTCTATGTCCTCTTTAACGCTAACCTCATTTAAATCCATCTCTAACAATACCCAAACATTTACGCATATACTATAAAAAAACAGAGCATGTGTTTATCAACTCTTCTGCACATATAGTTTTGCATGAGTTTTAAAATCCAACAATAACCTCATCCAAATCTTCATTTCATCATATAGTTTCATTCTTTTCATCTCAATTGCAAAAACAAATACAACACCCAGAAAATAGAACATCACTCACGGCTTTTCATCACTTTCTACATCTTTTATGCATTTTTTCTAACATCAATTTACCGCCCAAAAACGTTCACACATGCACCCATCCACAAGTATGAAAACATCATCTTTTTGTCATTTATCCTTAATATAACCATGAAAATGAAAGCACAACTTACTTGTTTCCAGCAAAAAGTCCAATAGTAAGAGTAGTATAACCATGAAAATGAAAGCACAACTTACTTGTTTCCAGCAAAAACTCCAATAGTAAGAGTAGACAAAGCTTTCGGTGGGTCAAGCAAACAGCAAGAATCAATGATAAAACAATATATATGGACTGGTTTCAATGATGTATAAGTAAGTAGAGTTTTTGTTTTTGTCAAAACCTTCACTGTGAATAAACAACAGCAGAGGAGAACTTCACCGTGGCGTTTTGCATGGTTGAAACGTGTCACTATATAATGCTACCACTTGACACAATTTAACTAGTCTATTTATTTTTCTTATTTCAATATTTTTCCTAGTTTAAAATACCTCAAATTTTTTCGATAAATTTTCACAATATTCGAAATGTCTCAAAAAATGCGGAATAAATTCTAATACACACCAAATTTAATTTTCAAGATAATTAATCCATAATTCACCAAAAAAAATCTGAAAGAATAACTATTATCACCAAATAAATTTTCAGCTCAAATAATTCAGCAAAAATTTCAAAATATACCAAAATTGCCAAATCACAATTAATACACTTCAATTTAATCCACAATTTCCACTTATAAATCAAATTTACCCGGAAAGTCAATGAATGCATGTACAATCATATGAATGTGCAAAATAAATATGTATGTCACAATTAACTTATGCATGACGTGCATTTTTCTAATTTTACAATACTTTCTCATCAATTACTATTCTAGCCTTAACATAGATATCAGGATGTTACAATGCAGGATTTGATAAAATATTTATCAAGTCTTTGCAATACTTCCTATATCAGTTATTACGAGGCTTGAGATATGTCCACTCTACCAATGTGTTGCACCATGATCTGAAGCCTAGCAATTTGTTTCTCAATGATAATTGTGACCTTAAAATAGGAGACTTTGGATTAGCTAGGACAACATCTGAAACATATTTCATGATTGAGTATGTTGAAACTCGTTGATACCGTGCACTAGAATTGCTCCTTAACTGCTTAGAGCACACCGCAGCAATAGATATCTAGTCTGTTGGTTGCATTCTTGGTGAAATAATGACGTAATGGCTTATCCTTTATGCCTATGTTTTATCTCTTAACCTTGTATAGTTATTGTGTGCGTCTGGCCGTAGTTGATGAGGCACTTTTTCATCCATACTTGGCTTCTCTGCATGATATCAATGATGCCCTCATCGTGTATAAGTGATTGTTATTTTGAAGATATGAAGATAGCTAATGCTTCTGTATTCTCCAAAGTAGTAGTTCTTACGACCAAAGGTGTATTATCATATTAAGAAAAAAGAAGTTAGTTACACTTGTGATAGTAAGAAATACAGAATAAGGATTCCTTCTTTGCTTTGGAGTGTTTCCTTGGGTTTGATTTTTTTTTAATCATTTGCTACTCAATGATTGAAGCTTGCGTTTTGTAGATGGCCATGTAACATTCCAAGGATCTGAAAGAAATCAACAACGATTGGGCTTGCAGACTTGTCTTCGCACTATGCAAATTGATAATTTAGTGTTGTGTAATAGTTAGGTGTGATAGTTTTGACAAGTCTCTAATCATAACCCTTCTCTATAAATTCTCTATAAAATTATGTTTATGAAATTCTATAAAAAATTATGTTTGTTTATATTTATCATTTTCTAATATTATTTACTACTGAATAAAAAGCACTAATAGTTATATAATTAAATAAATATTTTGTCCTAATTAATAGTTTTAGGTTTTAAAAATAACTTCTATTAAAATATGATCATCAATTAAAAACAATATTATTACCCATTCTAAATCGAATTTGTGATTAAATATACCGAGAATTGTTATAAATTTAATATAAAAATTTTGTGTAAATTGATACTGTATGAAAATATAAACTTCTAACTATGTAGTAATGACTATTGATGTCAATTAAAGATATCATGATTTTTCAATTGATTTTTTAAATTAATTTTAGAATAAATTCATGAGGACTTATTACAACTTTTGTATTTAAAATTGTTAAAATACTTTAAATTTAGACATATATGTGAATTGATAAGGTATTAAAGCATAACTTCTTAATCATGTATTAATGAATAAATTTAAAATTTAATTATAAGGTATGAAAGCCTAGCTTGCAACTATTTTGTTTTATCCCTAATTATCTCTCTTCTCCCTTTTTTATTTTCTCTCTGAGTTGCAACTATTTTATTTTATCTCTATGTTTATTTCTTTTGCTCTATTTGAATTGTGTTGTTAAACTTCATTTGCATTGTTATATTTTATGTTTGGATGTATGATGATGATGATGATGATGATTCTTGTTGTTGTTGCTGTTCTTATTGTTGTTGTTGTTGTTGTTATTATTATTATTATATGTTCTATGTTTTTTATTAGAGTTATAAACTTAATTTTTGTGGAATTTATTATTTAAAATATAAATTCCTATAAGAATATTCAACGAAATACTAAGATACATAATATTCATACCCTTATAATTTTTTAAAGTTATGTCCTTATAAGTTATTTTACACATAAACAACTAATACTAAACAGTTAGTTTTATCAAATATCAGCTAACAAATAACTAATGCAATCTGCTGATCAAATCAGCTATCAACTGTGCAACTAACAATTGATAGAATTAGCTAACAGTTAATGCAATCAGTTGGTTGCCAAACATGCCCAATTATGATTTCTCAAATTCGACAAAATGACTAGCATGTCCATGATTTCACCGCGTGGCGCTTTCCTATGGGCTGCATCGCAATCTGCAACCAATTTACCAAAAGACCCCTGATTTTCTCTTTTCTCCGATTTTCCTCTAACTGATTTATCGCAAAACTCAATCTAAACCCTTACTTCTGTCTCTCTCTATTTCCTCTCTATGCAAGTCGGGGGCTTTCGCTCTCAATCTTCGATATAGGAATAGATTGGTAGATTCGTAGGCAGTGCGTATCAGTGTCTGTATAGATTGTGTTCTGATTGGAGCTAAAAGTGGGATTAGGTTATGGCGGCTGAGAATAGTACCAATTCGGCGTCGACGTCGAGATCGAATTCGACGGCGGACTCGTACATAGGGAGTTTGATAAGCTTGACATCCAAGAGTGAGATCCGTTACGAGGGTGTTCTGTACAATATCAACACTGAAGTGTCCAGTATTGGCCTTAAAAATGGTGCCTTTCTGTTATTGATTTGTGGTTTTCTTCATTTCTTGCTTGACTCTTTTTATTTTGTGGTTTATTAGGCTGTGTACGAGTTTTCGGTTGGTTTTGGTTAGTGGGTTTGACTTAGTTGCACTGTTTGAATCTTGGGATTTACCTTTCTTTTTTTTACTTTGAAGATTGTTGGTAATGGGTTGGGAGGATTTAAGCATTGAACCACTTGTGTTGGTGTTCTTGTAATTGTTTATGCTCTATGGTTATCGCTATGCTTTGTTATGTGTGGCAAGATTGTTGATTTATGAAGGAAATGGTAATGCAATGTTTTTCTGCATGAGACGGTGGATATAGTTCAATGCCACAGTCTAACAAAGAAATCCTTAAAGAAACAGTGCTTTTGGCGTGGTTATTATGGTTTTGAGTCTGACGTATTTGCTAACCTGCATTTGTATTGGCAGTGCGGTCATTTGGAACAGAGGGGCGGAAAAAAGATGGTCCACAAATCCCACCTAGTGACAGAGTTTATGAATACATTTTGTTTCGGGGAAGTGACATCAAGGTAACATATAGCCACTGGATATCTCACTAAGCATATATGTACTTTTATGTGCTTTGATCTATGTTGTTTTGATGCACATTTTTTGTGTGTTTGTTATTATGTAAGACTGTTTCTTGATTTTGGGTGCATCTGATTGTTTAAATAAACTTGTTAATTTTTCTATTGTCATTTTTCTTTGTATATTGATGTTAGGTATGCATTTTGAATCAGTATACTAGGCAAAATGTAAATAGTATATTCTGCTCAGTTTCCAATTTGCACTTAAAATATCTGCTGGCACTTGCCTGTGCTTATGGATTACATGATTATTTTGGGTGAAGTTTCTACTTTTCTTAAATCTTCAGCCAGGAGTCAGCTTGATTGCCACTTGTTATTGAATTTGAAAACATAGTTACTTTTGGCTATGAGAAAACAATTATGGATGAAGGGCTGGTCAGGTCCTTTGCCTGCTTACTCCTTTTTTAAAGAGTAATAAACGGGACTAAATTTTAATTCAGCACTAAGACCTTTGAATTTAATAGTTAAATTTTGATATAGTTTTAGGTCAAAAAATAGCAGCAAGGTCATAACATTGCACGGTTGATTATGTGGGTGTAATATTGGTGCATATAAGGATGCAGAAAAGCTACTTAAATGAATGCACTGCAATTAAATTGAAGGAGATTCTAAAATTTCTTTCTTTTTTTCCTTTACTGACTTGGGAGAATTGTTATAGTATTTGTTTTCTTTGTGGCTTGCTTCAAAGTGAGTGTGCTCCTCAAGATTTATGAACAAATATTATTTTCTATGGGTTATTGAATATTGCGGTATTCTCATGTTACTTAAATGCTTCAGTTATTCTTTTTGCTTCTTCTCACAGGACTTGCAGGTGAAGTCTTCACCTCCAGTTCAGCCTATGCCACCTATAGACAACGATCCAGCCATTATACAAGTATGTAAATGATCTTTAAATGCCTGATATGATGTATATCATTTTCACTTAGTCTTTTTATAGTTGTAATCACTTTTGCAGTCTCACTATCCTCATACACTCCCCACTACTACGAGCTTGCCTTCTGCTGTTAGCGGATCTTTGCCTGATCCTGGATCACAGAATGCACAAATGGGACTAGCTGCATCAAATTTCCAAGGTGGACTGCCATTGTATCAACCTGGAGGGAGTTTAGGAACGTGGGGAGCTTCACCTCCTCTCCCTAGTGCAAATGGTAGTGGGGTAGGCTTGCCCATGTATTGGCCAGGTTATTATGCGCCGAATGGGCTTCCACCCCATCTACACCATCAATCTTTGCTTCGACCTCCACCTGGCTTGTCAATGCCTCCTTCCATACCACAGCAAATGCAATACCCAAATTTCAATGCTACTGTACCCACTGGGGCCCCAACTTTACCAGGTTCAAACTTACCAGCTTCATTCCCTGATGTTCCATCTCCTTCTCTCTCCTCAAGTACAAGTTCCCTTATTTTGACATCCACATCTTCGTCACAATCTACTTTGCCATCAAACTTATCTCCTATTCCCTCTACAACTCTTGCTTCTGAGACATTACAAACTCTAATGCCTAGTAAGGCTCCCAATGTGGTACTTCCTACAACCAAATTGAGCACTAGCTTATCAACATTGTCTCCATTGATTTCATCCAGCTCTGAGTTAAATGCCATTGTTCCACCAATTTCCAATAAGCCTAGTCAAATTTCTGGTCCAACAATTCCATATCAGACTTCACAACAACCTACATCTTCTGCTATTGATGTGTCTCATTCTCTTCATATAGAAATTCCCACACCTTCATTGATTACGCCGGGCCAGTTGTTGCAATCCGGATCCTCCACTCTCTCTTCGTCTCAACCCATCCAAACGGCTCATAAAGACGTGGAGGTTGCAGAGATATTGTTACCAGCATCTCCAGAACCAGCAGTACCAGTTGCTACTGAAGCTCAGCCACCAATACTTCCATTACCTGTTCCTTCACGAACAAGCCATAAGGTTTGCCTTCCAGACATAATTAAGTTGATATATTAGTAGTAATATTGTCTCCCTATTTTGTTTTGAGTTTGGGAGATATATGACACTTTTTATGCTTTTTGTGAGGGAAACATAAAGCAGTTTAACTTTTCATGTTCAGTTATATTTGTGAGATAAACTCATCAAAGCGCCCTGTGTTTTGAAGGAAGTTCAGTATACGTGGACATAAGTTCAGTTTCCTCTGGACTTAACTGGAACACTTGTTTGTAGCTAGGGATTGACGAGTGTAATTTGTTGATGGTGTGAATTGACTTTGAATTGTTACCTCAATCATGGAGCAAAAGATGCATCTTTTAATATTGACAAGTGATACTTAACTATTTTGAATCTTATTGATTATCGGCGTTAGTTGACTGACTGTCGTCTCCCTCAAAACTTTCCTTACAATTCAGGATACAATTATTTGATATGTTCTCAAGGATTCTAACATGTTTTCTGTCTCTTTTTCCTAGCCAAATGGAGCTCCACACTATTCTCGTCCTGCTTACAGGGGACAAGAAAGAGGAAGAGGAACTGGGGTAACTTCTTACTTGCTTTTGTATGTGCAGATTCATGTTATTAGCTTCATGCTTTCTACTTGAAAATTCACTTTGAAGCCTGAACGATTTGGTAAGGAGGATGTTGATCATTTCCCCATTCACTGATCTTCATATTTGTACATTTGCTGCTAGGCTATGACATAGCTTAACGTTATGCAATTGACGTGTCCAAAAATTGGTAATGACAGTATTATGTAGTACAACTTAAATAGGTGGATCTGAACATGAAAATTTTCCAGGTATTTCTGCATATGGTTCTAACATTTTTGTGTTGGTAGAACAAGTTCATTATTCTAAAAAAAAATTGTCAGCTGAATAATTTGACAGTTAAAGTTCTGATTGTTGAAGTTTCTTAACATAGGTTACAATTTTTTTCCTGTGCAGAGCTCACGTCAAGTAACAAAGTTCACTGAGGATTTTGATTTTGAAGCAATGAATGAAAAGTTCAACAAGGATGAAGTATGGGATCATCTTGGTAAGACTAATAAATCTCATCTGAAGGATAAAGAAGATGGAAAACTCAGTGATGAGGACGATTTCCAAGATGAAGTTGTTGATGAATTTGCTAATGTTGATATTAAGGTAATTTTGTGCATGTCTCTTATATTTGGTTGAATTATACGAGAAGAAGCTTCCTTATTATAAACGCTTCATGTTCTTCTGACTTATTTTTCCCAATATTCATGTTGCCCTCGCAGTCTGTTTATAACAAAGATGACTTTTTTGATACTCTCTCTTGCAACACACTTAATCATGATTCCCAAAATGGAAGGACTAGATTCTCTGAGCAGATGAAAATTGACACTGAGGTGCTTCTCACTCCCTGCTGTCTTTTAGCTTAACGTCATTTAGTTTAATTTCTTTCTCCACTTCAAATAGTTCTTTTAGGTTGTATCAAGTCATTTATTTGTTTTCATTTCCAGACTTTTGGCAACTTCCAAAGGTATCGGGGAGGTCGAGGTGGGCATGGACATCCACGTGGTGGTCGTTCTCGTGGATCTTATTATGGAAGAGGTTATGGCTATGGCTATGGCTATGGCTATGGCTATGGTGGGAGGGGCAGGGGGAGGGCTGCACCTCATCGTAATATTTAGGCAATGCTTCCAGTTGTCATAAATTTTAGTCTGTTTAACAGAGTTTAACAGCCCATGAAGCAACATATTGAAACATTGCCTTCCTCTTTGTTTGTCGTTTATCTTTCAGTTGTCCAGGATGTATGCTGTCTTTCTGCTAGTTTGTCGGTTTTCATCGATCCCTTTCTCTACAGCTCTTTACTAGAGCTAATACAGAAGCATTTTCTCAGTTTTAGATTGGGTATCAATTATCATGCAGATGTTTTCCAGCTTGTCTGTCTTTGCTTTCTTCCCCTCTTTCCTACTGAGGTATCTGTTTTACTTATCCTTCGGATGTTTTCGGAAGTTACCATGTTCGTAAGTACGAAAAATTATTCATAATTAGATCAAACTTGTGGTTTTAGCAGCATATTATTGAAAAGATGCCTGTGATTTACCGGAATCCTGCATGAAGATGCCATTAAGATGGTACCTACAGATCAATGCTCTGTGGGAATCACCTTTCAACTCAATCTCTACCTTGCTATGCTAAGTTTGCATTTAAATAATGCAAGTAAGTTGTTTTGCAGTTAACCAAATTATTAGTTGTTGAAGTCACTTCAAAGTTTCCTCAAGTACTGGTGGCTTGGAAGTGGTAAGATACTGCCCTGGCTAATGCCTGAATGGTTAAGAGGAGGAACAGAAGTCAATCAGTGTCACTTTGCTTTGTCAGTGTGCATATTTTGTCTGGAACTTTAAGAGCAAAGATAGGATACATATATTTTTAGTCCTTCAATTTAATATCTTTTCTTATTTCAGTCCTCAAATTATTAATTTTAATATCAAATTTTCAACTTTGATCTTTAAATCTAAGGCAAGAAGGTAACTTGTCCTTCTTTAAGCAGAACTTAGTCCTGTCAACCTATAAACTTTCTGAACTTGGAAAACTAAGTTCATTGAAGAATGGTAGAGGTTTTAGTAGAGTGCCATGGCATTTTATTCACTTGAGGATTTATCTAAAGTGCCATGGCTTTTTATTCACTTGAAACATATAAAAGTTTTCTGGGGAAACAAGCGATTCAAACTGAGAATATAATTCCAAGACTGCCTTCGACCATGCTAGAAGGGCTTAAAGATAGGATTGAATATAGTGTTTATTGGTGTTACCTGTTTCTTTTGGTGACTTGCGAATTCAGACCAGAAATTCTCCAACTACTTGCATGTAGCAACGAGGACTTTTCTTGGAGGTAAAGATGGCCTTCTTCCATGGAGCAAAGCATAGTTATCAAGGAAAAGAACATCACCCTTTTCCCACTTGAACTGGATGCTCTCTTCTTCAATGATTTGATCACACCTCTTCACAAAATTTCCGGGTATCTCAGTTCCATCCGCCATTAAAGCTGAGCTAATCTCCTTCCCATGCATGCCGACCATTGTATTGAACCACATCCTCCTCCCTTTTCTTCCCTCAAACACCCTTGTTAAGGGCCTTGGTCCCAATATTGTTTTGACCCCACCGTTTGGAAGCCATTCCACGTCCATCCCTAAAGCTTTAGCTCTGTTACAAAAACATTTTAATGGCCTTGTTACTTATGAACATTTGAGTTTGTTTAGCTTGTTTTTACAGTTTTCTCAGTGATTCAGTTCTTTTGATACGTACCTTCTCTCAGCCTCTGCGCGATCAGACGTCCCAAAAGCATCTTCCCAACCTCTTCCTCTCATGGAGGACGTATCATTATTGCTAAGAGCTGTGAACGTGTATTTCAACCCTTTGGCCTCTAGTTCCTCGACGGTTTCAGGGAACTCCTCCAACATTCTTTCTGTGACTTTGAAGCTCGGAACAAATGGTGTCTCACCTCCTTCAGGTGGTGGTATCTCACAGTAAAGCAACACTTTCTTGGGAAACTCCTTTATCTATTTCAAGACTTGTTTGTTCAACATGAGAATTCATGGAAGAAGATGCAAGGAATTAAAGAATCTACGAAATAGAGGTTCCTGGAATCACATCAAGAATCTCAAACTGGATCCAAATTCTATAGTTTCTGCTCATGGATCGCTAAATCTCTTGATGAACACACAAAGTGAAACAGAAAAACGCGGCAGAATCTGAAAAAAGAAACCATAGCTAATAAGATTTAGCACTTACCAGGACCATTTCATGGTGGTAGTATATGAATTCTGAGAGAGGCCCTTCGTTGGCTGTCCAGACTCTTTTGTATATATGAGTTCGTGGGGCAGGTCCAACGTAGCGGATGTCATCCCATCCACAGGTTTCAACAATCTCATTGAAATCCTGAGCGCTTGTTACTTCGAAACCTCTTAACAGAACAGCACTGTTCTTGATGATCATCTGTTCGAACCAGTCCTTGTTGTTCCTCAGAGCCAGAAGAAGTGATTCCAGATCGCTTTTTCGGGCCTCCTCCGGTGGTTGTAGCACAAGAGGCATGGTTTCTCCGTCCACCACCTTCTGGCCGTCGCATTTTCCTATCTTGAAGGCCTTGCATGAGAATTCCATATCTGATCTCTGAACACTGACAATGATTAACTCCTGGTTTTTGTTGAGGTACTTGCCTGAATTACTCTATTTATAATGTCAGGAAATTGGATATTCGATTGGTTCTAGTTCTTGGGGAGTTCTGTGGATTCTTCATCTGTCTTTTATTAGATTCTTTTGTTCTTTACTAACTCCAAGTCTTATCAAGCCCCCAAATGCTTTTGTCCAACTTCTATTATTTACAATATTATGGAAAACATAAAAGATTATTATATAATTAAATAATATTTAATTTATTACTTATATTTATTTATTTCATATTTTCAATATTATCCTTTACTTTAATATGAAATTGTTAAATTATCAAACGGATTCCTTTTTGTTATATTTTGTTAAATTTTCATCTATTTATAATTAAAATTTTCAATATTACATTATTTTGAGAAAAATATAAAAATAAAGGAGATATATTACAATTAAACAATACCACATAAGAAAAGCAATAATTTTTTAAAAAATAAAATTTTAAAAAATAAAAGATCATAACATATTTAATCTTCAAGCATAATATAAGTGGTATTTTTTAAAAATAAAAATACAAATATTAAATGATTATGATGTATTTAATCTTTAAAAAAATAATATCCAAAAACAGTATTGAAAGTGGTAGATTCTTTAATTTGAATATAAAAAAATAATTTTGAAGATAAAAGATTTAAAAAAAGTTAGAATATTCTCATTTTTTTAATCTTAAAAGATAAAATCTTCTGTATTTTCAATCATAACAGGTAGATCCTCTTTTATTTTAATAATCTTTATTATTAAAAATTGATTTGTTTATTAATTAATAAGTTTAGTAAGATAATATGTTTTTATAAACTAAATTAAACCGATTAATTTTTATTTGATAGCCTTATTTTTCAATTAAATTTTAAACTTCTATATGGATACATATTTATTTTAATCATTTTTTAATTTTATTCAATTTTTAATAATTTATGATGGTTTAACCGGATGAACTTTTTAATCATTATACCTTTTATCTTACCGATTTAACTGCTAATTCAGTTTCTAAAATTAAATACAAAAAGGATATAGATTATTTTCTAAGTTTACGAGGAGGTGAAGGAGGCCGTAAACAAGAAGACATACATTAGAACTAACACAACACTGGAAACAAGACACAGCCGTCCTTGGTGCATTGATGCGAATACTGATAGTTCATAGGATCGATCACACAAAATGACAAATCGTAAAATGTCACCAAAACCTGGAATTATAATATGCAGTTGTTCATTCTTTTCCCACTTTGTGTTTTTGTTATTTCACCAACTTGAGCTATATCCTGTCAAATCCTACTATTGTTTCGTTAGTTTTCTCCAAGGAAGTCGATGTTTGCAAGAGGTTGGCATACGAGGTGTAAAGATTGCATCATCGTATGGTTGGACATGGGATCAAATTTCGTATTTTTAATTATGATATTTTTATTAAATCTTATCCACACATTTATGTAGATCTCACGGAAGTGTACGTATGAGATTTAATAAAATAGGGTTTGATGTGGTCGGAACTTCAAATTTTGGTATTCTCGGATAAATTAAATATCATACGGATCTAATTATCGAAAAGTTTAAATTGATATATGAATGATAAAAGAGTATTAAAAATATTTGGACTCATTAGAAACTGATTTAATATCTTACCAAACCGTTAAATAATAGATTTATAGATTTGAGAGTGATGAAATATCTTCACATTAGTTATGGATGGAGAGGAATTAGTTGATGATATGTTAATGATGTTCAAAATTCACAAATAAGTTATACATAAAAATAAGGTTCACAGTCTAATTTCTTCTATAATTAATAATATACAAGAATGAATTAAGTTATATATGAAAATAAAGTTCATAATTCAATTTCTCTCTAAACTTGCTTGCAGGAATAATTCATCATCTACGCAAGGATTGGAGATGTTTGATAGTACGTAACTTTACTCCTACTTAATAGGGAGACTATTTCTAGTAGACTTATATATAAATGTGATATGAAGATTAAAAAAAAAGGATACGAAGAGGTCTAATAGTTCACAGCTTTACCCCTAACTAATAAAGAGACTGTTTCTAAATAAGTTAGAGACAGAGAGAAAACTTAAATAAATAACGAAATAAATAAATAGAATAAAAGAATAATACTAGTAATATTAAACTAAATAAATAATACTAATAATACTAATATTATTTAAATAAAATAGATAAATAAAAAATAAAAATAAAATAAAATGTTAACAGCTTATCAATAAGATGCCCAGCTTGCCAACAGGATGCACACGGTAGGGGATTCACTTACACTGATACACATTTAACCTTACAAATAATCATAATAAAGATGCATTCAAGAGTTAAAAGTGATAGTCAGGTCATGTATTAAGATAAAAAAAGATAACTAGACAGTGACAGAAATACTGTTACTGAAGCCTTTACAAACACATAACTAGATACTAACAGTGGGACTAGAATTAGAGAAGAGTTCGCTTCTAAATTTTGGAAAGCTTCACTTCACCATCTACAAGAAAATATGTGAACGAAAATAACAGTCTAACAACAAGTGAAGGAACTCAATATCATGTCCTCACAAGGAGCTAGAACCATGCTATTGGTAAGCATTGTTGAGATGAGTTGTCTTGAGCAGCCTGAAGTATTGAAACTAGTGGAAGAGTTACCAATGACAATGAAAATTAGGAAGAAAAGAAAGCTGAAGGGAAAGATGAAGGAGTTCAAATGCAAGTGGAAATTGAAGATGATGATCCTAAG
>JAOTBA010000001.1:559817-579178 GCA_025629845.1 Erythroxylum squamatum | reverse complement strand
TTGCATAACAATTATTCCAGGGATTTTATCTTTATGATTAATAATTAAATAATTAAAATGCACAAAGATAAAGAATGTCTTTTATTGAATAAAACAAATTTTATACAATTAAAGTACAACCATAAATTGGCTGCAAGGGCATAAACCAACAGTTTATTCCTATTTCACTTGCTTGGATCATCATTTTGAAGTGATTCATTGGTTAACAGAGAGAGAAAAGCTTGCAGATTCATTCTAACACCAGGAACAGGATTTGCAGAAGAAGAGCTCTCTCTGAGCTGTTTTATCCATGCATTTTGGTCTGATTCGAGTCTTTTTATCAGAATTCAAGCCCGATTCAGATTTGCTGTGGAAGAAAGGAGCTGAGCCAGTGCTAGTTACACTTTTCTTACAAGTTTGAGAAGATAATCAATGACTCGTCAATATTCTCGCAGTCATCCTCGAATTCAATGATCGATAAGAAATGTTTCAAAACTGCTGTTGCAGTTTCAAATTTACTCACTGGAGGATTCAAGCCTCCTCACAAGGATTGGCCTTCCCTTCCTAGTGGTTCCATTTTCCATTTGGCCTCAGATGAAGTTTTCATCAATGAGGTAGACTTGTTCTTGTTCTTGTTCTTTATCTGGTTTGAATAAAATCTTGGGAGTGGAACCTTGGCATGTTTTAGGCAAACCTCTATTTTTGAGAAGTTGACAACTGGGTATATTCAGATTTTTCACCAACCAATTCATCGTCAAATCTTCATTTATATTCAATGATTTCTTGATCAAATGTGAAGTTTTGAGGAAGACATTAGGTGTGGTTGGTCAGCTCATTTCTATGTGTTCCTGAGTTCATTTAAGGTAATCAAGGACAACTTAAAGCTTCTGAATCAGGAAATCATTGGAGATACTTCAACTGCATGCTGAACTCATCAAGTTTCATAAGTCAACGGATCAGGTCTGAATTGATCGAGTTTTAAGCTGGATTCGAGTTTGGAAAACCAATCTTAAAGATCTTAATGGCTCAACCCTCTGCCAAAAACAATTTCGTTATTCAAGTCTAGGCTCGAGATGCAGGTTAGGGGGTCGGTTTAGGCCGGACCGAGCTGAAAGAGTTTTTTTATCTATACATGTTTGTCTGATTGAAACTATAATTTTCAGACAACAAAGGCGAAGTTCCTCTCAACTTTCAACCAAGACTTCTAAGTTCCTTTGAACTTACCCCATTATTGATTTGTAAAGTTACTATAAATCAGATGTTACATGACAAATTGTTGCTCAGGTAAATAGTACATAAAGTGCTTGTTCAGGACTCCATTATAAGGTTGAAGCAAGTTTCGTCAATCTAAGGGCTTCGTTCAGTGACAACCGATTGTGTTTATTAATTATCATATAATTAACACAAATTCCCTCTCGCCTATCTCTTTCCTGTCGCTATTCCTTTCCTCTCGCCGTAATCGGAAACAGAAACGAACCCAACATCCCCCATGCTCGCCGCAGAGACTCAACCCGAATAATGACCCGACTAATTGTCCGATCCGACTGGTTCCAACTTGGTTTCGTCAGACCCGACCCGTGAACCGCTGATTTCTGTTAGTTCGAACAAACAGGGTAAGCTAACTTCCCATCCACCGGTCAACCCTTCCCCACAATTTGGGCCCAAACTGACAACAAAACAGAATCCCCTACCAGCCCATATGATCTGAGCCGAGCCCTCTTAACTGTAATTTGACCCGGCCCAATCCGATTTGACCCGAATTGTACCGTCCCGGCCCACAACCCCTCGACTCGTCGTCGTCTTCCGCTCGTCTCTGAAACTCCAAGCTTTTGATCTGCAAGGTTTTTTCTTTTTTATTTGCGCACTTTCCAAATTCTTCTTATCGTTTGATTTAAGTTTCCGATTCTTTACTTGGATCTCTGTTCTGCATATGTGCAGAACATGCATGCCTCATGAGGGTTTTATCTCATAACTTTTGGTCTGATACGGAAGCAAGAAACAAACATCGTCACTGTTTCTTATGATGATGCATAGTTCCACCAAGCTGACGACAGTAAAAGCAAGAGACAGAAAGAGAGAACAAGATCTTTTTCGTGGGAAGAGAAACCTTATATCAAAGACCCACCATAGAAACCATAATCAAAAAGCTGTTTCCCTTAACTATATTTTTGGAGTGATTCAAGTACACAAAACACACCAAATCATTCCTTACCTTTGACATTACAGTAAACACACCAAGAAACCCAGAAAGATTGTTGTAAAGAAGATAAGTTGAGACAAGGGAGGTACACTTTAGTAAATCATTGAGAAGTGTGGTGTTGGTGTTCGAGCATGTGGACAATGGTTCTTTGTCTCTTAACAGTAGCTGAAGAAGACTCATCGCCACCAGTCTTCTCCATTACTGCTTTTAATGCTTCTTGAATTGAGCTAATGCAATATTGGGGAGGTTGTTGTTGAGGGTCGTTGCTGTTACTCGATGAATCTTCCTCTCCAGTGATGAATAACACATTCTTTACACGACCACCAAGAGTTGTGATCTCGGCTTTTATCGTTCTTAAGCGTAAAGCTTTCAATGTTTTTATTAGGTCAGGAAGGAGGTCGGATCTATCTTCACAGCAAAGTGAGGCTTTGATCACAAACTTTCCATCTTCGTCCGATGCATCCACTATTAGCTCATCGATCTCCGTTGGCACTGGACTTGTTTCAGCTATCAAAGATGTCTGTTTTTTCAGTTCTTTAACATGTTGAATCACTTCTGCCAGTAATGAAGCTTTATCCGTCTGAAACCATAAGCCAAAACCAGAAAAGCAAACACAGAAATCATGCTTAAATTACTATTTTTTCAAGAATTTTTATGATCAAACAGTAGATGTGATTGCATGCTTTAAAGGGTTTATTTCATGGAAGCTTTTCAACTGCATTTGGTTCCTTGTTCTCATGTCAATCAAGCGACATTAGCATCCATAGATGGATTATCAAAGATCTTTTCAAAGAAGTGATCTTGTGAGATTAATATTTCGAAGTGTTTCAATTATCAACTGATATTTTTTGTAAGTTCGATCGGTGATTGGTGAATAATGAATTGATACGATGATTTTTTTTTTCTTACTTTGGTCGTGCTGGGAAGTAAGCTGCGAAGTTTAGCGAGGTGGTTGTTGATTCTCTCTCGTCGTCTCCTTTCAGCTTCACTGTGACTCTTTGAAGCAGCTAAAGCCTTAGCTTCCATAATCTCTTGAGCTGTCATTTTTCCCAACTCAGCTTGCAGTCCAAAAGGAGCCGAACCTGAACCAAGTGTGTCAGATATGATCCTAAGATGGTCACTTGATGAACCATCGTATGCGAACTGCAGAGCAGGAGGTCTTCTGTTGAACAAACCTCCATACGAGTTTGGAACTGGAGGGATTAAAAAAGGGTCGTGAACTTCCTGGGCAGTGTTGGAGTTAAAATGGGGTTGAGGGACGTTGAAGGTGTGTACTTGAGGTATTGGCCATGGCAAGATTGGTGAAACTTCTGGCAACATCATTCCTGTTCCTCTAATCCCGCCATACGTGTCACCGTTTTGTTGGTGTTGCATGTGTTGATGGTGTTGAAGAAGAAGCTGTTCCTGATACCCTTGTAGGTTATGGATAGTTTGAGAACACTCTCCTTGATGATCTTCTTCTTTCAATCCACACATGGCTGCCAAACCTTTGTCTATGCTTAAAGAACCCTAATGGCTTCAGATTGTTTTCATGATCTACACTGATACATCACTCCTTGACGATCTTTCTCTGTCAACCAGATCAAGTGTTATACGAATATATAGAGCTTCCAAGTACTGTAACTCTCTTTTCCTTTCTTCTCACGCCATTCTTTATTCGACCCTGCAGTTATGAAACCCTTTTGTGTATAATTAAAAAATTTTACATTACGTTATTGATCTGCGATTGGTTCAAACTATATAATTACACACAGTGAGTTTAGTGCTTAGGGAAAGAAAGTGAAGGATGGTATGGTATGGGAAACAAAAAAACATAGTGAAGACACAACACACAGATTGTCGACCGACCAAACTCCCCAAAAGGCTGGTAATATAATGATGATAAAAGGGCTTAAGCTTATAGTTAAAAAAATAAATAATAATAATAATAATAATAATAATAATAATAATAATAATAACAAGTTTGAAGTTTAAAATTTTTTAATTGAATGTCAATTTTTTAAAATTTGTAATTAATTAAGATTTTAATAACTCAAACTAAAATATTAATTTTGTTATTGATGTGATTAATGAAATTACTTTAAATTATGACAATTAACATGAAAATATTCACATGAAAATTTGATTAACACAAATATTTCATAGGTTAATATTTATAAAGTATAAATTATTACTAAAGTCATGAATAACATATTAATTCGCATGAAAGTTTATATATTTATTAATTTTCTTCATTCAGGCTTACATTATTATCATCATCGCACTCAATTCGAAGTCCCGCAATAAAGTAGGATTTGGAAAAGTCTGATAGTACGCAGCCTTATCCCTACATAGTAGAGAGATTATTTTCGGTAAACTCACATGCAGATGTGACAATAAACGAGTGATGAAAGTTAAAGAGTAAATAAGTAAAAATAACACGTTAAATAATTATGTAAATAAAATTACAATAAATACATAAATAAAGATGATTATATATTATGAATAAAGAAGATTATATTGATTGCATTAGTAAAATATTAACAGAAATCGGGTTATTAAAATTTTAAAATTTTAGTTAATTAATTAAAATTTTAAAATATTTGATATTAAATTTAAAAACTTCAAAATTTTGACATTTTAATATTTATTATCCTAAAAAAGTATCCTTAATTTTCTGAGCTATTTCTTGAAGCTCTTGTTAATAAGCAAAAGCTATAGCTAGCTACTCTCTCTATACACTAGTATATCTATGTTTTCATTACCTCGTTCAAGCCTCCACGTTCTCCAACACTCTTGGCTATTACCACGCCACCCTTTCTGCTTCCCCAAGACTGTGTAATGATTATGTCTTGGAACACACTCCTTCTCTACGAGACTACGACCCACTCCACTCTCTCTCGATAGGTTCTTCTCTAGCCATAAGATTTAATTCTTGGCTTTGAATTCACGTATGTTTATTCAGCTAAAATGTTCACATGTGTGTGGTTTTGGAGAGGCGTTTCAGTTTTTGGTTGCATAGTGTTTTTCCATACCTAAATATTAGGTTTGGTTCGGTGTTTTTTAATTTGGGTCGATCCAATTTTGACAATTTAAATTTTAAGAGTTAAAATGATATTATTTTAATTGTATTTAATAAAACAATATTATATTATTTAAATTATTGAACGGATCATTTTAATTATAAATTTATTTCGATATTTGAATAATTCATATTTAATTCAAATAATATGATGTTTAATTAAAAGTAATATGATATTGTTTCCTAAAGTAAATAAATCAAAGATAATCCCTTTTACTTCCCCATGTAATTAAGCCTATTTTTACAGTAAATATATTATATACGAGACATGCCATGCCATTTCAATATGGAAAGTGTACCTTTCCCACTTCTCTCTTGCATGACAAAACATACTCAATACTTGTAAAATTAGCCTTAAAGTGAAAGCAAGAATGTACTCATTATTATTATTGCTATACAAGGAACCTAAGGTCTCAAGCTTGTTATAGTTAGTTTAAAAAATTACTGATCTTCCCATTTTGCTACTATTTTTTCTTTGTCTAAGAGTAATCGATAAAGTTGTTACTTTGTGACCATAAAGTCACATGTTCAAGCTAAAGAAAAAAATATCTTTGTAAAAATACAAAAAGAATATTGCATAAATTATGACCCATCCCAGATTCTCACAGAAGGAGGAGCCTTGTGTATTGAGTACATTAAATTATAAGTATATACTAATGATTAAGGATTGGAGTGACTCATGTCATTACCTTCTAATTATCCCAAATTTTATTCTCTAAATTATTTATATGGTTGTAACTTGTGAGTGAATTATCAAATTGGCTTAAATGTAATTTTTGAATTAATTAAAATTTTGACAGTTTAATTTGTGTTAAAAAAGATCAAATTTAAATCATAAACAATTCAGCCATGAGTCATAAACGACTCAAACTCGACTCGATTTATTGTCATTCTTATTTTGAAGATGAACTATATTATAAATTTGGTTAACAACAACAATAATAATTCAACAAGATAAACTCGATCCAATTCATTATCATTCTTATTTTCAAGACAAAATATATTATAAATTTGGTTAACAACACCAATAACAATTCAGCAAAGGTTTCGTAATACTTGGTCTTAACAAATAAAAGATGTTTCTTTCACTTTTAACATTGAGGCACGGTAATCCATAGAGCTTTTAATCACGTCTTTCTTTTATGATCATTTAAGCCACGAGCTCTAGTTTTTGCCGTCTCTAGCATTTATGTTTGCTTGTGTTTTAAAGATATTCAATGACCTCTTTTGGGTCATGGTGTACAAAAATCATTTAGCCGACCTTGTTAGAATAATTGTGTAAATGGACATGAGGAAAGGAAAAGGATGTGCATATCAATTCTTAAATTTTAGATTGTAGTTCGGATGGTTATTTTATAATAGCAAGTGTAACCTAATTTAAATTTTTCGATGCCTACTAATTTGTTTATCTTATTAAATGGCTTTGTTTTAATTTAACTTTTATATACTAAGATTATAAATTATGTTATTTTGAATAAAAATAATAAAATATATAACAAAAAGATTATGTGAAATTAGATAATACTATAAAGTATGATAATTAGATAATACTATATTGACAAGTATATAAGAAGAAGTCCCCTTTCATCTTTTTAACCTCATTACCGACTCCTTTGGTTCGAAGGCAAGCATAGATCTGCTTTTACTTATCGGGTCGGTCACTAGGCACTGCTGGGTCAGTGGTGTTACTGTTTGGTGGATAAGACGAAGGTCAAAGACGAAGAAAGAGGTCTCCTTATATATAAAATGAACTGTAGATGGTCACACTCACACGCATGGCTTCCTTTGGTCCCATTCTTAAACCCTTTTCTTGTTTGTATTTGGTATTTTTCTTACAAAGTAGCTTATTCAAACAACTAATGATAGCTATACCACTACTATCATAAACCCTTTCGAGTGGGGCTTGTGGGGTTTATGATGACATCAATCCCACTCCGTTATGACATTCCTTTTTTCTTCTTCCTTCCACGCTCACGGCGTGTACTACATAAAGAAGTGATTTCATTTAAGAATTTGTATCATTTGTCTAATATTATGGTGTTTTATTTTGTCTTATAAATTTTAGGTATTTATTTATAAACGTAAGACCCACATAAATAAATGACTGAAATTCATAAAACAGAATAAGACACCATAATATTATACAGAAGATCTCGCCCTTCCATTTAGAAGCCATTGTATAGTGAAGTAATGGTTTGCTTTAGGTGTACCTGGATAAAAAAAATAAGGATGTAATGAATAAAATTTAAGTTAAAAGATATATAATTTTCATACAACTTAAGAAATATTAGAAAACTTTTTTATTTTTTAAAATTGTTAGAAAATTCAGTTTCTTATGTTCCAATTAAAATATGGTATAACATTAGAAGTGGACTAATCAAATGCTATTAATATGATAACTCAACTCAACTTTTAAACTCAACCTAAATCAATTAACTTCAAATTGAATTAATAATTTAAAACAATTATAATAAATTATTAGTTTAAGCCAAATTTATTAGTTTGATTTAAGTTTAAAAGTTGAGTTGAATTAACATATAAATAATATTTAATTTATATAAGTATAATTTTCATATCGCGTTTATTTTGTTGTTAATTTTTAATCGAAATCTAAGAGGAGAAATTTTTTTAAAAAACTAAAAATCAGTAAAAGCAACTTCTTTAGACCACTACACTGCCAAAAAAGTGTTAATCTTTTTATATTAAAAAGGATTTAAAATATATATTTAGATTAATATAAATCAAAATATGTTGCAACTATACTATTTAATTTAAAAGATTGTTTTGAAAAGGTTTTATTTAGAACAAATTAGATCAATAGAACAATTCATTATTTTATGATAAAAGTATATTGATAAAGATTTTTATTTTATTCCAAGATATATTGTTAAGAAGAAAATTAATTTTGAATTTTACTATTATTATTTTAAATTATTAGTTTAAGTCGAATTTAAATAGTAAATTATTAGTTTAAGTCTAATTTAATCAGTTCAAATCAAGTTTAAGAATTTAGTTAAGTTACTATATTATTGATATTTGATTAATCCATGTGTAATGTTTATATTGTATATATTTCATTGTTATTTTTAATTGAAGTTTAAGAAGAAATGTTTTTCTGAAAATTTGAATTTTAAAAGGATGTTTTTTAGAATTTTAGAATTTATAGTTTTTTAAAATTCCTTTAACTATAAGAGATGCTTAAAATAATATAAAAAGAATGTTATATTTCAATTTAAAGTTTTAATACATTAAATTATATATTTTTATATGTCTTTTTTTGATGCGGGATATTAACTTACCTTTCAAATAATCCAATAAAAAAAACTACAAGTTAAAATAAATTCTTGTGAAGAACATATAAGTTGATTCCACCATAGGTTCCATCTCAATGACTATTAAAAGATGCAATGCTTAGGCCGGCAAGTATATTTTTGTATAGGGTTTCTTTTTCAACAAAAGGAGGTTGAATACCACAATTGGTGGGCATGTATTAACCCTTTTATGAGCAAGAAAGCTTAAGAGGAACCTAAGCAAAAACGTGAGTCCACAGGCATGTAAGCATTTGTCTGTACTAATGTGTATATACACAACTGAAAAGTGTAAATCAGAGTAATGGGTATAGGAGACACAATGAAGTGACTAAAAGCCTGGTTGGCTAGCTGCTCCAATTTCAGCTTTCGAATTTAGCAGTATATAGCTTTTCTATAAAGCCTTACAGCCTTTTAAAACCATGCCATGGTAGCTTTTTATAGGGACATAATCTACCAAGTTCCACATAAAATACCAATCTAAACAAGTCAAAAAAGTGAAACAAGGATTAGACCTAGGGTCTAGGAACTTGACCAATAATTAAAATTTTTAATTACTTTAATTATAAAAATTTTAATTTTTAATTTTTTAGTTTAATTTTAACAACTTTTGTTGAAAAAAATTGATTTATTTATTAATTAATTGACCGATTATTATAAATTAATAAATTTTTATAAACTAAGATAAATAAATAAATAAATTTTCATTTAACAATCTCCTTTTTCGATTTAACTTTAAATTTTTTAATATATAAGAAAATATCTTTTAATTATATTTTAATATTATTTAATCTTTAATTAATTTTATAATAACTTAATTAATTTCAGTTGAACTTTTAAACCTATTTTGCAACTTTTAGAAAAAGTTTTTTTTTTTTTTGAAGGGAAAACGTCTACACAAATTACATAGCTAATCTGGGGAAGCACATCCCCGAAGTGTCCTCAAAGAGGAAAGGGTGGCACCCTATAGGTGCAGAGTCATAATAGGTAACCCCTACATCAAAATGGGCCGCCTGAGTGGCCAGCCAGTCAGCGCATCTGTTGCCCTCTCGGTAAACATGCTGATGAACAACAGACCAATTTCAAGAAAACAGCTCATGAATACCCGCCACTATAGGGTTGAGCCCCTGAGACTGGTTGGCCGAGGAGGAGAGGAGAGTGTTCACTGCTATCAAATTCACCTCTAAAATAACGTGGCGGAGGCCTAAGCGCCAGGCGAGAGCGAGAGAGAGACCGATAAATACTGCCCAATTTTAGAAAAAGATTTGGTCGGCAACCTCATGACATAATAGTTAAACCAAGTTATGAAATATGGTTGCGCCTTAAACATGGATTTAGACAAGCTAAGTATTTTTAGTTTGTCTAGTTGAAGCTAGTTATGTCTCTTGTTAGGAGATAGGATTTTCGTCTATTTTATCATGTCCCAACTCTGTTCAGTAAATCTCAATTATTTATTTATATAAATTTAGTGTGAGTCTCGTGTAAATAAATGACTGAAATTTATATATCATAATAAAAACGGAATAAAATTGATAGAAGATCTCGTTCCCTTGCTAGGGTCAAAGAATTGCACCCATATTTCCAAGACGTGTGTTTCTAAAGTGGGACAGTGCGATTCTTTCCTAAACAAATCTTAGTGATTATTGTTGTCCGTAAGTCTAAGCCGAAAGGTGATTTCCCACTAAAGCTGGCTATCTATAGGTCGTATGACCTGAAATGGAAGAATCTTCGAGCAATGAAAAAGCAAAGGACCGAAAATGTATTTTCATCCTTTATGTTATAATAAAAATAACCTAAATTTCGTCGACTTTTGGTCAGGATTGGGCTTGTCTTTTTGGAATCACGTGTTGGTTTTTATGGAAATGGAAAAATCTGACTATATTTAACGACCAATTTACTTGGCCATCTTCATCGATTTCTTGTATTTTATCCTATGCAGGTCTATTTCACAGGTCCGATGGGGGGTCCGTTTGGGGTCTTTCAGGTCCTTGTCCTCAACAGGCTCAACGAGCAGGCTAGACCACACCGCCTAACGGCTGGATAAAGCTCAACATAGATGGCGTTTGCAAACGGGCCTTATCCACAGCTACAGCCGGAGGTCTCCCAAGGGATAGTGCAGGTACCTGGCTCAGAGGATTTGTACAGAATTTGGGCTGGTGTAATCCGCTGGCAGCGGAACTATGGAGAGTTTTTACAGGACTTCAACTTGCGTGGAACCTAGGATACCGCCGCCTCGAACTAGAAGTCGACTCTACGGCCGTGCTAGCCATTCTCTCCTCGGCATCCTACAGATGTACGGTGCTCAACCCCATCGTCCGGCATATTCATGAACTTTTCACACGTAATTAAACTGTTACTTATCGGCATGTCTATCAAGAGAGTAACAAATGTGCAAACTGGCTGGCAAACTATGCTGGTCACTTTTATATCGGTGTCACTTATCTTGTAAATACACTCATTGGGTACCATCTTCTCCTCCTAAAGGATATGTCAAGGACTAAGATTCCTCGTCTTATTATGTAATTTCCGTATTTTCCCGTTTATTAAAAAAATTAACCTAAATTTTAACATTTTGAAGTGTTCAAATTAAATTTTAATACTTTTAAAATGTTCCGAATAAACTTTAAATGGACTAAAAATTTGACGGAATTAATTGTTTGTTAATTAAAATAACGTGACATTATTTTTATATTTTAAATAAATAATAGGTTTCGTTGATACATAGTTAATTTTTTAAAATTAACCAAAAAGTAGAACCCTTGTTTTACATTTTAAGACCTATTATTATATATTTCATATAATGAATCTCGCACATTTTATATAGTGAATCTTATTTGTCATATAACCGTAAGACTTGCTTTTACTTAAAAATAAAAAATGATGTCACGTTAAGATATTTAAATGATAAAAAGTTAACCTCAAACGTTTCAAAACATAAGAATTTGTTCTATATTCTGTTGTAAATGTTAAAGTTCACAATGCTCTTTTAACCAAAAGCTAAGCCTTACACGTTATGTTAGGATGGCAATGGATCGAACTAGTCTAAAATCTTTTTCTGATTTGCTTAATTTTCAAAAGAACTAGCGTCCCATTTGTTGGGAATAACATATATAATATGTCAAATATATAGAGTTGAGATGAACAAGAAGTCGATGATTCAACTTATCAAGTTTTTAATTACAAATTAAAGTTGGACTAATCGTCTATAGGACATGTCCCATTGTTCTCACTTTTTAGGTCATGATGTTGTTTTGCTCGACATGAAAGACCCTTATTTGATAAGAAAGCTTCCCTTACATACCCCACAACTTGTGTCTTGTTCATTTTTGTTTCCTTTTGAGTTTAGGCTAAAGATAAGACCTCGTCATCTCTATCTTTAAGTGTAAAATTTTAAATTACAAAAGGTATAATTTTAATCTTAATTTTACTCAATTAATTTTTTCTTAAACCCATAAACTAAAAACAAAATCCTCCAAAGTCAAAAGATTCCCAAAGACACAAATCGACCGACTAGACTATAATGTAGTAGCATAAAACAAGAAATCATAAATCAAAGAGCATGTTATAATTTGAAGAATCTAGAAGGACAATATTCTAATTCTTTTAGAAATTTAATAAATATATATCATGTTATAACATTACATATCACAAAATATAAAAAGCAAACCAAAAAATTCCACTATTAAATTATCAATGATAGAATTTAATGGTGTTAAAATGAATTTTATCATTGTGTTTAGATATTTTTTATAATATTTACAAAATCTAGAATTTAGATTGTTTCATACTTCTAGAATTCGGAAAATATTAAAGATAATTTTATTATTAGGTATTTTTTAATTTCTCATCGAAAGTAAATTATATTATTCTTAATATATAAAAATTTTTAGGTCATAATTCTAATTATTAAATCTTGGGTTTATTACCAAAAAAAAGCTCAAACTTTCGTCAAATTTTTAATTATAGTCCGAACTTTAAAAAATAGCAATAAAATACCTAAACTTTCAATTTTTTTCAATACTAACCCAAACTTCAAAAGGTAGCAATAAAATGCTCAAACTTTCAATTTTTTTCAATTATAGCCCGACTTTAATGTTTTCGTTAAGTTTGCCGTCATAACTTGTCACTTGTTTCAAAAACCTTAACTATTAATACAGGTCAGCCAAAATTTACACAACAAATGAAGATTAATGAAACGATGATTAATGAAACGATGTTGTTTAATCACATAATTAAAACAATGCAATTGTTTAAAAATTACCTAAATCGGATTAAGCAAACCTCGACGACCTTACACTTTGATTTCAGTTTTTTTTCCTTCTTTTTCAGTTTGTTCTCTCGACGTCCTCACTATTTGATTTTCATATTATGAAACCCTGACGTCCTCACACTAAGAACATCAGAAGAACGAACTAAAAAATGAAGAGCTTGTTGGTGCATCACGCTGTAATGTCAGAGTAGTTTGAGGCGTCAGAAGAACAAACAGAAAACAAAGCGTTGAGGATATCGGAAGAACAACAGATAACGTCGGGCTATAATCGAAGAAAATTGAAAGTTTGAGCATTTTATTGTCACTTTTTAAAGTTTGGGCCATAATTGAAAAAATTGAAAATTTTGACATTTTATTGCTACTTTTTAAAGTTAAGGTTATAATTAAAAATTGACAAAAGTTTGAGTTTTTTTTTTGCTAATTAACCCTTAAATCTTTATAACATAATAACTCAACAAAATTAGAATATATAAATGTAGAATTTTCATGTCTTTTTATTGAATATTAAATAATACTTTAAATTTTATAACAATTGAAATAAAAGAAGCAACATGGTCCGTTAGTTAGCAGAAGGTAAGCCTGGATTGCTCGGCCTTGTTCCTTAGCCTCAACCACCATCGATCCATGCTGGAACTATCTTTAGACCTATCAGAACATTTCGATCGTATAAGAGTAGAGCCGAGTTAATTTAAGGTTGTAAATTTATTTTATTATGAACAATACCATACAAATCCAAACTAAAGGTTACTGTTTCTACAGAACATGGTACTTTTTAGTAGTGACGGAGCTAGAAATTTAAAATAGGAGAGCTTTTAATTTTTTTAAATTTTGGAGGCCCAATGTATCACTGGTCTCTAAATAATTCCGTTCTTTTGTGTGTGTATATATATATATATTAATTAACAATAAAAAAATTTAATTTTTTTAAATTTTGGAGAGCCCAGTATATCACTGAGCTCCATATACCTCCGTCAGTGCCTTTTAGCATCGGATGAATGATGTGAATACATCATCACCAGCAAAATTCCCAATAATATCGAATTTAAGAATTTGATCAGTGTCAATAGTATTTGATTGATCCATGTGTATTGACCAAAATGCATTTTTTGTTGTTATTTTCTAAAAAGATATTTTATAAAACATTTGAAAATAATAAGAATTTTAAATTTTTTAAAATTAATTTAATCACAAATTAGAATCCTTATATTTTACCCTAACTATTAATTCACTTAAATTACTTTCCAATGTTCGTGCAAGCTGTGATAACCAGACACTTCAACTTTTTGGGGCCTGCAGTATTTGCTAAAACAGTAAAATTGAACCTATGATCATCCTAAGCTCAAGTACTATCTGTATTCTTCTCAGCTTTATTAGCTTTGTTCAGTGACAGTTCACGAACCCTTTATCTTCAAGATCAAATTAATAATTTGCCACCCTCAGTTTACACCTTTCCACAGTCCAAAGTACATAAATATGATGTTAATTAAATTAAATATGGGAAGTACAAACCCAGTAGGTTGGAATAGGCGGTACATGCTTTCGTCGCTTAACCAAGTGGGCAGGGTTCGATTCCCATAATTGGAAATGCAACAAACTCCTGGGTCAGTTGTAGCTCTCCTTAATTTGAGATGTTCCCGCAGTGGAGAGATTAGTCTCCTAGGCTAATCTTAAAAAAAAGAGAAAAAAAAGAAAAAGAAAGTACAAGATAATACTAGTACAAAAAAACTACAGGCATTAATTAATCTGAGGTGTAATTTAATTGTAGTTTCATAATTTGAGGTTTCGGATAATAAAAAAATCTCTTTGTAAAATGTAAATAAAAATTTTTCATATAATTGGTGACCTTTTCTTAATATTATAAAGCAAGGAGTCTTCTGTGCTGAGATTTGCCCTTTAATTCATTATTTTGGCCTGTTTCAATCAATAATGAAGAAATGACCTTAAATTCTATAAAGTCAAAAGTCCTAATCACACCCAAAACATTTTTTTTAAAATTTAATTAAGCCTACATCTTTATTTATAATATCTTGTTTTTTACATTTTAAAACTCTAAACTATAATAAAATTAAATTTATGTCAATTTCTACTATTCAAATCGTTAATTTACTTTATATGGCATTGCTGTTAAATAATTGAGATTCATTAGATGTTGGCATGTGATTAAAAATAATTTCTTTAAATGTTAACCAAACGTGTAAATTTTCAATTTAATATTTTATAAAAGATCTAAGTAAACTCTCATTATTACAATTTTGTACTTCGTTCAGAGTATGATAAAACATAAGGTCGAATATAGTATCAGAAATAACATAAAGACTGTTTTTAAATATTTTATAAAAGTATAAGAATTAATTAGAATATCATCATCACCATTATCATCATCATCACCCAGTCTGAAATCTCATAATGAAGCGGGGTCTGGGAAGGTCCGATAGTACGCAGCCTTACCCTTATATAGTAGAGAGGCTGTTTCCGGTGGACCCACATGCAAATGATCATGAGACAATAAAATAATGATGCAGGATACAGAAACAATTCATTAAAAACAAAAAATAAATGAAAATACAAGTAATGGGGATTACCTGAAGGAGGCTAGATTTGCGAGAACCTAATATGCTACAAAGGGGACCTTTCTCAGAGACCCTGCCGACATGACCTTACTGTCCCTGCACCTGTTGTGTAATCTGCGCATCGTGACACAGCATCTCCTAGTAACTGTTGTACTGATTATTGGTACTGGAACGGTTACTCCTTTACCCTTATTCGGTCACGTCAAACTTGTCTATTTCTAGCTACTACCTCATTAAGGCCCAACTCTGACATATTCTCCTTGATCACTTCCCGCCAGTTCTTGTAAGGCCTTCCTCATTAATTAGAATATATTAATATTAAATATAATTAATTAGAATATATTAAAATTAGTATATATTTTTAAAAAAATTTAACAAACTAACCATTATCAATAATAATGATAATCATTTATTCGTCTTAACTAACCATCTTAATTATAATGTTTATTTTTATTCTTATTCTTACCTATGTTAATTTCTTACCATTAATACATATGTACCAACCACCCATTAAATTGAGGAACTCTCCTGTACAAAACAGTAACAAAGGAGCAATGGTTAGGCTCCATTTATTAGGGCACAGCTTGCGTATCAACTAGTTACATCCAACATCATATACTGTTTAATATAGAGAAATGACACTTATGTAGTATGTTAATTTTGACAATTTCATGTCAAGAATTTTATTAGATATTGAGAACATTTTGAAGCTACTTAGCAATAATTCACACAACTAGTTTGTAGTGCTTTTACTTAATATATAGAACTTGCACTAATTTACAACTGAATAAATTTTTCTTTTAAGAAATCCAGATTGGGACAAAAACTTCCATTCCTTCGAGTACCATAACTACGTAACAATTCAATCTACCAAGCTCTATGTGCTTTAAGTTTGAGAATTCAGACTATTTGCACCATTCCAATTTGGAGTTTAGATTCTCTGTCTAATATTACGGTGTTTTATTGTGTCCAATAAATCTCAGCTATTTATTTATGTGGATCCCGCATAGGTCCCGCGTGGATCCCGCAAAATAAATGGCTGAGATTCTATGAGACAGAATAAGACAGAGAAATATTAAAAAGAGGATCTGAATTCTCCAATTTGAGTATATGGATTCATAATCAAAAAGTTAGCCACTTGTCATTAGGTATTAAAGAGAAAGTGTAAATAAAAGTGAACCTAAAGCTCTCAATTTTTCATGTCAGTTGTTGCTTGTAATTATGAAAACATAGGAACTAATATATACAATTCCCAATAATATTGTACACTACTGAATTTTTTAAATTCTATGTCTCAGCAAAATTTTTACTTAATATTGTTACACTAAAAGAAAAATGTGGATTAGCAATGGAAATTTAGCGACGGAAAATATACCGTTGAAAATTAGCGACGGAAATATGCTTTCCGTCACTAAAATTGATTAATTTAGCGACGGTATTCATACTCGTCGCTAAAATTGGAGGGAATTCGTCGCGGGAATAATTGCGACGGAAATTAGCGACGAAACAATAGGGCCGTCGGTAATCAATACAAGTTAGCGACGAACACATACCGACGGACAAAAATATACCGTCGCTAAATTTGGAGGGAATTCGTCTTGGCAAAATTTGCAACGGAAATTAGCGACGGACTATATACCATCGCTAAATTTGGAGAATTTGAGTTTACCGACAGAAAATTTCCGTCGGTAAATTCAGTAGCTCAATAGAATTAGTGACGGACATATTCTTCCATCGGTACAAAGGCGGGAATTATTGGCGGGTTAAAAAAATTTTGAGTTTACCGACGAAAAATTTCCGTCGGTAAATTCAGTAGGTTAATGGAATTAACGACGGACATATTCTTCCGTCGGTACAAAGGCGGGAATTATTGGCGGGTTAAAATTTTTTTGAGTTTACCTACGGAAATTTCCGTCGGTAATTCCGTCGGTAAATTCTTTTTAAATATCAGCTCACCCGACATCTCCCCCCTCTATGTTTTCTTCTTCCTTCTTCCTGCTTCCTCCGTCTCCTTTTCGATTTTCTTCTCTCCGGTTTCTTCGTTGTGGACTCCTTTTTTACTCGTCGGAGTTGTCTTTTCTGGCCATTGTCATCGTGTCCTTTGGTAGAGGTATTTTTGCAACTACTGCCCTGTGTTTTTTCGTTTATTAGATGAAAGTTAATTTAGGTATTTAGTTACTTTCATTTATTTTTGTATTTTGTGATTGGAAAATAACTTTAAGTTATAAATGGTAGTGATAAATTTATGATTCTAGCAGTGCCAGGTGGGTAGTGGTTCGCAAAGATTTTGTCTTGGGCTCGAACAATTTCTCTGACCAAGTTGATGGAGCTAACCACGAGACAGTTTATTACCGAGACAAAGCTTAAATGGGTCCATAAATACTAGCCAAACTTCCTTTGTCTCGATGAATGTCTTGGACAAGAAATTTTCCTGTAAACTAAACACTTTACAGGAAAATTTTAAAAAATAATTTTTAGCAAATTTACCGACAGAAAAATATTCCGTAGGTAATTACCGAAGGAAAAATTTCCGTTGGTAATTTTCTGACAGAAATTTTCAGACCGAACGAAATAACCGACGGTAACAAAATTCCGTCGGTAAAATTAGCGACAGCCATTTTTTCGACGCTTTGTTCCGTCAGTAATTTCCGTCGCTAAATAAGTTTACCGACGTAATTTGTACACATTCCGTCGGTAATTTCCGTTGCTAATCTCTATTTTTCTTGTAGTGTGCCAAAACTAATTACTTAGATATATAACATTTATCCTAACAATCCCCCCCCCCTTTTGGCATTGTTTGTCACAAATATGAACCTCCCCCTAAATAACATAATTGGATATATAAGTATCAAATTCATAATTCATATGACAAATACTCTCCCTCAATCTAAGGTCAAGTTCCAAAAAAAAACATCCATCAAATTCTTCAAGTTCAAGAAACATCCAAAGAGGCAATAATAAACATCCGTCAAATATCTAATCATCCAAATTTCTCCCCCTTGGGATAAAACGATGCCAAAAAGAATGACGAATAATCACACATATACCTTAAAATCTCTCCCTAAATGGAACATTCACCATAAACAATCTTATGTCTCCCCCTTGGGACAAAACATTGTCAAAACTAAGAATGCCTTTAACACAATCAATCTCAGTGAATAAAGAAATGTAAAAATCAGTGGTAGATTTAGTAGAAGAATTATAAGCACGACAAGATGTCAATTTACCACCAGTCAATACACATGCCAACATATCATTACTTCAATTCCATCTTCATAAGACTGATCAAATTCATAACCCAAGCAAATAAAGATGAGTGTTGCCAGTGTACTGAGAGAGAGAGATACCTGAGAGAGAGACCCATACTGATGAGAGAGCCGAAGAGTCTTTGGTGGAACCAAATAGAAGTCACAATGCAAACTACTAAAAAGATGGGATAACAATAGAACCAAAAAAATAAAGAACAAAAAAAGATGAACCTTTTTTTTAACTTTTTTTAAACAAAATAAAAAAAATACTTCAAAAATGTAAAGCACACAGTCCCTGTGCTCCTTGAAGAAATTCAAACCTGGCCTTATTCCTCGTCATATTATCTTTGTCATCGGTTTCTTCTTCTGAAGTAACTGATTCATCCTTTGTCTAAACAGTTTCTTCACAATGCATTTGTAACTGTAATTGACCTTTCTAACCCAAGAGTGCTTCAATAACATGGGTTGCTACTGCAAATTTAATTGAGAGTGTCTAGATTTTCGGTTTTGACCCTTTGAAACATCATTTGTAACATCTTGTAGCATCTCGGCCTTATGTGCTCGATAACTCCACAAAAATGACATGTAGGTACAAACCTTCGATTCTTTCTCGACGTTTCTGTTAACTTTTCTGTATATTTCTGCGTTATCAATCATACAATGAAGGGTACAATTTATACAATTACTGCTATGCTATACAAGGAAAGGTCTAAATGCTATTCATT
>JAOTBA010000001.1:536594-550836 GCA_025629845.1 Erythroxylum squamatum | reverse complement strand
ATGGTAATTGATAAATCATCCTAAATATCTCAATTAAATATTATATGCTATTTCCCAGCCATGGTCGGTTATGTAAACATTTACTTCAGTGACTTGGATGATCCTCAAATGGCAGAGGTTGAGTTAAAGATTGCTGAATCCAAAAGGTACTTTTCCTTCTTTTCATGTCTTTTTGTGTATTGTGTTTCTTTAACCATGTTAAATTCTTTATGCTTTGTTGTGAAAGTAATATGGGCTTTCTTGATATTTGATCATATTTCTCTTTAGTTATTTGATCATATTTCTCTTCAATCTTCTGCCAAGTGCTATATATGGTGATAGACGCCTGTGTTTTCTCTTAAATATACTTCAAGGTTTTTGTTTTTATCATTCAAGTATTCCTCCTTTCCTCTCTGAAAACTTATCTTGATTATTCTGTTCATTCCCGCATTCATACGGAGAACAAAGTAGGATCATAAGTATTTCTGGTTACAAGTTGAGGGACGAAGCAATATGGGAGACACTTCCTGTTAGTTGATATACTTCTTTTAGGGATGAAAGAAATAATTCAAGAGGACTTAGAATACAGGAAGTTAAGACTTTGTATGACAAACAAGGAGAGCATATGATGGTAAAGGAACGACGAATGCGAAATTCAATTAACAGTTTTTTAAACTTAAAACTTATTATTTGGGGAGTGTTGAAATGACGTAAAGCTTTAAAACTTTCATTCCAAATTGAATTGGCGTCCACCATGATTTCTTAAATTGTATAATATCTTAAATTGTTTAAACTTTAAGTTAACCGTATTTATGAAGGTTTTGTTTTTAACTCTTCCGCTTAACTAAGCTTGGTGCAATTTCTGTATCTGTTCCTGATTATTCTGTCATACAATTACTGTGATTATTGCTGTTAAGAGAAGTTAATCAAGACTTTTTGGTGCGAACTATCTTTAAAAGTGTCCTAGGTATAGCAGACAAAATCTCAAATGAATGATGTACTGTAACCAGGTTTTATGTTGTTATGGTAAGTGTTACAGGACGTACAAAATTTGGCTTCTGATTCAGCATCCATATATATGAAGCTAGCTTTAACAATCTAAAAGTTGGATATAATGTATGTGCTCGCAGGGCTTAAGTTTTTAGTCCATTTCCCCTTTCTTCATTGTTGTTGGAGAAGAATGAAGAAAGTGTAGCCAAGGGAAATTATTAGTTCAACTATTACATTCATAAGAGCGATGCATAGTTTTTAAATGTAATGCTTTTAGAAATTTAGTAAATGTGTTGCTGTCCACGAGAGGTGATGTATAGTTTGTGAGTACGAACTGTTCCGGAATTTAGTAAATATGTTGCATCCACAAAATTATTGACATCATATTTGATATTCTTTGTTTTAGCACTTCTGGGTTGCAATATCTATGGTCTTCATCATTGCTGCAACAGTATTTACTCTTCTCAAACTGTGTGGTAAGTTGTCCATCTGCAGCATTTGATCTGTCAATGGTAGTAGCATCCTTTACTTATGAAGAAAGGATATTTTTATTTCATAAACCTTATTCTGGATTCTTGTAACTGATTTGTACTTCTGTCATTCATTGATGTGCTATGCAAGTTTTCCTATCTCTTGATTAATGATAAGCTCAAGTCATTCTATGCACTTAGAAAACAATGTTTGCTGTTACTAACCTGAAATCGGCAGAAAAACTTAGAGCAGGATATAAGCTGTCATTATATCACCTTGATAGATTTTGATTTCATTCTTGCAACAACTTTTATGTGTCAGCAACCAACCTCATATTTATCAATCTGCTTTTAACTGCTCCGGTGCACCTCCTTTAACATCCATTTTACTTCGCCTACAACAAGCAGGTGATGTGGCAGCTCTTGGTTGGTGGGACTTATTTATAAACTACGGGTATAGTTGCTTTCTGTTTGCAGCAGCATTTTGATTAATAAAACGTTTGTTGTTTGTTTTCCACTGTCATTCTGCTTAGATAATCTCATGTCTCCCTGTACAGTATTGCGGAGGGCTTTGCCTTTCTTGTATGCACAAAGTGGAATAATCCAGCAATTCATAGGCAGTCTCTTGCTGTGGAGTCTAGTTCATCTATGATGACGATTAGATATCTTGATTGGAATAGAGGCTTGGTAGTTTCTTCACAAGAAGATGAATATCAGAGCACTAGAATTTGCAACCTTGAGGATATTGGTGGACATTTTATGAAAATTCCCTTTATATGTTTCCAGATAATTCTATTTATGCACTTGGAGGTATAATAGATGCTTTGTTACCTTTCCTGAGTGCTGTATGACTTACATGTACTTGTTTTGAAGCTTGACTCATATGCTTCTCATTTTCGCTGAAGGGTACACCACCTGCTGCTAAACATATACCATTTAGGGTAATTTTTTCCCCACTTTTGCTGCTGCAAGGAATTGGGGTCTTGTTCGCTGCATATAGGCTGTTTGAGAAAATTGTACTCCTTCTGCATAATGGATCTGGTTCTAGTGGATACTTTGCTTTTGCAGCAAAAGCTCAGGAATGTCTCGGGTTTTTTCACCATGGCTCAAGGTAGAGTAGTCTCCTCTGTTAAAAATTCCGTATGTCTGTTGGTTATCCCCTGACAGTATTGGCCAAGATGATATGCAGCATTGATTTTAGTTATGGTTTCTTCTTATTGATAGGTTACTGGGTTGGTGGTCAATTGATGAAGAAAGTAGGGAGGAGCAGGCTAGATTATATTTTTCTGGAGGTTCAAGGTTCGTATTTTATTCTACAGTTAAGCTTTTGTTTTTAATTATTTATCCATATTTCATTGTGTGCCCACTGCGAAATTCCTAAGGATTCCTTTGGCTAACACTGCAATCCTTGATGAATAACATGGGGAATCATTTATGAAGGTTTCCTGAGAACTATGTATTGGATTTATGAAATTCTTCATCACAATGGTTTCAATAGAAATGGCCTCTACGGGGTGTTGTTTCAAGTTATTTGACCTTTGCTTTGCTCTCTTCCATCTGGTTTTGTTTCTCCCACATTAATTTTTTAGGATCGGAAGTCAATAATTGAAATGAATTGTTTTCGGCATTACAGTACTACGTTTACCATTGTATGTTTTTTTCTGCGTCTTGTCATTGAAATGTATTTTTGTGCATATCTACTAAAAGCATGTTAAGTTCAGTGTATGCCCCATTCTGTTTGTGCCCTCTATTAGGTTGCTGATATGTTTAATCGCATATTAATGCGGATATATCTTTGTTGATAACAATATACTGATAAGTTCTATGTTTGATGGTTCTCCTATTGCGGATGTTCAGCTACAACACTTTCTCACCCGATATTGTTAAGAAGATGCCTAAATCTGAACTTGTTGAGGAGGTATTAGATTTTTTTTTTCTAGAGGTATTTGTATCATCTTTCGCCCTGTAAATTGCATGTTGCGCAATCTTTTCATCTCAGATCTGGAGACTGCAAACTGCACTTGGTGAGCAGACAGAAATCTCAAAGTTTAGCCAGCAGGAATGTGAAAGACTTCGAAATGTACTGCAATTACGTTACTTCTCATCAATAATTTTTCGCGACCTTTAATTCTTTTAACTAACACTGCTAATGTAATCAATGTATTAGGAGAAAATTCTATGCAGGATTTGCTTTGAAGAGCAAATTAATGTTGTCCTACTCCCGTGCAGGCATCACGCTCTCTGCAGGTAACTTGTCCAATTTTCCAATGCACTTTTCTTACTCTTAGTTCACAGAGTAATAAAGTATTAATGGATAATAAGAAAGAACAAGAAAAGGAAGCACTAATTGAGCTCATAAAAATGATATCAGATGAAGAGGATAGTCTCTTTTTGCAGTAATACCTTTGAGGTGTAAATTTAGAAAGCATATAAATAGCATGTGTAGATATTGCTATCTCTTTGCCTCAGAAACGGGACAACACTACGGCATTTCTCACTTCATTCTCATGTGGTAGTGTGGAATCTTGTGTTATGTTTTGATCATTTCCTTAACGTACTTTTGTTTCATAAAATGTTGTTAACATAAGTATTAAACTGTTTTAGCATTTGCTGCGAAAAGTGTAAGAAGTGCCCCATCTGCCGTGTCATTATCGAAGAGCGTTTGCCTGTATATGATGTATAGTCCAGTTTACGTGTAGAGCTGTGTACAAGTGAAAGGCTTCCTTGCAGCTTGTAGTTTTGGATGAAGCATGCAAAAAGAAGCTGGTGACCTTTCTTTTCTCTTTTCCCACTTCTCCTTCTGTACCTAAAACCATTTTCCAGACCTGTAAATATAAGCTTCATTGTCCATAAAAGGACCTCCTTCTCATCTTCTTTTTGGCTTCACTCTCGTGTCTCTCTCCGCGATCGTTTCCTTTTTTGAATATGGAACTTGAAAAGTAAATGCTAAGAGTTGCAGCGTAATATTGCGTATTCTGATTACTGACTATGTTGTTTGACGAGAACTGACATGCATAATACTAACTTGAATGAATCAAGTGGCTGCATTTCTTGATTGTCCTTATGATAGTGGAAACTTTCCTTTCTGTTTCTGAAGGATACTCTCATGGAAGAGGACTCTTTAGATATAATGAAAGATGATGACATAAAAAGCAATAATTTAAGCATAGGAATTTTCTTATTACATATTGCATTGTGATTCTGCAAAGATCAAAATAAAGACAACAGGACAAATTTAATTTATCTTAAAACTCCCACAAATGATCATGAAGCATACTTTAATGACCAGTTTCCTCTTCAATGGACGACTCAAAAGACAAATACAGCCTTCAGATTAACTTTAAGCGCCTTGAGAACTCTTCATGGACCGAAATAATCGATCTTCAACGAACTATATGTACCAGAATTAGGAACAGCACAACATAAACTCCTTTATACTCTAACCAGCAGGAACATGGGATCACGCAGTTTCAAGCACAGGTTGCTGTAATTGTCAGAAGTTCAACAACAGGTTTTGAAGGAGGATTTCCATTGCTATGGAGAGGTTTCTCATTCACTTGGTGAGCAAACTCACCGAAACACTCGTCCAACGTACGGAATGGCTCGTCAGGATATAGACTGCTTGCTTCGACATCATCAGATCCATTCATAGAAAAGATCTGACAACCTTTGATGAATATATCATGTGTGAATGATGCAACAATGCTTTCTGGCAGCCGATTCTCTGCCCATGTACAAGAATGTTTGAAACGTTAAAGCTTGTCAGATAGATGGAACTAGACTCAACAAGTTTGTTCAAGAACAGACCTGCAGCTGCAGTTAGAAGATCATCCTCAGTGACTGTAACACGAGGAAGGGTCCTTCCAATCTTCTTCTCCCAGAGAGTTGCCAGCTCGTTCATGTTGTAGAAGTTACAGCTTGGTTGAAAATGCACCGACTTGTTAAGGGTTCGAAGATCATCCACAGTTTTCATGGTGAACTTTCCAATGTCAGAACCAGCAACAAAGTAAGCTGCATGAACAATGACAGGCAATTCCATAAACTTTGGATTCTCCTACCTTGTTATCATCATCAATCATGTTAAAAAAGACAATTTTGTTAATGATCATTTAAATGTAAACTAAAAATCAGAACAACTTCGGTGAAAATGTATGCAAAGCGACCCATCATTTGTCTTTTAGCTATTACATTATTTTACTGCAAATGACTTCAAAACAACCATATATTATACACCACATTGTATAATGTAACTTTCTAATGCCTACTATATATAGGTTTTGAGTAACCTAAGACCTTTGGCTTTGATACTGACTGAAACCAGCCTTCCTCCACTTAAAATGGAAATTCCAAGATAGATATATAGGTTTAGAGGAACCTAAGACCTTTGATAGTGACTGAAACCAGCCCTCCTCCACTTAACATGGAAATTCCAATATATATATATATGCTTAAGGTCAAAATTTATATTTAATAAATCACTCTTATGGAAGTTTCAAAATTTATGTAAATGGGAAAATACGTAAAACATTAGAAAATAAGCTCTTTATTGGTAAGATTGCGTACTGCTAAATTTTACTGTATTTTTATTTCAAAATAATTTTTATTAAGTTATTATTAAAAAAATACTTGAAATATATAATATATGCTTAAATTTGAGCAAAAATAATTACTTTCTATTTCCTTACAATGATTATGTAACATTGGCTTCCATTTTTCTTTGGTAAGCTATTCTTATATAAGATTATAGTAACACTTTTGTTAATGATCTTCATAATCTGAATTAAAGAAAAGTTGTATAGAAAGCTACCCAAGCCCCACTCACATTTGACATTTTGTCCTTTAGCAATTATTACATTGTACCTTGCATGGTGACTTGTGACAAACCCTACCCCACTGCAAATGGAGACATTTTTTTAAGAAAATAATTGAAAATATGTTAGCTAAATTGCTCTTTTTATATGTATTTTTACTCGATTATTCACATGAATAATCTCAATAATTGCTTTTTAAAATTATTTTTTTCAACTATATTTCATTACTAATTATTTTGGAAAATAGTGTACCTAAATATCAAGAAAAAAAACAATTATACATGTGAAAACTTTGAGGAAAAATGTCTAACAAGTTATAATTAGAAAAGACTTTTTTGTGATATAATATAATATAAAATAATAATTTTTTATAAATTTAAAATTAATTAAATAATTCATTTTTGTTATTGTGTGTTTTGCATAATATATTAGGGTACCTTTGACGTTGCCATCACCGTAGATTCCAAACCGATCCAGTGGAGGTAAAACCTCAGAAGGATGGCAGTTGTCGTGATAAGGCCAAGAAGCAACGGAGTTGCAGCAAATGTAGGTGTACGGCACTTTGCTGTCCTCAATCGAACGCCTGACTAGTCGCTTCTCATTATACATGTCTAAGCCTGGTTGCACTGGATCAGCCCGGTCCACGTCGTGCCCAAACTCTGATGGCAAAAATCTCTGCAACCCCAATAGTATATACATCGACCATCAAGATTCGGTATATAATTTTGATTAATTACTTGAAATCTAAAAACCCTTTTGAGTAAAAAGAATTTCTAAACGAAATTAATATTCAGATCAAGACATTTTCTGATAAGCAAGCAGAGTCCAGAATCTGAATGGGTTCAAGAGTATTCATACTTATCCTATTAGCCGACAGGTTGTTCCCAAACCGTGAAACTGTGAGGAGTATGTTTTGGACAAACACATAATAAAGAAAGACTATATGTCTGAACTAAGATAAGGAGTTCAAGCTTTTTTTTTCCTTGTACCTTCACAGTACCAACAGCTTTAATGGCTTCAACAAGAACCAGTTGATCCAACAAATTCTCAGCTCCTACAGCTGATATTACTACATCAATTTCATGCTTCTTCAGTAACTTCTCCATGTTCTCTTTGTTGTTAATCTCTCCCTGAACACAAACAACACTCATGTTCATAATCATCTTAGTGATGTGCATGCAAAAAAAGAGTTAGGTATAGTACAAGCAAGATGGTGGCTCCTTTGTTCTGAAGAGACTTGAGAACTTTAGCTCTGGAAGGGCAAGTTGGTGTTGAACGGACAAGAACATAGGTGGTCCGACCAGAAGCTATGCTAGCTTCTGCCACGAACTGCCCTATAAAGCCGGTGGCTCCGGCGATGAGGACTCGAGTCTTGGCTGGACGAACAGGAGTTGAGATGGTCATAGTAAGAGCTGTGAGAGAAATAGAATAATAAATGAATACAAGAAGGTGGAGGCTGAGATCAGTGTGTTGACGAAGCCTGAGAAACATAGAGAGTAAAGTCTCTGTTATATATAGGGCGCGTTCAGCTACCCTTCAAGAGCTTGTTTACAATGTTTTTTGTTTTGGTTGTGAGATGTCTAATGTATGTAGTTGTGACTTACATTACACATCTATCTACCTCTGTGTCCAGTGTCCAGTGTTGTTACTTCTATCTACCTCTGTGTCAATTCATCAGCTTGACTTATAGCTACCAACCCCAGTTTGAGAAACCGCTATACTACCTCCAAGTTCGAAAATTTTCAGCAGTTTCAAGCCTAACTAGTCTTTCCCCACGTAATCCATCTCTGTGCTCTTTTGATTTGTTTAAACTTTACACTTTAGAACATATGTCGAAATCACAAAGGTATTTGAATTTTCAACTTTAATTAAATCATGCCTAAAGTTGTATTCTTTCTTTGTGCTTGTGCTTGTGGTATGCTTGTGCTTGTGCTTTCCAATGTTCATGGACGCACGTCCAATGACCAGCACTCAATCCGTGATTTTGTTTCACTATCATTGTCTTAACCAATTAACTTCTACGTAACGCAAAAAGGATATGATTTGTTTCAGTTTGACAGTCGGGTGTAGGGTTGGCAATGTTTATCCGACCCAACACAATTCGACTTAATTAATATATTCAATTCGAGCTAATTAGGTTTCGAGTTAGATTTGAGTTTTTTTTTCCATCTTTAAGCCAAGCTCGACCCAATTTGAAGCCTAAAGTTTTTAAATAAACAATGTTGATTTTTTAATTAAAAAATAAACTTAATCGAGCTTGGTTCTAATATGATCAAACTTTGAGTCACCTAAGCCTAATCAAGTTCTAGCTCAGGCTTAGATCAGGAGCATCAGGCTCTGGAACAAGATTCTCTGTCCAGTTTTTATGGTATCTTATTGTGTCCAGTGAATCTCAGCCATTTATTTATGCGGGTCCTGTATGGGTCCCACATAAATAAACGTGGGACCCGCATAAATAAATGGCTGAGATTCACTGGACACAATAAGACACCATAAAATTAAACAGAAGAATTGGACTCTCAGGCTCTGCCCCGACCATAAAATCTTGAGCTTGACTCAGACTGGAAGTCTTGAGCTCGAGCTTAACCCATTGCTATAAGTGTAAGCAGATGAGGGAAAGAAAGCATTGGTTCACTTTTTTAACAACAATAATAGTATTCAATAGAAATTTGGTTGATACTTAAGATTTGAAAAGGTCCAATAATAAAAGTAAAATTACGTACTATCGAACCTTTTTAAATTTTATTAATGTAGGATTCGGACAATCTCTATCCTTTCCTTTGTGGCTAGATTCTTATCCGTTTTACAAAGCTCTAAATGCTCATCAAGCTTCTCCACACATTTGGCATCAATGTCTCTGTCATCCGTAAACTCTCTTCAACTTATTTCGATCGCTCAAAAGTGTCTAGTGTGACTATTCTTCATCTACTAAATTATGTACCAAACCTCTTAAGCTTATTTATTGTGACACTTGAGGACCTTTTCCCTCTTTTACTCTTTCTAGTTCACGTTACCTAAATTTTTCTTCTCACTCGTAAATCTCAAACTATAGGCACGTTAAAAATTTTCAAGGTCTTTTACATCATAATAAAAATATTGCATTGTAATGGAGCCTTTAAGGATTGTTTACTCACTTTCTTACCACTCATGGCATTATTTTTTAAATATCCTATCCTCATTGCCCACAAGTTAATGTTCCGTAACTAAATTTCGAAGGAACTTGCATAGACTAGGGGGCAAGTCTGATGTTGGTTCCATTCCTAAGAAAAATTATCAACCATACATTTCTCAAGATTAACTAATTGTGGTACCATAGCTAAATGTTATAATATTTTTATTGTAATACGTACTACAGACTTTATTACGTACCTAGGATCAACATGAAATGATTAAAAATGAAGGTAATGCAGAATACCAAATTTCAGTTCCATCTCTTATTCCGATGCCGATTCTGAGCTCCAAACGATCACGAATCTTTCAGGATCTTTATGGAAAGTGTTTTTCAACACGAGGTTTAGGACTTTCTACAGTTTTCTCAATACGTAAGCTCTCCTAACGGGTTAAAGATTCCTTATGCTTACGATTGATATGAGCAATTGCAAGAGATCTTAACCTTTATATAGCTTCCATATTAGACTTCCCCATCACAAGGTCAATATAAGTCCGGTCCACACTAATTAGGATCCATTTTCTACTCAGACTTCGACCTATTAATTTAGATCATTTATTGAATCACTTTATTATCTTTATCTGAATCAAATTACATAACTTAACCGATAATTTATTTAAAAACCAAAAGATGCAATTAATAGTTGTCCAACTTTATGAAAAAGGACAAAATTGTCCAACAATCTCCCATTTGGACAAGCATTAATTGCAGTTGACTCTAGTTTAAAAATTCGGTTAAGTCATGTTATTGAATTAGTCGACTAAGTTTAAAAAACAAAACATTTGATCCAAAGATAATGAAAGTCCATCATTCTGTCCTGCAAGGCTTTCGATACTGAAAAAAATCAGATATATGTGTCATGTGCGACACATATCTAATATAATCACGTATATCTAATATCTCACTAACAAGAATGGGAAAATGGAGTGTGGCAAACTAGGACGATACCTTTATGATCTAAATTATATTGTCTTCATTTGTAGGTCTCGATTTCTCCAACTTTATGCTAAACTGTATTAGAGAAATCCTGTTTTCTCTCACTGAATACTAAACCGCAATAGAAAAAACCTTTATGTTCTCCAACTGAATGCTAAACTGCATTAGAGAACCTTTATGGGATTAAAAACTTATATCCTCCCATATCATGTTAAACTTCATGGGTATCTATGCTAAAACTATATGCGTCTAAATGACACAGGCACAAGGTTAATCTGTATATACGTCCAATGACCTTTAAATGCTTAAGGTCAACACAAATCTTAAGACTTTTATACGTATTATGACAATGTATAACAACACATATTACTGAGGATAAACAATGATCATCTCTATCAATGAACCATTATACTGTCATAATACATTAAAATGTACAAATGTACATGGAGCAAACATAACGATCCCCTAACGAATGGTGTCTAAGGACGTCAAAACACTCATACTGTATACTTGTGTCACAAACACATGTGGGCAAAGTCCTTCAGTTAAAGGATTGACTTACAGTTCCTGAGTCTTTAAATGTTCCAAACCTTAATGTCACCTTTTCATATCATCACCTTTATGACCAAATAATTGACCTTTAAATGCTAACATCCTGTGATATTCTTTGTTATTATTAAACAACACGGCAAGAAGATTACCACAGTACAACCAAATAGGTCTAGCCACTGAATTAACCACAAACAACTCAGAGATCAAGTTTCTCCGTCCATGAAGCAACCCTATAGCATGCCCTCTGCATGTATAGCCGAGGAAGTTACATGTGTCTACTTCACAGACTTCCAGGACATTGTACTATCTACAAACTTAAAATTGTAACCTTAAGAAGACTTTCGATCATCTGGACACATAGCTAAAATCTGAATCTGAATTCCCTACGAGGTTTAATATGTTGACTTTTCTATATGTCAACATATAATCCTTAATTCTCTTAAGTATCTCAACACTCTCTAAACTGCATTCCAATGGTCTACAACTGGATTAACCAGATATTGTCCAAACAATCAAACAGTGAATGCAATGTCCTACCTAGTACATAGCGAGCATACATCAGGCTATCAACCGTACTAAAATACGGAACATTTCTCATAACCTCTCTCTTTACTTTATTCTTTGGATACTGTACCAAAGATTATCTCTTACTTTGAGAGACAGATGCTACGACAGGTTTACTGTTAACCATATTAAACCTTTGCAACACATACTCAGTGTATGCATTCTATGAGAGGTCTGATGAGTGTTGAGATTTGTCCTAGTAAAATTGAATACTTAGGACAGAAGATGCTACACTAAGGTCCTTCACGTCAAAGTTCTTGACCAAAGGTTGCTTAACCTCATACAACATGGTTAAGTAATTTGACGTGAGCAATATATCATCAACATTAAGTAATAGGAAGATAACTTTGCTCCCCTTGACCTCATAGTACAAACATCCTTTTTAACTTTATTTTTCATGAAGCCGGATGAAGTCATAACCTCATCAATTGTAAGGTATCACTTTTAGGAGGTTTGATATAAACCATATATTGATCTACATAACTAGCAAACCATGTCAATTCCATCTAGATCCTAGAATCTTTCAAGTTGTACCATATAGACTACTTCATAAAGGTCTTTATTCAGGAAAGCAGTTTTGACAGCCATCTGATGTAACTCTATATCATCATGAGCTACAATTGCCTTAATTACTCAAAATGTATCCTATAAGGATATGAGAGAAAAGGTAACATAAAGTCAACCTTTCTCTCTGAGTGAGCCATTAGGCAATTGAGCAAGCCTATAAACCATTGACCTTTATCCTGAAATCCTTTAGGTCCTTAAACTTCATTTACAACTGACAAGTTTGTAGTTTCGCTACAATCAACTAACTCCCAAACCTTACTATGCTTCATGGCTTGCATCTTGTCATTTATCGCATCCCACCACATATCTGCATTGGGTCCAGAAACAACTTCTGTAAAAGTAATTGGATCCATAACATGTCTATTATCATAGTCTTGTACACCTGATAGACTATGTAATCAGATGAGATAGTAGGTCGTCTCACTCTAGTGGATTTACTTAACTGTATTAGATCATGTACTCCCAGGAACCTCTGTATCTATAGGTATGAGTTCCTATTCCTGTACAGGCACGGTACAAAGACCTAGATCTACTGGATCTAATTGTACGAGTAGCAGTACATAATAACTGTAGTAACCGTCCTGCTATCATCCAAAGGGTCAAAAGGCCCACTATTAATATAGACATCGTATTCCAGAAACATAACTGTTTGTGATTCTACTATTTCGGTCCCTCTTTCTTTACAGTAAAAGCTGTAGCCCTAAAATGGTCGAGATATCTTACTAAATAGTAATGAACGAAACGAGCATGCAATCTTTCTTTATAAGGATTATACTATCTCAGTAGGACAGCCCATACACGAATGTGTGCAAGACTGGGCTTCTCATCTTTTAAATAATCAGGTAGACTAGTCCTACTCTGCATTGACTTTTTCAAGTCCTTTAGGGAGCGATTATGCCTTTGGCAACACACCATTTTGCTCAGAGCTACTCGATATAGTGAATTAAGTCACTATTCCAATTGATTCCAAATATCTGGCAAACGAACCTTTTAAAGTCCTGAAACACCATGTTTGCCATGATATTCTCCTCCACGGCCAAATATGACTATCTTGATGAATTTTTCCAATAAGTTCTCAACCTTTAGTCTTTAAGCAAGAACACATAATTGTGATGGGAATATCATAATCAAATGTCAGAATACATTTAAAATTGCACAATGTAACTGTATAAGGTCTACCGATATTTTTATGTATCATACTCAACAAGTCATAAGCATGAGTTGATCTCAATATCCTTATTAGTCAACTTCCCCTGCAATAGTCAGCACATGTTCCCAGATCATCATAATCTATAATTGTGAAATGCTTTCCTTGATCAATCTTTTAACCCTAGCTCTGGAAATGTGACTTAAACTTTTATGCCACATCATGTATGACTTCTCATTCATCAGGGTCTTTCATAACTTGTTTAGCAAGATACGAAGAAGCATTTATCTAATTCGAGGTAAGACACATTCTATCCAAACCATATGACAAGAAAGTTATACTGTTATGTTTTGCATTAAACAAAAATTGTACAGCAGAAGCATTAAATGCAAAACGTCAACCTTCTTTGTCTAAAATTGATCAAAGGATCACATATAAAATGTGTCGTATAAAACTCAAATGAACCTTACAATAAAGTTTAGTACATACATCCCCTATAGATATTACTTCCACTTCTTTATTGTTGTGAACTATCAGTTTCTCCTTCCCTTTATTTGGTTTTATCTTGGATACGAACCTTTGCATTGTGGAAGTACCTTAATCAGATGCTCTACTAAATAGGCACCATGTACTAAATGTGATTATCGCAAATTAGATTCATAAATTGACAAGCCAAAGAGTAACCCGATGGTCTCAGTATTTTCTTTTAAACCTCATACTACTGGCTTCTTTATGTCCCTAGGATCTTTATCAATATTGGTTTGACCAACATCAGCATGTGGAGAAGATTCGAACTTTCTACCTTTGAACTTAGCAGGCTTCATCTTTGTCTTCCCTTTAGTTGTTTCGAGAGTTGTAGGAATAGCAAGCTTGAGTTTCTCCCCTCAACAACACAATGAGCTATCAAAGCATTGAAGTCCTAACATCTTCAATCTACCGTGAAGATGAATTATTCTCGATATGTACTCCTTTTTCTCCCGTATACCTTATGGAGAATAATTCTTTCATCAAGGCACTTGTCTCAACACTAGATGAGACTGTGTACCTCTGGGAGACA
>JAOTBA010000001.1:521643-535900 GCA_025629845.1 Erythroxylum squamatum | reverse complement strand
GTACCGGTACCGGTTTACGGCCGGTACGGTACGTACCGGCCGGTACCGACCGGTACGGTACGAAACACAAAACGTTGCATGCAATACTAACTCAAATTTTAAAATATAAATATTCCATTAATATTATATATTTAAGATAATAAGTATTAAAATTGAAATTAATTTACAAACATAAAAGTTGTTGATGATTGGTGTAATTTTATTATTTTGAAATTTTTGCATATTAATATTACTCTATAGTATAATATAAAGTCTCTGTACACAAGATTCTCCATTTTACAAGAGTCAGAGGAGGGTCATCAATGTACGCATTATTTTTTACAAAGAGACTATTTCTGTAATTTGAATCTGTAACTTTATGGTCACAAACGAGCAATCCTTATCTTATAGTATAATATGAAAGTCATAAATTTAATACTGTAAATACATAAATAAAATATATGAAAATATGTATATGTATTAGATGTAAAAGTAAATTAATATATAAAAGGTTATTCTTAATGCACTTCAGCTATTTCAAGAAAATATATATTACATTGATATTAAATTTTTAGATAATTAATTTTTATTTACTAGATCAATGTCAATTTACAAATATTGAAAATTGTTAGTTAATGATACATTTTGACCATTTTGAAATTTGTTTACACTAAATATTAGTTTATAAACAAATGTCAATTTTTACATTAAATAATTATAAGTACATAAGGAAAGTATTATGCAAAATGGATGCTTTAGATATGAAGTAAGTGACCTTATACAAATTGTTTAAATCTTAATGTGCTTCGATTAAATATCACTTCACAAAAAAATATTAAAATTACACATTTAGTAATATATGGACCAGAAGAGGGGAGGAGAGAAGAGGAGATGAAAAAGAATTTCACATTCTTACTTTCGAGAAGTAAGGGTTAGCAAAATCATACTGATTGCAGCTTTCTTCAGACTTCTGGGAAAAGTATGAAAAAAAAGGTTCAAATGGTACGATCTCTTCGTCGTCCCAAAATAAAAGGGGGCGATCTCGTAGTTCTTGGTCTGTGAAAATATGTTATTAGGTGCTCCATTTTATTATCTCATTGAGGTTGAATCTAAACTTGTGCTCGAAAGATAACTATCCATACACTGATAAGGGATGTATGGATTCTTGAGAAGAGAGAAGCTGTGGTGATCCTCCCGGATAACCCGGATCTCACGAGTAAATAGAAAATTGGATCTCATCTGAATCGCCGCATGTTACATATTTAGCTTTATTTTAAATATAAATACAAATATATGTATATATATATATCAGTATTTTATTAAAAATTTAATCATAATTTTTATACTAACTAAAATAAATTATTTTAAAATAATTATATTTAATATTTCAATTTTTATAAAATATTTAAAAACGGTGTTCTAGCATTTAATTGTAAAACAATTGATTTAAAAACGACAACTAAAACGGCTCGAGAGTCGAGACTGGAGAGTATGCATTCATGTTCACGACAGGACAAGTCCAGTTTAATCATAGCTTAGAGCTTTGGACTCGAAAGGTGGAACGCCCACCTTAGGCGCCCCCACCCTCCGATTCGATATTGTGTAAGGGAGGTAAATCACGGTCTAATCTCAGCCAGCTTCTTGGAAAGGCGGCCCAGTGTTCGGTGTGCGCAAGGAGTCACCACATTGGATAAACTCCCACACTGCCACTGCCGAGATTTAAATCCGAGACTTTGGACTCACTTTCTTTCCCAATGACCAACTGGGCTTAGAGCCAATGTCTATCCTAAGTTGATCGTTTGCCTTCCTCTCTTACAATCAGCCTACCGTGGATTGAACAATTGATGTGCGGATTAGAATCAGGACAATTCGTGGCCCTTGACAAGTGGGAGCATGGGACCAAGACGAAAACGGTCGAGTACCCGATCCCACCTCCCCAGTCACCACCACATAGTCAGACTCGCGCTTTTCGTTCCACATTCCAAATATTTGATTTTGTATTTGCATTTCTTTTTGTCTGCCATTAGTAGACCGTACAGGAAGAACAGTGAAGGGTGAAAAGTCACTGAAAACGGTTGTTTTTTTTTAAATCTCGAGGTGAACAAATTCATTAAGGTTTGAATTTTGAAAAGCTTTGGAGAAGAAAGAAACGTCTTTTTTGTCTGCAATTAAAGTTCACTTCTTGAGGAGTGATTTTGAGTCATATTTGTTGACTGCCCTCACAGCTTGCTCATGGCTGGGTAAGTAACCCTATTCTTCGTTTTCCAGCTTTCTTGGATCATCTTGGAGATTGCATTTGTTTTGTAGGGGTTTACTTGGATTTGTTCCGATTGCGGTAAAGATTGATCCTTTTTACTTACCCATCTGATCTTCGGCTATTTTCATTATATTTCTAAGTAGTTCCATCGATTTCATCATCTGGGTAGTTGTGAATCTGATAATATACACGTTTTGTGAAGTATGTACCTTGGTTTGTTAGTGTATTGAGTGTATCTTCGTAATAGCGTTGTGATTTCTTTTCTGGGTTGGGTTGGGTACTGGAGATGGTGAAGGAATCCGATCAGTGTTAACTAGGTGAAGCAAGGGAACTGGCTTGAGGTATTGATTTTCGTATGAGAACTTGTATTTGGAAAAGAGATGCAATTCTTTAACAAATGGCAGATAAAAGTTGTTTCTTTAGTTAATTTAGTGCCATCTAAGGCACTATGTTGTGATGTTTATTTGAAAAATGACACGGGGAAGACTGGAAGTAATAGTAGATATGTTTGACGTTCATTTAAAACCCTAATTGTAAAGCTTTGTAGAAAATTTGTTAGGAATTTATGGTTGATTGGCTGTAGATCCTTTCATCTTTTTCTGTTTTGCCCTTGTCTTTATCGGGGATAACCAGCTGCTAAGTTTTAGATGCTGACTGCTCAAGTAATATATTTCTACAAAATCTGATTTTCTATGAATGCTTGAAAGGGAAAATCAATTTGGTCGCTCTGAATTATGCAGCTTTGTTTTGATCCATAGTGTGGGAAGTAAGAACTACCAAATAGATTCTGAAACTAAAGTTTATTAAAAGTTGAGAAATCATGTCAGCTTATGGGTTGTTGAGATGAAATAGATAATTCAAGTATGAGATGTAATTTCGATTACATTTCTCCCTATGTACGATTACATTTCTCCATCACAATAACTTTGTCTTGACTACTATTATGTTTTGTAATTGATGCAGTCCATCTTGGCTGGTGGATGGCAACAGGATTGCAACCAAAATCAAGAGTGCATGTGATCCTGGAAAAGTTACATGGAGGAGCAATCCTACAAAGGCTTGTCCAAATTGCCAGCATGTTATTGACAATAGTGATGTATGCTCAAATATGTTCCATTCATTTGTTTGATGTGCACTTCTGCATTCATGTGCACATGGGACATAGACCTAAGTTGGGGCTTTTTGGGTTATAGAGGCCATTTGTTATGCGTGTGGTCCAAAATGAGTTTGATAGATGGACTATTATTTGATAATAGGCTGGAACTTCAATGTTTTTCACATTGTAGCTCTTTTCAAGTACTGAATCAGCATCCTTGTGTAAAGGTGAAGTTGGACCAGGGTTTTTACTAGTGAGCATTAGAATTGGAAGCATAAGTAAAATCTTGTTAGTTGTGTAGAGGTAAAGTTGAACTTGGTACAAAATGTATATACATAAATGTGAACCTTGTTAATAGGGCTTTCCATCCCATTTCTTCATCCTTTGAATTGTTTCTCACTGTAGCTGTCACAGTCACTTGAAGAAAATGGGTTTGGTGGATGGACTATTATTTTGATGATAGGTTGGATCTAAAATGTTTTTCACATTATAGCTGTTTTCAACTAGTTTATCATGATCATTGTGCTTGTAGACCAGGGCTTTTACGATTGAGCATTAGAATTGGACACATAAGTAGAATCTTGTTTGTTGTGTAGAGTTGAAAGTTGAACTTGATAAAAAGTATATTTACATAAATGTGAACCCTGTTAATATGATTTGCCAACACATTTTCTTCATTCTTTTGAATTGATTCACACTCTAGCTTTGACAATCACTTAAAAAATAAAAAGATTTGATAATCAGTTTTCTGTGTGATTTGCATCAGATTAGTGTGGGTTCTGCTTTGCACTTTGTTGTAGTGCGTGGTTGCTTTGACCATAGTTACTTTTCGATTTAGTTGAGGAATAATGACTTTATTTTTGGAATTTCTAGACGTGTAATGTATATGGAGGCATGTCTATCATGAGTTGATATTAATATTTTCTCTTCTGGAATTTGAGTAATGGATATTGTTATGCTCATAGATCATATGTTAGAATCTCTCACATGTCAAATATGGAGATTGTACTTACTCTTCTTCTCAATGAACTTTTCTTTTCATCTTTTACCTGAATGAAGTTTGGAATAGCAAGAGTGATATAGAGTTGGAGTCTTGAACTCTACCTGTTCCAGGTTACTCAAGATTGGCCTGGATTACCAAAAGGTGTGAAATTCGATCCAACTGATCAAGAAATAATATGGCATTTACTAGCAAAAGTTGGTGAAGGGGGTCAAAACTCCCATCCTTTCATTACTGAGTTCATCCCTACTGTCGAAAAGGATGACGGGATCTGTTACACCCATCCTAGGAATTTACCAGGTTGGCTATCAAGAGGTCAAGTTAGTATGGTTCTTTGCTCATATCTTTAGTTTGTTATAGTTCTAACACTTGCATTTTGTAGGCGTTAAGCAAGATGGAAGCATGTCTCACTTCTTTCATAGGGCAGTCAAGGCTTACAACACCGGTACTCGAAAGCGTAGAAAGATTCAAGGTGATGATTTTGGTGATGTCCGCTGGCACAAGACTGGAAGAACAAAGCCGGTGATCTTGGACGGAGTCCAGAAAGGATGCAAGAAGATTATGGTTCTGTATATGAGCCCAGCCAGAGGAGGTAAAGCTGAGAAAACGAATTGGGTGATGCATCAGTATCACCTTGGTACGGAAGAGGATGAGAGGGACGGAGAATATGTGATATCTAAGATATTTTATCAGCAGCAACAGTTCAACAAGGGTGACAAAAATGAAGATGAAATATCTGAAAACAGTGATGCTATGATTTCAAAAGTGGACCCTGTCACTCCCAATTCAGTGACTCCTGATCCTCCTCGAAGTGATAGACGATGCCCAGATTCTAACCTGGTTAAAGAGCCTACAACTACCAATATTTACAAAGATCCTTTCCTTCAGGTAAACATTTTTTGCCTCTTCAATTCGTTGCTGCCTGCAGAACTAAAGGTGTTTCTATGCTTTAATTTTCATTTAGACTATGACAAGCAAATGCAGATTTCCATAGCTAAGAATTATGTGGATACATTTTCTGTCACATGTCCAGTAGTGTTTAACTGCAAGTTGATCATGTTTTGGTTTTGTGAAGCTAATATTAACTACAAGATCGTTTGTTATATGTGGAATATTTTTTTGATATATTACTAAGTGGAATCTATATTATGCTACTTGTTGCAACAAGTTCCCTTTCCGTTTTAAAAGATTGTTTGCAGAAAAAGATACTCACGTCTAAGGTTGGTGCTTCTTCAGATTGTTGATATAGAAGATGAGTTTCTACCTGAGGTGGAGATTCCGAACAACAATGACCAACCCAAGACAGAAAATCGTTGTGATCTACCTGAATGTGAGATTCCGGACAACAGTGACCCGCCCAAGACAGATACTCATTGCAATCAAGTGGCTGAAACTAATGAAAATTCTCAGGAATTTCCAAAGTGGTGGGACAGTCAAAACTTGATGGATTCACAGCAACTAGTGGAAGGGCTGTCCTTATGTGATGATCTCCTTCAGAGTCAATCTCCAAACCGGGATGGAAATGACAATGAAAGAACTGATGGTAAACCCCGTCTTTCTGATTATGCCAAGTTAGGACCAGAGAACCTGAAGAAAGATCTCGAGGAATGCCAAAACCTAGTCCTTGATCCGGCAAACATAGATCTTGATACGCCTCCAGAGTTCAGACTAAGCCAGCTAGTATGTTTTTTCTTCATTTTGTTTTACGTTCGCATATGAAATAATTCTTCATTCTGATAATTTCACGGTTTACTAACTGCAATATACCTTATCTACGTACAGGACTTTGGATCGCAGGATAGCTACATTTCATGGGGTGTAAAGATGCCTGACTGATGTTTATTACAGTACAGTGTTAACAGTTTTGTACTTTTGCACTCATCGCTGCGAAAAGTATGCCCAGTGGTGATGGTTCTGGATCATGATTTTGTACTGAATGCCTTGATCTGTAATTCCTGATGGCAAAGTTCCAATGTCGATACTCTTTTATGTTTTGTAACCACGCTTGTGTGGAAAGGATCCAACTTTATGGTCCAATGTGCCTCTTTGGTTTCAGGAAAGTATTGTGTTCCCGTTGTAACTAGCAACTCGCATCCAAGATCAATCGACATGAATTGCAAATGTGGTTTCTTTTTTCGTTTTCAGAAAATGTTAGATTGTGATTAATGATCCAATTTCGGCATTATTAATGTTCACGAGGAGCAGGTTGATCAGGCAGTACTTGGACAACATAAGATTAACACAGGATTCAAACTCGTATCTGTTCAGATATTCCTGATTCCTTGAACCTGTCAAAAAGAAGAAAAAGAGAGATACATTATCCTAAGATGTAGATTATCGTGTACAATCAAGAACAGGTGACAGGAATGGATCAGGCAATTATCTGGCAAGCTAGCCCGGCAAGTTTCTTTTGTTTTGAGTTCATACTCGGTATGGACCATCTCATTATTAGCAGAACTCGTGTCATGTCTTCAGATCAACACCAATTCGAGAGTCCCCAATGTTGGAACTTGAAAAAGAAACGTTTCATGAGCTAGTGGAAACATTACAGATTGTTCAAAGTGGATTGAGACAAACATATGGACCAACAACCTGCGATGTTTTAGCAGGTTCCAGGCTATAGTTGTCTTGTTGCTGGCAAGCATAATTGCGTGTATGATCCTAGAAACTCATTGGATGGCAGATTGAAACCAAGAGACCTTCCTGCCTGAAAAGGTTGGTGAAACAGGACAGCAACTATTGGTAAAAGAGTTATTACACTTAAGGTTGGAGTTCTGTTGAGCAGAAAGGCACTTCCTGAATAAACAACCTGGCTCAGTTTTGGGACTTCCCATTCTATCCTAACAAGAGAGTGAAAATTTCAACTGAGATTCAGCTTAAAGATCCTCAATGTTCAAATTTTAAAAGTATTAATTTTTTAAAAAGATCTCATCTTTTAGGAATAGTACAAAATCAATAATTAATTTGCTTGGTAAGGTTAATGAAGAACACGCCCATCAAGAAGGTGGTCTAGACACTGTACAGATGATTGAGGAACAGAAAAAGGGGATTCTCATCGGCCATGTACGGTGGTGGTGGGGTTTTCGATTAGGAGTTGCACGTGGGCTTCGTTAAAGCTGCTGTCTTGACCAGTTTCTTTCACTCTTTTATCTCTCTGGTTCAGACCAGACATTGTGAGTGGTGAGTGGTGAGTGGTGAGTGGTGGCACCTACGACAACAACAGAGCATACATTATGTTGGAAATTACAGCCATTGTGTGCTTACGTCTGTGCAGTAAATATATAAGCTAATATATTTAACGTTTAAAAGATTTAATTAAAATTAAAATTAAATCGTTATAAAATTAATTAAAAATTAAATAAAATTAAAAAATTTTAACCATGATCAAAAGATATTGTTCTTATTATTCGAAAAATTTTAAGTTTAAATAAAAATAATTTATTTATTTTAGTTTATATTAACTTATTAATTTATAAAAATTAACCGATTAATTAATAATTTAATCAATTTTTAACAACAAGAGTTATTAAAATAAATTGAATCAAAAAGTTTAAAACTCAATTAAAAAGTTGGAAGATTCAAAGTTTTTAAGATTAAATTCGTCCAATCTGTTGAGTTTTTCAATTGTGCATGCGTATAATTAAAATTAAATTGAATAAAGTTGTTTTTATTATATATACTTCTGAATGTGACAGTTTGAATGGTTGTGTTTGTACAGATAAATTTTGTAACTAACGAACATCATTTTTGGAACTAATGCCAATTTTAATAATTAATGATATAATTGTAGAATAATTTCGATAATTGTGATTTAAGAATTATTCAAAATCCCTTTTCAAAGTGATATTATTTTAATATGTAAATTTAAGAAGTTTTAATTTAATTTAATGCAGACCACAAATAAATTTTGAATTCGAGACTAATCTGACCTATTGTCATCTTTATAAGTCAAGATTCGTAAAATGCCTTCAAAATAATTAGTTAATAAGTTATTAATATTTCATCAATAACTTTTTTTTCATATGAGATTTATGATACAAATCTTTTATATCTAATTTTATAATTTTAAATTTTAATAAATATTCAATATATAGTTCAGAATTTTTCTTCACTTTTAATGTGAAATTGGAATAGAAATTTCTATTTTACTCCTATATATTTTAAAATATCCTCACATATATAATGAAGGCTAATCCACAATTTTTAATTTTTAATTTTAGTTTTAACATATTTATTAAGTATAAATCCTTAAATTTTAGTTTTAACATAATAATTTAATTATAAATCCTAAAATTACATGTGTCAACAAATAATAATCAACAAAAACTTAAATAATTGATATAATTTAGTTTAATTCATAACAACAACAACTCTCGTAACAATTCCATCAACACGGGGAGTTCTATAGTGGTCTAGTAGTACAAAGCTTTACTTCTAATTAATAGAGAGACTGTTTCCAAATAACTCACCTAAAGAAATTTAATTCATAATTCATAATTTGAATTTTCAGTTTTAAGCTTTAACATATCTATTTAGTAAAATTTATAATAAAACCCATATATGTTAGTTTAATTCAACTCAAGTTATCAATAATATATATATATATATATATATTCCTAAAATTACAAAATCCTATTACAACCCATAAGTGATGCTTCTTACTGGTGATTGCATACATAGGTAATGCATGACTTTTTGAATATAGAAAATATCAAGGACAAATTATTTGGTCAAAGGACTCATGAGCAATAGTTGAGCATTATAGCATGCCAACAAATTCCATCACACCTAACTTGTAAAATATGGATAGTTCCAACAAAAATTAAAATAAAATTTGAATTTTAGTTTAATTTTAAATTTATAATTAAAATTTTATGATTTCTAAATTTAACAAATTTTACTTGAAACTAAAGCAAGAAACTCAAAAATAAGAAAATTTAAAACTTCACAAAAGTTTAAAATTTATAACATGTAAACTCATCCCGTCTCATCTAACTTGCAAAATATGAATGGAGTTGTCTTTATGATTCCAACCCGAATTTAAGATCAATAGATAAATTTTTAATTAATTGAAATTTATATTAAATTTGAATATATAATTAAAAAAAATTTTAAATTTTAAATTTAACAAATCCAACGTAAAATTTAAAGCTCGAAACTTAAAAGTAGAAAAACTTAAAACTTAGTAAAAACTCGGATTTAAGTCTTATAAATTCTAGTTTTATAAGACTTAAATCTGACTCAAATTAAAAAAAAGGAAAAATATTAGTGCTTGATTGCTAAACTAAACTTGGGATCTATCATATGATAAGTTTGGTCTTGTTCATATCCATTTTCAAGCTCCTGAAGAAGTACATAAATCCAGTGAAATAAGATGCTAAACACTCAAGCTTATAACACATCTCAGAAGAATAAAATAGAAAGAATGAAAAGAACCATGATTGGAAATTTCGATTCATCACTAATCCGATCAATGTTGACATCTAAACCCCATAAGGGAAATTTAGAAAAAATAATTGTAAAATCTCTCCAACAACCATATCTCGAAGAAGCTATGTACACTCCACCAGGAACTGAAACAAAAATGGTTTTTACTCGTGCCAACAAAGAAGCATGACCACACATCTTCTTATTATATAGAGCCTAGCTCTTTGCTCTCTGAGAACAGCTCCTAGTCCTCTACTTGATAGCCTTCTCTTTGAGCTTCCATTGCTCATCTTCATATTTACTCTTTGAATGGAAAACAAAAAGAAGAAGAAAAAGAAGAAGAGGAACAGAGGTTTCTTAGGTTTTGCTTTTGAGTTATTATAAACTTGAGGTTGATGATGATGAAGTGAGTAGAGAAGAGAGTGTGTTTATATAGTAAGAAGAGTGTGGTCCTGTTCTCTCAGTGGTCTTGGAAACAGCCAACGATCGAGCATGAAGGAGCGTGAAGTGTCTCTTAAACCACCAGACAATGTCACCTTGACCACACAACCCCACTTGGCTTCCATAACCCTAATCTTAAGGAATCTATATATATATATATATATGTTTATTTATATTAAGTGATGACGAGAAGAAGAAGAATGCATATGTATCATTTCTCTTTCTTTGTCACAATCTATATCCTAACTCGTGTAGGCATCAACCACCAGCAAGATGGGTCGGCCTTTACTTCAATAAGACTAACAAGTTTCTATACTTTATTCGATGCCTTTCGACTCTTAGTATGAACACGATGATGATGTGATTATTAGTGAAAAATACCCATTAAAGAAAAAGTTTTTGACCAACTTTTGATTATTGTTAATCGTTATTATTATTATAAATAATAAAATTATTATTTTGATAAAATAAAATCTTTTAATTAATAATAATAACCACCAATGACCATTAAAAATTAGCTATGTAATTTGGTCATACCCATAAGTTAATTAATATTGATAATTTTCGGTGACACCTTTAAGTTATTTCTACACTCAGATTAATTCCCGCTCAGTACTGTCACCAAATATTTAATACTGTTGCATTCACAACAGGAGTCCCTTTACCACAGGACTTTATTTTTCCTTTTTCTAAGGCATGGACAAGATATTTTAGATGCTATATGTAGGCCTTTAACTTAGTATTTAACACATGACACTTAAGATATTTAGATGCTATATGTAGTGCTTGACCTGAAAATAACACATCAACTTAGTTGTTTGAATCTATCATTGGGGTAAACCTATCATATACTTCATATGTTTTGATCCTTCAAATCCATTAAAACATGGGATAGTGTCTCACAAAATTGGTATATTCCACCAAATCTTGTGGAAGAATTTAAAAATATGTTCATCAAACCTTGTTTTATGAAAAGAATTAAAATATATGAAATTCCTATAATCACAAATTAAAAAAGGCACACACTCAAGACCTAGCTAGCCATTGTCTTATTTATTTACCCTATTAAGTACAAAATTCAATGCCCTCAATGTCTAGTGTTAATTAATAATCTCTGAAAAATAATTATATAAATGCAATACAATAATCAGTGTGTCCCAGTCCAGGTCCTTGTTCAAAGAGTCTGATGTCATGCTGTAGTGAACAAGAAGGTCAGAATTGCACGTGAAGTTCTCGTGATTTACAACCCAATTTGCTTACTTTGAAGTTCCAACTCCCAAGAATAAGGAGAAGAAAATTTTCATGAAGTGCTTGAGTGGGACAGGATCTGAAAAGCTGAGTTATACCCATTTAACTAGTGATAATTCAGCCTAATAATGGATCTGCGACAAAGCAAGAAGAACAGAAAGCAACAGGAAGTAATGTATTGTTTTCTGAAGCACAAATGGTTAATCTTATTCCAGCTAAATATTGTACGAACTGAACTGAAACTGTGATCTGTAGTTGAAATGTATAGCTGGTTTGATGACCATCAAGTGTGGAACCTCCATGTTTCTGAATTCTGGTGTTCATCGAGGAAAGTGCAAGGCCAACCTAACTAGCAACAGTTTCACTTCATTTAATTCTCTCGTATATAAAATCACATTAGTACATCACCAATATCATAAGTAATGAACAACCTTACACATGAGGTCAAACGATTCCAGGTATGTTTCTGCAGAAATTCCAGCTGTTCTCTTCCATTTTTAATGTATCTTTCTATTCCTCCATTATAGTCTGCTTATACACAAAAACAATATGTACATACAGTTCTCATTCCTATCTTGGAATCCACCTACTCCACCACAGGCTCTTCCTCCGTCTAGTTAGCTCGTCCATGCTCTTGTTGTTCTCATTCCTCTCTTGGAATCCACCTACTCCACCACAGGCTCTTCCTCCGTCTAGTTAGCTCGTCCATGCTCTCGTTCAATGTTCTTATGATCTTCCTTTGAAGCCGAAGAACTGATGCGAGAACATTTCTCTGAGCACTTGGTTTTTTCCTAGGTTCTTGTTTTTCCTGAACAGTAAGAACAGACATGAGGTCACGCGATAATGTAGGTTAATGACAGTTAATAGCAATGGATAGATGTAACATGATTAAAGAACATACTCTAAGTTCTTGAAGCTGAGCTTCTGTAAAGCCGCCCTCTTTCTCGGTTCCGGACTTTGCCATTAGCTGAATGATCCACTTTGCAGCTTCTCCATAATCTTGTTGTGTTGTTCGAAAGAGTTGCAACCTCAGCTTCTGCATGAAGGACAAAGCTAATAGGCCTTCCCTGTCAAAGTATGGGTGAGCCAATGCAGCTTTTGCACTTATTCTTTGACGTGCTTTGTATCGAACCATTGATGTTAAAAGCTCCCATCCTATCCCATCATCCAAATCCAGTAACTCAAAACCCCTTCTTTGATCAGGGGTGGCTCGTGGCTCTACACTTCTTCTCCATGCAGCTAAGTCATAATCACACCTCTTAAGCTGACGATTGAATTGTATTAGGCTATTGTCCGTTCGCAACCCCGGAAATGCCTGTGACATGGTAGCTATTACGATGTGAATAAAGCCAACTTGGTAAGTCCGATCATGAACACAATGGTAGATAATAAGCAGCAATGAAGATATCTCCTAAAATTGAGACCAGTTACTTGCAAAACAGAATAGGACCTAATTGCATAAGCCACAAGCATGCTGCATTCTAAAAGCAAATGAACAAGAAAAGGTGTCTTAGACTCATAGCAATTTCCATATCATCATGAACTTTTGAAAGCTGTTCTTTGATTAATGTTAAAATTCTGCAATTAACAATGTAAGTCTACAAGATGGAATAAATGGTAAAATTACATAATTAAGTTTGAACTAAGAGGACTTTGTAAAACTTGGATGTAATACTACTTCCAAATATCTCAACTTCAGTTTTCACCAAGTCCCGTAGGCATTCAATGTCGGAAAAATAATAGGCTCGCAAATACTTGCATACTAACACAAACAGAAAAAGATGAAGTCTTTGTATTAGAAATTTTATTCTTGCCTTTTGCATGAGAAAAAAACATTACATAACTATTTATAGAGAAAATGAATAATTCTAAACTCACCAATATAAAGTCACCTAATATTAGAATAAAAAGAGAAAAATACTTTTAATGGCACAAAAAAAAACTTGTTTAACAGAAAAAACTGATCACTTTGTCTTTATTTCTTCACAAGTCTCTCTAAATAACTCAAAATGACTCAAAAATTAGATTCGTTTGAATCTAGATGGATGCAGCCTTAAATCGCCTTTTAAATTACCTGAATTGATTAAGATTTGACCATTCAAATATTCCTTTAAAATTTCTGCAGGTGTCAAAGAGTAAAGTTTATTCCTAACAATCATTTATCACCATGCAGGTACACTTAAGTCTTGTATAAATTACTGCTGCTAAGCATGTAACAGTAAGACTAAACGATGATTGCAAAGGATACTACTGATAAATGCTGGAATAAAGGGGCATGAAATAAGAACTAAGGTTTACATTTAGCCTTCAAGATGAGGACAGTAAATGCTACACATGATAATCAAAGTTAATCAGAAACTTCATGTTACTCACCATTTGCAGGAAGATCAGACCAGCACTATAAATATCAAATCTATCTGGCAAATTCAACTGCAATATTACCAAACAGATGAAAGGGAAAGTTAATCCTCACCGATTAGACGTCACCTATTAGTATTCAATATAAATAGAGTTTAAAGTCCATGTACTTACCTGCCACAACACAGGTGAAAGTGCAGTAGCCACTGGAGCAGAAGGTGCAGACGGAGTTTGTGTACTCATGATATATTGTTCTGGTGCAGCATACCTGAAAAGGGTTTTCAGAGAAAATGATTGTGATCCCAAACAAGGGTGTGGGCAAGACAAGATAATCATTTACATCAAGTAAAACTGTGTATGCAATCAACTTAATATCAATTTAATTCTTGAACCATATAGGGCTTCTCAAACCTAAATTTCAGTTTTATCATGTCAGTTTTAGTTGTTCAGA
>JAOTBA010000001.1:498531-521543 GCA_025629845.1 Erythroxylum squamatum | reverse complement strand
TCCAGTGGTTCCATCGAGAGAGACGACCCGAGGTTCAGCTTGCTGCAATCTTGGAATTAATTTATTTTGACCGGTTTCTAAGGTCGATTTCCTAATCGAACGACAGAACCGCGATCAGGGATATAGTTTATTCCTACTCGTATATCTGCTGCAACTCTAAGATCAATAATCTTGAAAGTACGAGACTCTACATGGACAGTATTATCAATAAGAAATCATTGTACATATATTACTTAAAGCTTATTTTTACATTCGAGAAACTATATTCTTGGTGTCCTTACCTTTAGAAAAATGATATTCTGAGGCTTGATGCCTCTATGTACAATTCCTGTAGAGTGAAGAACATCCAATGCAAATAAAATATGTCTCATGATAGTCTGTATGATTCTGTTTTCCCTTTCTTGTCCCTTTGGCAAATCCTGAACCTCCTCAAGAATCATAGTTTCAACCTGGAAACTTACATAACCATCAGACATCTAGGTATTGAAAGTTGAGCAGCATCAAGATTAAAACTGCAGAAATTGAGTAAAACAAATAAAAGTTGACACTCCAAATTTCCAAAAATCAAGTCAGTTATTTGATTGAAATAATGGGTCTAAAAAGACACAGTATAATCCATCACTAATTGAAAGAAGTTGTTGTCTTAGTTAGACACACACCCTTTTCAATTTTGGATTGTTCTAAACTTCCCATTATAGTTCAATTCATAAAATACAGTTGAAGCAAAACTGGTACCAAAAGAATAAGTGATTGAATGAACTAACTTTATAGGGGAACTCTCTGCTCTGCATCAAATCACACAATGTGGCTCCACCTTCAAACCGCCATAACAGCCAATATTTAACAGCTTTCTTTGAAGAACTCTGCGAGAAGATTCAAGATAAGAGTTTTAGTATTTAAGTAAAAAATGAGAAACTGAAACTCATGATCTACAAAATAACTAGCTAAATATCTTGAGATAATGATACCCTTAGTTTATATGATAACACAAGTCATAACAGAGTAACACCTCAAGAAATCCATGTAGAAATTCAGCACAGTTGCTCGCACAAGCTCTTCGAACACGTTCATTCATCCAAATTTTCACAGCTCCATATTTAGTGGCCTTTTTCAAAACTAAGTCACCTTCCCTCTAGCATTAAGTAAAAAGTATAAATTAGCAACCCACATTTGTTTACTAATCTTTGTCAGTCATTCATATCTCACATTCACTTATTATTAAATGAAAGTAACAAAAAGGAACAAGGAAAAAAGTGAATTGCCATTATCTAGTTTCCCATTTGCTGATGCAACACAAGATTTCATGAATAAAGGAGTAAGTGCTTCTGACTCACTCCTCTATTCATATCCAAGAATTATAGGTCTCACAATGAATCAAAAGATATCCAAGACATAAATGCACAATCGATATAAGAATCCACCAAAATAACTGAAACCAATTGCAAAAAATTTGCATGTTGTGAACCAACAAAAAGTCAGGAAACAGATAGAAAAAGTGGAAGCAAGAACCTAGAATTAGTAAGACCTTGTTTCAAACACTTGAAATACCTTGGAAGAAGTCTTTTTTGCCAGAGAAACTCTGTAAACCACTCCAAATGATCCTTCCCCTAATTTCTTCCCCAAAACAATGTCATCCTGCCAGCAAAATCAAAACCCAATAACAAAAATACTCAACAGGGGACAAAAGCACTGTGTATAGCAAAATCAGCAAGACCCAATCACAATCACAAACCTTTTTATAGGTGGGTCGAATCAATCTCTCCACAAAAGCAAAAACAAACATGTCAAAGAACCCAGGAGCCACACCAGGAGTAGCCCAGAGGTAAGAAAGAGTACCCAAAGCCAAAACAGCTCCAGGTGCTGTAAGTGTCAACCCACTAGCCTTCGGCAAAGTGCTTCTGTAAATTATATCCCCACACTCCATCACTGTACATGGTAGCCCAACCCCAACACCCAAGAACAGGTTGTGAACAGCATCTTTAAGGAACTCACCTCCTGAAGCAAGAGCTACGACGGTTCCAGCTTTTGAAGGGTTGGATCTTCGAAAGGGTTTGACGTTACGTTTCTTGCCAAAGAAAGAAGAAGAAGAAAAGGGTCTTTGTTTCTGAGAATGGAGCTGGTATAAATTGAGCTTGAGTGGCACTATACCAGCTCCATTTGACGCCACAGTGGCCATGCCTGTGCTGAACAGAAACCGGGTTTGATAGTTCGTAAAGACACAAACTTTTTTAGTTAAACCTGCGTCCAACGTAGACCACAAGTTCTGCTTTTGTCCTTTTTCAGTTATTCTTGCATTTCTCTGATTTTTTCTAGCTTGGTTCGGGCAACGACAGTTATTACAGGTACTTTTTGTGGAGGGAAATGGCTGCAAGAGGATTAATCAGCGATATGCACCACAAGCGGCACGGAGATTGTCTGAGTCATCACACGCCAGCTACGCCCTCTTACATAACAAAAAGTGTACGGACTTTTAGATTTTTTAAAATTTCGTCTAATTTTTAATTTAATAATTATTGTTTTAAAATTATGTATTCATATTAGATCGTGATTAAACTCGTCTTAAATATGATAATGGGTTGGATCGGGTCAAGTATATTGTCATTTCGGCCTAGTCAAGCTTGTGTTGCATTGATTTTGGGTTGAAAAGAGCTAAACTCCAAGCCAATGTTGTTAAGCCCAAGCCCATATCAACAAATTTAAACTTAGGTATTCACATCTAATCAAGATCTAAATCAAGACTGCTAATCATAGAAATGAGTTAGATTAAGTAAGTTAGATTTATCATCAACTCGACCCAATTGAATCTCTTAAAGGCACAATTTAAAGTTTGATTGAGTTTACATTGCTTGACTTAGAGCCTGTTTGAATGGACTTTTAGGAGGTCAATAAGTATTTTTTTCCCGCCACAAAAGCCCTTTTTTTAAAAAAAGTGTTTGACTGTAAAATAAAATGTACTTCTTTAATAGATATGACTTTTTTGATAGCCAAAATACAACTTTTTAAAAAGCTCAAATTTGGAGTTTCTCAAAAAAGCGTTTTTCAGATAGATTTTTCAGATCAATTAATGAGCTTATTTTTTGGTCACTTTTGTCCTTATGTTTTACACATAATTCCTACAATACCTGCAAACTTATTTTTCCGTTTATTATGTATTTAATTATTTACTCAACTTGGATATTTATTTTGAGACTTATATAATATTATTTAGCCCTTTTTATATGTTTTAACATTTATTTTCGAAATTAGTTTACTTATGTTATAATCTATATAAAAGATTTGGTTAGATATATTTTCATTTATGTTTCATATGGCTTAAAATTATATAATAATTAATACATTTTGCTTTGCATATTGTTTAATATACTTAAATATTATTTATATGCATAAATAATTTTTATTACAAAATAAAATATATTTAAAATTAAAAGTACTTTTTATTTTTATATTAAAAAAAGCTTTATACAGTAGATTGTTTGGTAATATAAAAATTAAAAGTACTTTTTATTTTTATATTACCAAACAATCTATTGTATAAAGCTTTTTTTTAAAAATTATTTTTTAAATGACAATCAAACAGTCAATTAACTTCTTAGAAAAATTCTTCTTAGAAAAGATCTATAAAAAAAACTTTATTAATAAAAATTTTACTAATATAAACTCAACCAAACAAAGGCTTAAGTTCAACCAAACAAAGGCTTAAGTTTAGGTCTAAAAGCTCATTTGAACCTATTCAAAATGACATCATTTTAAGAAAATTTTCTAAAATTACATGGCTTTAATTTCTTAAATTTAAAACTAAAATAATATTGATTCCAAACTCATTGCTATCTCTGTTAAGTCCTGACCACACCCGACCCAATATGACCAATCCTGACCTTAGAAAGGGGCAAATAGGACACCTTAGAGCAAAAGGTTTAATCCCTAATTCAAAAGCCCCCCCACACCACACCCCGGCCGACGAAGCAAATAGGACACCTGTCCAGTGCCCCGCCTCATTCGGGGCTCACTTTCACTGTCACGGTCAAAACACAAACTCGTTAGGACCCACTTTCACTCACATTTTAGCATCATTCCAACGTTCGTTCTTTTAATAGTTGGAGGCCATTAAATGCCACTAATAATTGCAGAGGAGGGAAAGAAACCAATTTTGGGTTGATATAACCTTTATTAATTTTTTTTTTAGGTGCACCCAGAATATTCACCAACGAAATCAATGACTAATCTTTTCGTTGCAGAAACATCTTTAACATAGGAGGGCTACAGCTGGCTTAGGAGCGTGCTGCATTCCTAAAGGTGGGGTTTGAACCTCCAACCACTTAGTTAAGCGACGAAGGCATGTATCACCTACGCCAACCCAGTGGATTATAATCTTTATCATTTCACCTTCCAAAGATTAACGTTTTAGCTTGTTCGTGATTATTATTATCACAACTAATTTAAAGTCTCGCAATAAAACAAGTTTTAAAGAGATATGATAATACGTAATTTTATTTCTATATAATAGAAATGTTATTTTTAATAGACCCAAATATAAATGTGACAATATATAAATCTAAAATACTCAAACTTAAAATTTGCAACAAAAGATTTTCACGTTTTGACTTATAAGTTCTAAATGATATTTTAAAGGTAAAGTTTCTCAATTTTTTTAGGTATTTTAGATTACTAAATATTTGAAAATATTATAATTAATTTGTAATTTGTCATTTACGTGGACAGTATATTAGCATTTTAAATCAAAACATTAATAATAAATGATATTGTGTTCATTTGTATTTCTTTTTTTAGATTACTTATTATTTATAAAAATATAACTAAACATTAATAAATAATTTAATTTTTGTAATTGTAATTTTTGTTATACTTTGCCTTAATATCGTAATAATTGTTGAATTTGTGTTTTTGTAGAGGATCACGTAAGTTTAATAATAATATGACTGTAGTCAAATTTGAGAATTTGGTAAATTAGTGTATAAATAACTAATAATATAGTAATTAAAATTTTAAATAATACTCTTAATCGTTAAAACAAGGATATGACAGAGGAAGGAAGAAGGTTGGAATGCATGGAAAACCAAGCAATGCATAAGTTTAAAGTCGAGCAGCTTTCGTTGGAGGAGAAGCCATCGGCCACTGTGTTTTTAATTAGATAGTAATTTGTTTATGCCCATTGTACGGAGTATTTGTAAACTTTTCGCACGTAATTAGACTATTATTCATCGTTATATTTATTAAGAAGGTAACAGATGTACGGGATAGCTGGCAAATTATGCTGGTTATTTTGATATTAGTATTACTTATTTTGTAAATCTACCCGTTAGGTACTATCTTCTCCTTCGAGAGGATATGTCGAGGGCCGAGATCTCTCGCCTTATTCTGTAATTTTCATCTTTTCCCGTTTATAAAAAATATATATTTGTTTATGCAATGTGATTTAATAATTTTAAAACTTTTTAATTTGTATTATTTGTAATTGAATTATATATTTATCAATATATAAAAAACTTAAAAAACGAATCCAAACTTAATTTAAAATATTTTTCTTAACATGAACTTAATGTGAAATTTAATCAATTGAATTGTTAACTTCGTATTAAATCGAATCAAATTTAAGTTGAGCAACTTTAGTGCTTTTAAAAAAATCTTCAACCATCTCCTAAAAGGGGTTAATACTATTACATGATCTTTAAGCCTTCTTAATTAATCTACTGGTTAGTCATGACCATGGGGTTGAACTCGGTCCAATTCGACCTAATTCAATTCGAAGTCAACAAGATCAATTCCAGCTGACCGAGTTTCAAATGAAGTTCTAACTTTTTCTCGAAATTTTTGAACTTTCAGCTAAGGTTTGACTTGAAGTGTCTAATTCAGCCTGATTAGAAATTTAAAAATTTTATAAAAAATAATGTCATTTTTTATATTTTAAATTAAAAAATCAAATTAGACTTGAGCTTAATCAAATTTTGGGTCGTCCAACCCCAATTAAACTCGAGCTACGAGCCTTGGGCTTGATCAAGTTTTAGACTAAGTTTCGACACGGGCATTAGTTTTTTTATACCTAAACCTAACCCGACCTAATACCATCTTAACTACTATTTCTAGAAATTGTACGGTCCATTTTCCCTACTCAAAGAATATCAATAAAAACCATGAGCTGTTGAAATAATGTGTCCGTTTCTGATTATCTTAAAATAATCCATATTAAGTGAAAACGACACAACAGCAGTATACGTCTGTGTATATATTAAACATAATACGGTAACAAACGACAGAGATATTAGTTGAGCCACACTAATTATTTTGGTTCTTAATATTTTATAATTTTGTAGGTTTGAATTCTTTAAACTCTGAGTGTAATTTAAAATAAGTCAAATTATAATTTTACGAGTTGTTAGTATTTTTTGATTGAAAGCCCTGCAAAATCAAATATCACAAAATTTTAAATATTTTAGTAAAAATAATAAAAATAATATCAGTTTTAAAATATTAATGTTTTTTGTAAAGATTTGAGAGTACATGAAGTAATAGTTTTTCTAAAATTAAAATAATAATATTTATTTTTTCTATTTAAAATTAAAAATTTTAAAGTTTTTTATGAAAGAATTTGTATACACTTGTAATTAAGAATATGTTCACTTAATCATAAAAATTATAAGAGTTTGTGAAAATTATAGATTGAAATTAATGAATTATGTTCGAATTTTCTAAATTTAAATTTAATTATTTTCAAATAATTTAATTTAATTATTTGAAAATAATTTTGTTTTAAATTGACTGAAATTTAAATTTAAACTAGGTGTGTAAAGAATCGAATTCAACTCAACAACAACAACAATATCCTAGTAGAAATTTTGGTGAACGTAAAGTTTAGAGAAGTCCAAAAGTACGCAATCTTACCCTAAATTAGTAGAGAGACTACTTTTGATGTAAAACAAGGTAACGTATAAAACTTAAAAAAGATAAGTAAATAAATATAGAAATAAATAATTAAACAAACAAGTCATTATAAGAAAATGTTTATACTAAGTAAATAAATATTTTGGTTAAATAGTTAAGACAAAAGCACTACATATATGTTTAAGCTAAATATAAAACATAAAACTCGAAAGAAAATATTTAAAAAACTAATGAGAAAGAGATTGGCATTTCTATATGAGATCATTTACTCGTATCTTAGTATGTCAAATGTTTTATATTGAGGATCTCGTCTCCGATAAGTTCCAACATAATCATATCATTCTTAATCACTTTTTCCTAATTTTTCTTGAGCCTTCATTTTTTCTTCTTATAATTCTTAAATACAATCTTCTCACATTCACTAAAAAAGATTAGAGTGCCTCATTTTAACATGTCTAAACTACTTAAACTTTATCTTTTTCAATTTTTATTAATATTAATCACTTTTGATTTGTCTCATACTATTATATTTATTAGAATTTTTAATATGAGTAGAGTGTATAACCTATTAACAAGAATTGAGTTTAGATAACTATTGTCAAAATGACTAGAACTAGTCATTTGGATAGTTGACCCTTATCACTAATAAACTCTTTAACATTTTCATGTTTAGTCAATATGAGATACTCTAACTCCCCCTCAAGCGTAACTGGGACTGGATATCCAGTTATGAAATAAATGCGGTGGTAACCAGACCGGGCTGTTGGGACTGGACATCTAGACGGACAACCAGAAAATTAACAATCTGGACCAAATATGCTCTGATACCATATTAGAATTTTTAATATGGGTTGAGAGAGCGTAGAGCTCATTAACAAGAATTTGACTTGGGGTCAACTATTGCCAAAATGACTAGAGCTAGTTATTTAGATAGTTGACCCTTATCACTTATAAACCATTTAACATTTTTGTATTTAGTCAATATGATATACTCTAACAATATTTATTATCTTATTTTTTAGTAAAATTACATATCTAACAGAGTATCTTCATTTCTACCACCATTAACTTATGGCTATGCACCTATTTGATGAGTTACTACTCCGTCTCATATGTGTAAATACTATCATCTCTAAATATAAAAATAACAACAACAATTCAGTAGAAGTCTCGTTAAAATACGAGATTTAAAAAAATCTAATAATACGCAACCTCACTTTAATTAAATTAATCTCTAAATATAATAATACATATTACTTGTTTTTATGAAATTATGTAACCAAGTGGTCGGAGGTTCGATCCTAAAAAATGTAACAAACTCTAAGCTAACGATAGCCCTCTTTGATTTGAGATGTTTTCGGCCGGAGGGATTAGCCTCGGACTAATCCTTAAAAAAAAAAAAAAGGCTCCGAATGTAAATACTGTGTTGCATGGATGCCACGGCACGTCGGGAGAGGAATCCAATACAAATAAAGAAGGTGTTAACAAACGACGTCAGTCTGAGCTGTGAACCATTTTCCCTTTTTTATAATTTTCAGTGGAACGCGTTATAAAGGAAAATACCAAAATTAAAGCCTCAATTACATATCAAATCATGGCCCAATGTCTGCACCATTGTCAAAAGTAGCTCACATGAGTCTTTCAAATGACAAGAGGTGGGACCAGTTGGGACAAGATACTCGGTATCTATAATTTTGTGCCAAGAACTCAGCGACATATACTCCGAGTTGATGTTGCCTGAAATTGGGGTTATCGCCGCGTGCGCTTTGAAATGGACTCATTCGAGGTAATTAATATTCTTTCCTCGTCGATTCAGGTTCTGATTGAGCTTTTTTTTTTTGTGGCAGGTATCCGTGATTTACTTTATCGGGAGTGGACGATTCACATTGAGCATACGCCTCGCGAGGGAAACCATTGTGCGGATTACTTGGCCTATATTGCTTCGGTCGCAACGCCGGGTCTACATATTCTTCGGGAGCCCCCTGGAACCTTTTGGATGCCCTACAACGCGACGTGCAAGGAACCTTTTACCATCAAGCCCTTCGTAGGGTTCGGACCAGCAGCACTAGAAGATGTGCCAATTCTATTTTAGAAGATCTCATCCATATATTCTTTTTAGGTCTCACATATTTGTACGAATGAGATTATCTAGAACAGAGTTAACACAGAGTTATGAGCACAAAGGATTTGATCCCGACTGAATTTGGAGCTATAATTAATCGGTTTAATTAATTAAAATAATATCATATTAAAACGATGTTATTTTATTTTAATTGACATATTGAATATTTAAAATGTAAACTTTAAATTATATCAAATTAAATAAAATAAATTACAATTAACTAAATTTTATAATTTTTAAAAATTAATAAAACTCACGACAAGAAAACTAATAACTCGTATCAGTATAAAATAATGAACTAAATTAAATTTTATAAGTTCCATTTATAATTTACACATATATCTACTTTATAGTAAACTCTGCGAAATTTCAATTAGGTATTAATGATAATGATCATCTTTACGGTTTAAGAAACTTTAAGAAAAATGTATAATTTTTAAAATTCTTGAATTCTTTATAATTTTTAATTTTTTAAAAAATCACCTTCTCTTAAACATTAAAAAAAAGAAGCAAAATTCACATGACATGAATATCACACTTGTACCAATCAATTGTTATTTACATAACGATTTAACTTAACTCTTGAATCTGAATCCATCTAATTAAATTCATCATCAATTAATAATTTATTATAATTATCTTAAATTATTAATTTAAATAAAAATTAATTAATTCTAATTTGAGTTAGATTTAAAAACTAAGTTGAATTATCATTTTAGTGATATTTTAATACTCAAATCGCTTTTTTGTCTCTATAAAATATATATTTTTTTAAAATCAAAGAATGAAAATTTCTTAAAATTTGTTAAATTATAAAAATTTATATATTTTTTCATTTTAATCAAATTTATTATTTCCTTTAATTGAATTTGTAATTTTAAAATTTCATTTACTCAGTTGACCAACTTCCTAGTTTGTTTGTTTGTTTGTTTTTTTTTTTGCCCAATAACTTCCTAGTTTGGACTTGCCATGTTCATAGCTTAGAGTATCTTAGTCAAAACGTGAACATCACACCGTTAATCTCGCCTACTCTGCGCAGCAACTCCCTCTCTTTTCACTAGTCAAACAGATGTCGACCAAACATAAAGTAGTTTAAGATCACCCGCAACCTTACTAACTACACACTCTCTCTCCCGCTCTAGCTAAGGGGTCAGGACTCAGGACCAACATGTCGTCCCACGTTGTCTTCTCTCTGTTACTTCTTCTTCTCCTACTGTTCTCCTCTGTTCACTCCTTCCCTTACGGTGAGCTTATATTGTACTGTTTTTTTCTTTAATTGTGCTTAACGAACTTTTTAACTGTCTGTGAACTCACTGTCGGGTGTTGCTTTCTTTTTTGTTTCACAGACATTTCTTACTATATCGATTCGGGCGGGTCAACTAACATAACCGACCCGTTTAACACCACGTGGCTCGCCGACCGGTTCTTCTCCGGCGGTTCCACCTCCGTCGTGTCGGAGCCACTCCACTTCCGGTACCCTCAAGAGAAGACACTCCGCTACTTCCCTCCCTCCTCCGGGAAAAAGAACTGCTACACTGTCCCTCTACCTAACGGCCGCTACTACGTCCGTACGTTCACCGTGTACGACAACTACGACGGCAAGTCGCATTCTCCTAGCTTCGACGCCTCCATCGAAGGAACTGTCGTCTTCTCGTGGCGGTCCCCGTGGCAAGAGAACCTCGCGCGCGACGGCGCGTACTCCGATCTCTTCGCTTTTGTCAAAGACGGCGAGGCTGACGTCTGTTTTTACAGCATTGCTACTGATCCGCCAGTGATCGGGTCACTGGAAATCCGCCAAATCGATCCGCAGTCGTATGACTCCGCCACCGTTGGCGACAGCTTCATTCTCGTGAATTACGGCAGATTATCGTGCGGCTCCGTTCAGTGGGGCCCTGGGTTTAGCAATGACTCCGATGATTTTGGCCGTTCTTGGCAGTCCGACGCGGAACTCCGGTCGGAGAACACCTCGAAGATAGCCCATTCAGTTTCGACCCGAGAAACAATCTCCGGCACCAATCAGCCGCCTAATTACTTCCCAATGAAGCTGTACCAGACGGCGGTGACGGGTAATGGAGTGTTGGGTTTCGAATTACCGGTGGACGCAAAATTGGATTACTTGTTGTGGTTTCATTTTGCTGAGATTGATCCGAGCGTGACCAAAACAGGGCAGAGAGTATTTGACGTTTGGGTGAATGAGAAGAATGTGAGTAGAGTTGATATATACTCGCAAGTCGGGAGCTTTGCGGCTTATAGTTTCCACTACACGGCTCATAATCTGAGCGATACGGTGTTAAATGTGAAGCTTTTGCCGGTCGTCGGTGCTCCGCTGATTAGCGGAATTGAGAATTATGCTTTGGTTCCGAACGACATCTCAACTGGTCCTGAGCAAGGTAATTGAGAATTATGGAATTGTGTGTATATGTGCATGAAGTTTGTGTCTTTTTTGGTTGGTGTGGAGTCTTTTTTTGAAATGTTTCAAGAAACATTAAATGGCTTGGTTGGTAGGATAAGTTTTGGGAGTTTTTTCTCGGATAACTCATTCTGGAAACGGAAATCTGAATGCAATGCTTATAAATGGTGTGTTGAAAGTTAAAAGTTGATATTTGTGTATCAACTGATGAATCATCTGGCTATCATGACGACGAGGATGTGATATTAGACGATATTCTTCTGGCAGTTTCAATCCTTACTTAGACCTGCTACTTATTTGTCTTGCCATATGTCCAAGAAATATAACTTTGAAATCTTGCTGATTAGGCTCTTTCGTTTTCAATCTGATGTGTACTAATTGGGGTATTGTTTTGTTATAGTTGTTGCAATGAGAGCGTTGAAAGAGTCGCTTCACATTCCTGGTAGAATGGGATGGAATGGTGATCCTTGTGCACCTACGAACTGGGATGCTTGGGAAGGAGTTATATGCCATCCCAATAAAGAAGAGACTGCCCTTGTTATTTCTCAAATGTAAGTGTTGCTACACATGATTTCAGTACATGATATTCATACTCATTTAGATATGGTCAAGGCATGAGGAATGTTCTGTGTTGAATTAGACCATTTTACTACTTTCAGAAAAACAGTACACCAAAATTATTGACTACAAAAACATTTTATTACAGCAGCCTCTTTTAAGGCCTACTTCTATGCTGGGAATCCTAATATCTTTCTCTCTCGCACCCACAGACACACACACACACACTAGATTTGAGGCAATGTCACTTACTCATTTACTGTTGTTCAGAGATCTTGGAAGCCAAGGATTGAAAGGATTTATAAGCGATCAGATTAGTCTTCTGACGGACTTGGTACGCCTGTAAGTATCAACTAATTCGCTGTCTTATGCATTATGGACTTTGTAAGATAATACCATTCAAAATATAATAAAAGTTCGGTTGGTTGCTGTTGGATATGAGTCCTTTCCAACTGTCCTACTATATCTGGTGATTGATATAATTTCCAGTTAATTGATTTAGGCATTATCCTTTTTTTTCCCAACTAAAACCACAATGCTTAAGTTATTCCAGTATCTTAAAACCCTGTTTATCACTGTTTTATAACATATATATATAGATATATAAATATATATAGATAGAGAGATGTATAGGCACACACATACATACATACCTCTACGGGCTCGACTGAATGTTGATAATGTCAATTGGCTAATACCTAAAGAGATTACAGTTCATTGATATGTAACATCAGTCAAAATGGTATATTAGTGTCTCTTGATAAATCTGCCATTTTTCTGCTGGCCTTGTAGAATATATTCTACGTGTTTAGTACTTTGATGATCTCAATATCTATCCTAAGATCAATCAAATCTACTAGTACTTTCTCCAGTTCAACGCATTTGCTAGGTTTTTGAATCTTTACTTCTGGATTTTAGGACACTCTACTCCTTCCTTTCCTTCCCCTACTGACTTCAACCATTAACACCTTGTTGTGTTCAAACATGCAGGAATTTGAGTTCTAATTTTTTGGAAGGAACTCTACCTTCGGGTCTGGGTCAGAAGTCTCTTGTACGGCTGTAAGTAGTACATAATTTGTTACCGTTCGCCTATTATTGTGATTTTAGTTTCTGTTTTATATGGCAAGTTATCATTTTAAAATATTCTTTTTATTTTGCTTCCCGTATAGATCACTGCTTGATTGGATAGACACTTTTCTTCACCAATCATTTTCATGTATAAAATATAAACCAGTCTGAGGTGAAACTCTAGCATACTGAGCCTGTGCATGAGTAGCACTCATTTGAAGTCTCGATTAATGACCTTTTTCTACTTTAACTTCAAAGAGCTGGATATTTCCTGTCATTAAACCCTCAGAACTCAAATTGATTTGTGTTGCAAGTTAACCAGTGATTTTCTCATCAATTAGACCTGTATTCCTCATTCCTCTCCTCCAAAAAGTATATGATTAATCAGTTTAGATAGTTAACGTCATTCGTTCCATTAGATTTGACATTTATCTTGAAATATCATCAAGAAACTCATTGTGGATCTGTGTCTGACTTGTATAATTTATCATCTTTTTGTTCTCAAAGTTCAAATGTGAATTACTGCACTTGTCTAGATTCTATTTGACAACTATTAGCGAAACATGCAGACATGTCTCAATTTTTTTCTTACTACTTTTAATTCATATTTTGTAGGGATTTGTCAAGCAATCAGTTTTCAGGCCCTATACCAGAAAGTTTAACTTCTTCAAGTCTGCAGCTTGTGTGAGCATTTTGCATCTATGATTAATCATCCAGTGAATAACATATTTTACTCTTTGATAAACATAGATCACGTTTCAAATTCAATGTTTTTGTGCTAAATGCAGTCATGGAAGCTAGAATTCTTAAATTATTGGAGCCTTATTATGACATAGATAATCCTGAGTGAATTTGAATTGACCGTATTGCTGCTTTGTCAACAATATTCTTTCAATCTTCATCTTCAAACTGATGCTGATTGAAATGACTTAAATTACAAAATACCAGCTGAAAAAAACTTTGGTTAGCTGCACGGCACTCGAACAATAGACTGCCAAAGTTTCTAACCTTTTTTGTAGAAGTTTTTGATCGAATCACATATTAAGAAGAAAATATTTATAGCTGAATGTTTGATTTAATATGCAATAGTGCTTGACCAAATGAGGCTTGTTATTATTGACATAAAGTGGAAGCAATGGAGTACTTGGGTGTTTCACTTCAGGGAAATAGACATTAGCTCTCTGTGATTTGTGTATTTTACTACCTCGTTATTCTTCAGTCCTTTAGTCAAGTTCCTGTTCAGTTTCATGCAATTTTGTTTTGTTTGATAGAAAGTACAAAGATCATTATCATCCACCCCAGGTCTTGTTGTGCCTCAAGATAGTATGCTGGATGCATTTTTAACCTTAATATGGCCTTTCTCCATCCTTTACTTGCCTTCATAACTTACTCTGTTAGAAATTTTGTGGTATTCCTTTTCCACCGGTCTTTTATTGGCTCAGTAATTCAATGGACAGACCACCTACTAGAACTGGTTTAATCAGTAACACCAACATAAGTTTTAGTAGGGATGGCAAAAACGCCCAGCCTGAAATCTGCCCAAGTTGACCAGACTTCAGGCCTGGTTTGGGCTTTTTTTTTAATATTGGGCTTTGAGCTTGGTCGGACCTTAAAACTGGAACATGATTGTTGAATATGGACTACCAAATTACTGTCTTGACTTCCTTTAACTAATTTCAGGCTATTGAATGATAACTTGCTAGAAGGGCAAGTACCTGAGGAGCTTTATTCAGTTGGTGTGCATGGTGGAGCTATTGAGTATGTCTCATGTTCTAGCTATCAGAACTCTTTGCCCTTGATTGGCTATTCTCTTTCATGTTTCAAATCAGTCTATTTTTACATGCTTTTCAACTGTTTTATTTTCTCTTCCAACAATTACGTTCTTTTGAAAAGATCAATCTTTTTGTTCCATTACCTAATCAAGTTTGTATTCCTTGTACAGTCTTTCAGGAAACAAAGGTTTGTGTGGCGTACCTTCTTTGCCACAATGCTCCCTGTTCTGGGAAAGTGGCCATTTATCCAAAGGCGGGAAAGTAGCCATCGGTCTTTCATGCTTTGTAATTCTATGCGCGGTTCTGGCAGTAGCATACATTTGTTACATTAGGAGAGGCAGATATGATTATGACTTTGCTCCAACTCACGATTTAATGTGTAAGTACAATTTCACAGAAATGAAATTTTTGTTTTTTTTTTCTGGTCTTACAATTGTACGCGTATAATCATTTCCCCGACATAAGGTTTTCTATCCTATCTAATTCTGATTTCACCTTAAGAAATACATCATCAGATACCCATCAGTTGCCACATAACTACTTGAAACTCAAGAGACACTCGGCCCGTTGAATTCAGTTATCACACTGACCTATCAGTTATCATATGCCAGCATTGCTTTGAAACTCGGGTGCAAATACAAGTTAATAGATTCTTGAAAATACGGCAGCAAACCTACAACTTAGTTTAGGATACTTGACATGTTACTTCAGAGTTTGAAAATGCATTAGAACAAGCTAATCATGATCGGTAGGATTAGTAGGACAACACAAACTTTCATTTAGTTATTTGTGCATCCCATTAATTTCTGTCCTTACGTGTTGTTCAATACTTGCAATTTTCTGATATTTGCTGTTAAATTACACTATGTGTCATATGACTTCTGATAATGTCTTTTGAGTTAAATCATCACTCTGCCTCAGCCTACAATATCATCCTATAGACGGGTATATGCTCTTCAAATCTCACCTTTCCTCCTTAACCTTACACAGATCGACTCACTACTAGACTGATTGTATGTATGGCGTTAAGCCGAGCATTCTTCCTGAACGTTCAATTTTATCCTTTTCCCGGTCTAGACAAAGAAAGCCTTTATCCTGTCTAAGTTTTATCCTCATATCATGAAACGACTCCAAATTCCTCTTTGTGCCCTTGTAGCTACCCTTTACAACTAGCAAGAAGTTAACAGTCCTTTCGTGAAACTCTTTTAGTATGGTAGAATTATGATATCTGAAACACAGCTGATCAAAACCTTTCCCAATTTCTTTAACCCCTCAAAAGGTTCAAAGATTATTCTTGTCATTCCTACCTCTTTTAAGAAATGATAATTTAAAAACATCTGTAGTTTTCTCAACCCTCTCATGGAAGAAGTTAAAACCGATGGAGTTCTTAAAACAACTTAATAGTTCTTAATCTAGTGTTCTTACGTTTAAGTTCATCATTGAATTCTTAATGATTTGATTCTACTTGATCAAATATTTTTTTTCAGCAATAGCTGCAAAGAGAAACAGATACCAGAGGCAGAAGTCATTGATGGTTCTTGAAATGGAGAGCCAACATGCCAAAGGGTTGCCATCACCGTATGGTCCCCATTGACAGTCACTTGAAAATGACAGTATCTCCATCTTCATACTCTTCAAGCTCAGTTAATAGAGAGGGAAAAAGAGAGAGAGAGACCATATACAAAGGGGACCCTGATATGACAATTCCAGCTACTCAAAAAACAGGATAGGAGCTTCATGGCTGTTTCACAACGATGACCATTATTGCTGGTTTTTGGAATTTTTCCAACAACTGAAACAGAATGGTCTCTCAGAAAAAGTCACACACTGTCCATAAAATGAAATGAATCTCATCTTATTGTTCTTACTGACACAAAAGCAAGATAAGCCTCTCCATTTCTGTATCATATTCATACCCCTTTTCCTGTATTTTTTTCCTCTGAAAAGAAAGGATAAAGCATTACCAGATCCTATTTCTTTTGCTAACTGTTGTCCCCAACAATGTTGGACTATAACACTTGTCTTTTATGGCTTCTTTTACTGTAAAGAACTGTGATTTTAACTTGTTTGCTTTCACAGTTTTGTAGTGTTGATGTTGACAGTAATCTTATCTTGGAGTAATTGCACCATCCTCTATATTGATATGATTTAAGATCCCTTTAGCAAAAGCAAAAGAGGGTTGTAGCTTAAAAGGTACACTTCAACCAAAAGTCTGCATAATTCTCGTGATTTCAGATATTTACATAATAAATTTAATTATTTGATATTATATATATATCTATAACATCGATTATATATATATATATATATTGTAAAATGTAAGGTTTGACTAAGACCATTCCAATGTGGGACTGTGAATACTTTCTGGCACAAACAAACAACAGCTCCAACGCGGCTTTGTAACAAATCTGTGTGCTAGAGCATGGCATGATTGAAGCAGAAGAAGCAGTACAATTTGTACTCAACTCCTGTGATGTTTATCTTTTCGCATTGGAGTTGTACCAGAAAATTCTTACGATTTTGTACATTGCCCAAAAATGTCTCCACACTCCGGATTGATTTCACCCTTGGTTTGTCTAGGATTGGGACAGCATTAGGGCCCGACCTCCGGTCCAACCTGAGATCAACGGGTCAGACTCGAGTTGATAGGGTCTCAAGTCGATTTTTTAAAAAATTGGGCCTTGAGGTTGATTTTTTAAAAATTGTACCACGGGCTCGGGTTGTCCATGTCAATCCGAGACCTGACAATTATAAGAAAAACGTTGTTTTTTATTTTCAATTAAAAATAAAATTAGTAGCTGCCTCAGGCCCTGGTAGAAGCTTTCAGCTCGAGTTGGGCCTGGGCCATCCTTAGTCTGAGATTGTGAGTAACTAAAAACAATTTTTAAAAACCAAATCAAAGCTTAAACCGATAAGATAAAAAAATTAAGCTTAAAAGATTTAACCGATATTAAACCCTCAAAAAATTGATTAAAAATTGAAGATTTTAAAATAAAATTAAAAGAAATTGTCCTTATTTATTGAAAATTTTGCAGTTTAATTTTAAAAACTATTAAATAAAAATTAATCAATTTATTATAGTTATAAAATTCTGATTAGTTTATACAAATTGATTAATCTTTAACAATAAGAATTATTAAAATAATATAAATCGAAAAGTTAAAAACCAAATCAAAAAATTATCCGTTTCAAACTGAAAACGGAGATTTTATTTCTAATACTTAAGAGTCAAAACATATCTTCAATTTTCTACATTTCATGAGTTTAAGTCTTTAAGAGACCAATTAGCTACTATTTTATTCTTCCAAGTCACAACATAGGTAACACCTAAACTACAATTTGACTTCATTAAACACCTCTCAAACCCATTGATTAATTAACCAAAAGACTAATTTGACCCTTCAAGCATTTTAAATAATACCACTAGTGTGAACCTTTTTCTTAATTATTAAATTTGTCTAACCCTTGAATCTTACTTCATTAATTTCCACAAACACTAAACTTGACTAAACTTCATTAAATTCAAATAAAAAGGCTTCCTATGCTTAACTAACACATAATAGATTATGTTGAATCTTCAAAACGCTAATTCCTATCACCTAAACTCGATTAATTTTATTAAATATCGTATTTAGTAAATATAGAATTGTTTCGAGATTCGATTTTGTCATAATTTAAAATATTATTATTTTCTTAATTTTAATTTACTAATAGAATTAAAATACTATTGCTTTAAATTAATAAATATGAGGTTCCAAATCATAAAAAAATGTCTCTCTTTTTTTGCAAGATTAGTCAATTTGAGTATCCCATTTTTGACTTTTAAGTATAGTTTAATGTAGATTTATAAGGTTAACATCTTACCACCTCATATGCTTGACTTGCACATCATAAATTAAGTTAACCCATGCCTAATCAAAGTCAACCATTTGAGGATTAACTATGCGGTTTAAGTAAGGCCACGATGGCTCTCAAGGCACCACCAAATCAAGATCCGAAGAAGTACTATTTAAATATATAATTACTGATTTAAAAATTAAACCGAAAACTAAATATACGAGACAAGAAATTTAAGGTTTAAAATGTTCAATTATTGTTAGACCGTCATAAAATTGTTTAAATATTAAATAAAATTAAAGAATTTGAAATATGATTGAAAAAGATTGTTACATAATTTGAACTTTATTTAAAAAAATAGATTGTTAAATAAAAATCAATTTATTTATTTTAGTTTATAAAAAATTAATTAATAAAAATTGACCGATGAATTAATAAATTAGTCGATTTCTAATAACTAGAATTATTAAAGTAAATCGAACAGAAAAGTTGGATAGTTAAAGATTTTTACGATTGAACCGGCGGAACAAATTGAATTTTTTAAATCATTATTGCTTTGGTGTATTTTTGAAGATATTAATTTAGGTCGGCGGTCATAATTATTTAGTTTAATTATCAAATAATTAAAATTGTAGTCACAAAGGTTATATAATCCAACAAATTATTTCTTAATAAGACTAATCATAAATAAAAATTAAATTTATTATTAACATAAAATTCATATTAAATTCTCTCCATAAAATAGACGTTCTTAATATAATTTTTTTCACCCGACTCTTTAAGTAGAGTAATCATCATTACTACTATCATCAATACTCAATTGAAATCTTGCTAAAGTATAAAATTTGAAAAGATCTAATAATACGTAATCTTATCTTTAACTAATCGAAAGCCCGTCTAGCGCTTTAAATAAAGTAACTAATCAATTAATTTGTAATAAATGTAATGTAGAATTCTTCCAAGCTTACAAGAAAAAAGTGCAGACAGCTTCTCGAAGCAGCCCACAAAAAGGGTTTTTGACAGTTAATTTTGGAGAAAAACAAAAACCATTGACTTCGTTGACTTCGATATTTGCATCAAAGTCTTTCTTTTTGTAGTATGATTCCACATTTCTCTCCAGGTCCTGAGCAAGCACCTACACCTGCTTGTGAATAGGAGAAGATGGAGATGAGGTTGACTAATGAAAATGGATAAAATCCCTTAACCAATTCTTACGTGATTTCGTTAAATTTTATCGACACATTTATATAAAATTTACATAAATATGTGAATAAGATTAACGGAATATCGTAATAAAAATAAGGTATTCCGACCCGATAAAAGATGGAATTCCGAAAACAGAAGAAAACAGAATTAACAACTATGCCAATTTGCTAGTATTTGCTATTGGTAGCCAACTACACATCCCAAGTGGGCATTTTTTATTTGACTTTGTAATATTATTTATTTATTTATCTTCATTTATGCGTGCCATGTCGGCAACATATTGTCGGCTGCGTGTTTTTATTATAGAAAATGTCACATTTCTTACCAAGTTGGCTCTAATTTTGCATGTGATTTAGTGGATTCCTTTAATTTATCTATGTGTGACAATCAACAAAGATCTAGACCTAATCAATCAACAAATATCAAGCTTTGGGGCCAATGTAGCATAAGGACAAAGAGTGTCATTATTTTCTTTTTGTCTTTGGATGATTCTATTATCGTTAAGTATGTGTATATCATAAACGGTCTTTAGGTAAGAGCAAGGTTGCATACTACTCGTATTCGGTAGAATTCTAGTTGTATGCATTTGACGTTGTTTGTATGTCTTTTTAAGTGTCGTTATTGTCTATACTTTCATTTCGAATATAATGTATATTATGATAATTTAAATCCTAAAAGATAAATAGAAATTATTTTTTCAAGATATCTCTAATTTTATTTAATTCTTTTTGTTTTCATTTTAAGATTTATTAGATTGAAGCATCTTATATGGTGATACATAATTGGCAATTACTTAAAGGAATAATAGTAATTATGTTTAATAAATTTTTATATGGGATTTTATTCACTAAAATAGAAAATATTAGTGATCTATTCGATAAATTTAATTCCTTTTTTTCTGGTAACGGTGCTTACATATGGAACGGGTAAGTTGACCGATTCAAAGTAATTAAAATAAAATATCCTTTTTATACTCATCTTTAAAATAATAAATCTTTGCAATCTATAATGAATATTGTTTAAGCATTTATTAAATATTTGATAATTAACGAATAAAAATAAATTAAATAGATTTATTACTTAATTTTAAACTATTAATTTGTTAAATGTTTTTAAAAAATATATAATTTACGTATTCTTGATAATTCATTAGATAATATATCGCTATTATATGTATATAAATAAATATTTAGCTTAAGATCAAATTCCAATCTCAATCAATAATGGGAATTTCCAAAAGCTGACTGTACATGCAAGTGTGAACCATGCCATCATCACAAGATCTGAGAGAAACCCTAAGATTAAGCATTTCTCTATCTGACCTGACATAGACCCACATCTGAACCAATAGGAAGAGTTCTGTGGCATGCAGGAGCCAGTTGGTCCTTGTGCTATGGCCAATAGGAATGACTTTTGTGTGAGTGTGTATGGTATGGTCAACAAAAGCAGCTTGAAAGTGGCCTTCCTGTCCTTTACAGCTTGGTTTTGTTGGTTTTAGTTTACTTCAAGCAATCCACAGTTGCACACTTGTGCTATTTTTCTTTGATTTTCTAGAAAATAAGTGCCTACTTGTTGTTTGGTCTTTTACTTAACTAGTAAGACTTTTTATACACAAACTAGATAAGCATTTTCAAATACAACCTATCTCTAGAATTATACTGTTTTTGACCAAGTTTCTTCTTTCCTTGGACACTTCCTTCTATCCATTAATGAAAATTAGGCATGTCTTTTGATTTTTCTTGCATAGCTATATAATCCGTTATGTTTTAAAATTCGAGCTGGTTTGATCGGTTTAATAATAAAAACTTTAAACAGGTCAATTTTTATTCGGTTTTTAATTTTTTGGTTTCATTTAGTTTAGTAATTTTTATTGTTAAAAGTCTATAAGTTTGTTAATTAATTGTCCAATTTTTGCAAACTAATTAGTTATTTTAAACTAAAATAAACTGATTAATTTTTATTTAACAGTTTCTTTTTTCATTTAAAACTTAAAATTTTCAACAATTATTTTTTAAATTCTTTAAATTTATTTAATCTTTAAACGATTTTATGACTGTCTAATACCGGTTGAATCTTTTAAGCCTTAAATTTCTTGTTTTATCGGTTTAAATTTCGGTCCGATTGTGAGAACATTGAATATAAGAGTTTAATAAGATACCCTTTTTTCTCAAATCATGATATTATGCCTAATCACTTTGCATTAATAGTTGATTAATGGTTTTATTACATAAAAATAGTTAGGATATCATGCTCTAGTTTATGTAACCCTAGAGAATAGCTACAGTCACGTGGATTGACCCGAAAAGAAGGGTCGCCGCCGTCCTCGTCGGTAGAGGATAAGGCAACGGTCAAAGATTTACTACTAATTATCTGTTTAATTTAATTAACCATTTACTTTACTCCCAAATAATTATTTAAAATTAAATAATTTAGTAATTAATTATAAGCACACCGTCACCGAGTGTGATTGCTTGTGAACGCGTTGTACGTCAGGACTCAGGACCCAAGTTGGAAGATGAAGAAAGAAACAAAAGACATGTAAGGAGAAATGATGAACAATTGTGCATAAGCGTGTGGTTGACGTTTGTGGAAAGTTTCAAAAACCTCCGAATGGTCTATTTCTGAGTTCTTGCCCCATCAAGACAAGATAAGTTTTTTTTTCTATTTATTTTTTGGTTATTTATTTTTTTATCGACCCTTTTCTAGTTAAAGTAATATAAATAAAGGAATATTAAGGGACCGTTTGGTTCCACTTTTATTTTTCTGTTGTTATTTTTAATTTCTGTTTCTTGTTTTTAGTTTTTGTTGTTTTTCTAAAAAAGCGAAAACTTGTTTAGTTGAGATTTGCAATATAAAAACTAAAAACAAAAAATTATTTAGTTGAGATTTTTAATAAAAAATTAAAAACAAAAATATGTTTGATTATTATTATTATTATTATTAAAGTTATTCTTATTATTATTAATTTTATTTATTTATTATTATTATTAATTTTTAATAAGTTATTATTGTTATTATTACTATTATTAATTTTTAATAAGTTATTGTTATTATTATTATTATTATTCTTATTATTATTATTATTATTAATTTTATTATTATTATTAATTTCTAATAAGTCATTCTTATTATTATTAATTTA
>JAOTBA010000001.1:467958-495138 GCA_025629845.1 Erythroxylum squamatum | reverse complement strand
TTTCAAGGCAATTCATGGGAGTATTAATAAGGGTATATCTATAATTTCATTAGCTTTCTTAATAAGCGTGTATTTTTTTAAAACTACACTTATTATGAATCGGAGGGAGTAGTAAATTAAAAAAATTCAAAAAGTTACACTTTTTAATATATTATCTTTTCTGTAAACGAAGATGATGATTAAGAGAAGGAAACTTGTCATTAATTTAGTGATTAAGCTCTATCCAAAGTGCTTTGTTTATTTCTGTAATTTAATTAGCTAATTATGCTTTGTCTTCACTAAGATTTTGATGATCAATTACGAGTTTAGATCACTAAGCTAGTTGTTTTGTGGGATTAAGAAGGTGATGTATTAAGATAAGAAGATAATATAGTTTAGTCTTGGTAAGTTAATCTTGTAGTATTAAAAAAAGATAGGAAAAGTGTTGATAAGAGATGCATTTATTGGTTATCATGTTGGATTAGTTCATTAATTAATTTTTAATTAAGTGGCTACACCTGTTAATTACCAAGAATCTTAAGAAGAGGATCTCCACGTCAGTAAACAAAATCAATCTGGATTTCTTTTTGTGTTATTATATAGGGCAAGCTGAGAGGTGGAAATTAATTAATATACTAATTAATAAAGGGAAGAAGCGTGAAAGAAAGCCAATGATAATTAAGTATATTTTATAAAAGGGAATGAAAAGTTGTATTTTAAAAGCCGACCTGAAAGTTAAATCGGTAAGACAAGAAGTTTTTAAGGTTCAAAATGTTCAATCGGTATTAGGCAGCCAAAAATCGGTTAAAAATTTACTAAAATTGAAGAATTTGAAATAAGATTGAAAGAGAGTGTCCTTGATTTAAAGTTTAATTGAAATGAGAGAATGTTAAAAGAAAATTAATTTATTTATTTTGGTTTATAAAAATTGACGAGTTTATCAAATTAATTGATTAATTAATAAATTGATCGATTTTTAACAATAAGAATTGTTAAAGCAAATTTAATTGAAAAATTGAAAACTCAACCAAAAAGTTGGTCAGCTTAAAGCTTTTATGGTTAAATTGTTTGAATCGGTTTTATAACCAAATAAGTTACTTGATAAATAAAGGGTTTTTTTAAATGGAAGAACCCGCAGTCGCTATCATTTAGATGTGCACTAGATAAATCTCTGGATTAACGCAATAGCTTACAAATCACGTCAACTGGGTACTCCGCACTAGGCAAGCCCTATACGACAGGCTCGATTGAAAGAGTGTAGGTAAAGGATTCGAACACATGACCTTTTGACCCTATACCTTCCACTCCACCAACTCGACCATCTCCTAGGGGCAATAAAAATATAGTCAATAAAAATATAAATAAAAGTAATTTTCAATTTTATTGTTATCTTATCAACAAATTTTAATTATTGTTAAATGTTCTATTTTCAGAAAGGTAAAGGCTCGTCTCACACACAATTCCTTGTGAATGAGTTAGTCAATGATTCATTGATATGGTATCCTAAAAAGGCCTTTCTCCTATGCAACATTTTTAATTCTAGTACAATTTTGATACACCAAAAAGAAAAGGCTTAGTCTTTTAAAAATTGAATCGGTTTGATGATAAAAACTTCGATAGGGTTAATTTTTCAATTTGATTTTGTTTAATAATTTGTGTTGTTAAAAATTGATTAATTGATTAATTAATTAGTTGATTTTCTTAAATTAATAAATTTTTATTAATTAATTATTTTTTATTTAATAATTTTTGATTATGAACTAATTAGGATAAAATTTTTAATTATTCAAATTTATTTAATTTTTAACTAATATTACGATAATTTAATATCAAATAAATCTTAAACTTCTTGTTTTATTAATTTAACTTTCTTACCAAACATGTGTTACACAAAATGTGGATTTTTTTTTTGGTCGCCCACGGGGTGTCCTAGGCGGGTTCTAATTATGGAGAGGCACTTTTAAGCCATCCACACTCAGACTAATCCCCGCTCGAACCGGATAGGTCTCTTACAGAAGGCGAAACTCTGATTTCAAATTTTAAACGACTACATACATAAAGGAAGTTTAAATCTGCAACCTCACTTAAACCGAAAGAGCCCCGTAACGTGGAATTTAAACGGATGTATTGCACTTAACTTTGTCCCTTCGAAGCTTTCATATCTACTGTTAAGTGCATTATTATTATCAAACAGCAAATGTGCTGTGTTAGAAGACCCAGCTATAAGTGGAATGACCTCCAGCAGTCGCTAGAGTTGAAATTGTCATCAATCCATCGTATCATAAGATCTGAAAAATCAAAGAAATCACATCAATAATCCCATTCATAAGGTAGGGTCCATTAAAGGTGATAGACTTCTCAAGTCATCCCAAAATTAACTTTTTTTTCTCCTCAACTAAAATAAAAATTACCTAATTTTATGCTCAATTTATTTCTAAATATTTTAATTAAATTTAAATTTAAATAATTATTCTGGCTTAATTTAAATTATTTAAATCAGTGTAATTAAAATAATATGATTTTAATTTAAAAACTAGTCAAAATTTTAAATTATCCAACTATCTTAATTGAAATTTGTTAATTTGTTAATTCATTCATTAAAATTAGTTATTTAACATGTACTTTACATAATCGAACCAAAGTTTAATAGTCTATCTCAACAGACCGCAAGGACTATTAATCGAAAACCTTGACTGGAAGGTTACGAGCGAGGTTTTGAAAATCGGACCGGACGTCAAATCAGAGGTTTAACTGGTCACCAGTTCGACCGGTCACTGATTAAGGACTAATCTTCCCATAGCATATAAGCTACTAATACGTTTTTGCACTGGTTCAATTAAGGACTAGTTTTTAGTCATCCGAATCGGATAACCTACCGGTCACCGATTGAACCGATCGGTCCGGTCCAGATTTCAAAACCATGGTTACGAGGATAACAACAAATCAACGAGCATATGACTAAGTGTTTCTTACTAGTTACTTAACTTGTACTTAGAATTGGGTTCAAATTGATTAAAATAAATTATGTCTCTCTTGTAATTGTGGACAATCCAAACTTGGTTAGGACAACTATGGAGGTGGCCATGTATTAACACGAATACAGACAGCTGTTCCGTATGATAAGAACCAAGAATACCGTACATCTATTGTTTTAATTTCTCCTTTTTTAATAATGCTTTGTGTTAAATAATATAAACAAAGAACGTGTATTGCATAAATATTATTTCCCATTAACTTATAATAATCCAACCCATAGAGTATGACTATGAGATAGGAACTTGGGAAGAGTACTCGGTTTTATCAACTTGCACTTTTGTGGACCCACTGCCACTAGAGATCCAGGGCTTGTCCGTACAAAATAATAATAATAATAATAATAATAATAATAATAATAATAATGCATGAACAAAATAATGATGGAAATAAAAGAAAAATATAAGTTTATAGTGTAATTTTATTTATTATAAAAGTAATATATCTCATAATTAAGATATTTGACCAAATTTTGTTAAATCATTTCATAAAAGTTCATAGATATTTTTATAAAATAAAATGACTTTGATTTTTGAATAATTAACATAATATATATTGTAATAATTTTTTTTCCTTTTACATGAAAAATTTTAAATTAATTAAACATATTTTAAAATTCCATTAAAATAAAACTAAAATATTTTATAATAATTAATATATTATAAATGAATAGTCTTTTGTTAAGTAGGATAAGACTGCGTGGTACTAAATTTTCATAATTTCTGATGAGACTCATTGATTTTTATTAATATTTTTTATTTTATAATAATGAATAGCATTATAATTTTTATCAAAGGAAATTATAAATTTAGATAATAAAAAATAACAAGTTGTGTGGGAAGGAAGAAAATGTCAAGTGCTTAATGGACAAGTGATGGGTTGATGAGTTTTAAGGTGAGGGAGGGAAGGTGCTACTATTCAATTGATTTGAAAGATGCTAAGGTGAACCTAGCCAATAAGACAAACAAAAGTAGAAATAGAGCCAATCAAATCCAAACCAAGTAATAACATATATTATATAACCCTTTTTAATAGGGAATTTCTTGTTTGATGAGCCTCATTGTCCTTCATGCATGTCTATCCACACCCACCTATCTATCTATTCATTCATCAAAAGGACCCCAATACCCATCTAGTGGGAGGAGGGAAGTAAACTCCCTTCCCACATTTACTTGGATTGGATGCAATAAAAGCCAACAACATATAATAATGTATATTTAGATTTTGATAAAAACATAAGTGTAAAGCATTATGCATATAAGATAATGTGAAAGTCTTTTGCACTGGGTACGTTAATTTTTATATACATACACATATTTTATAAATTATATACTTAAATCGAGTCTGGTATTTAAATTTATAATAAAACATTATGTATTGACATATTGTATGTAATAAATCACTTAAATTTGGTTGTTTAATATATATAATTTATAAATTTGATAATTTATTTAATAAATATTTGAAAGATGTAGCTGAATAGGAGTGAGAAGAAGCATCAAAGCTCAGGGGGGATGAACTTGAACTAAACACAAGGTCCACAGTCATGTGAACCCATCAACTTGTTGTAGGTCCTATCTCCTTCTCATCTGATCTCCAAGTATGAATCTTCCTATTCAGTTGTTTATATCTCCCAAGAAAAGGATGAATCTTCCTAGTGACTTACCATACCTCTTCCTCTTGTGTTGACCCACCTTACCCACAATCCCATATCTCCCCAATCCTTACACCCCCATATTAAAATAAATATAATAATATAATAAATGCTTAAGCTTGGCCAAGTTCCTATATATACTTCAATGTTGTAATGCAACACAATTCATACCCTTCTCTTTTAGTCAACAAAAACACCTCATCACCTTCTCTTTCTAAAGCTTAAGCTTTCTAAGTTCTGAAAAAATGGATGGAAGTTGTATAGATGAGAGCACAACAAGCGACTCCATTTCTGTTTCCCCACCGACCCTCTCTCCGTTCCCACCTCAGACCAAGTCTCCGGTGTCTCTCTGCCGAGTCGGAAGTGGAACAAGCGTGATTCTCGACTCGGAGTCCGGGGTTGAAGCCGAGTCCCGAAAACTCCCGAGTTCCAAGTACAAAGGAGTTGTTCCTCAGCCTAACGGTCGTTGGGGTGCTCAGATTTACGAGAAGCACCAACGCGTTTGGCTCGGGACGTTTAACGAAGAAGATGAAGCGGCCAGAGCCTATGACATCGCCGCACAGAGGTTTCGCGGCCGTGACGCTGTCACCAACTTCAAACAAACAGCCGAGGTGTCCGACGAGGATGGTGAGGTTGAAGCCGCGTTCTTGAACTCCCATTCCAAAGCTGAAATCGTTGACATGTTGAGAAAGCACACTTACAACGATGAGCTCGAGCAGAGTAAACGGAACTACAATGGAAAACCGCTCAGAACCCCGGGAGGTCATAACAATGGCGGAGGGATCTACGGTTTCTCGGACAGGGTCTGCAAAGAACGAGAACAGCTCTTTGAAAAAGCCGTGACACCGAGCGACGTCGGAAAGTTGAACCGGTTGGTGATACCAAAACAACACGCAGAGAAGCACTTTCCATTGCAGAGCGGAAATAGCAATAGCACCAAAGGGTTATTGTTGAACTTCGAGGATGTTACAGGAAAAGTATGGAGGTTCCGGTACTCCTACTGGAACAGCAGCCAGAGCTATGTGTTGACGAAAGGGTGGAGCCGGTTCGTGAAGGAAAAGAACCTGAAAGCCGGTGATACTGTTATTTTTCAGAGATCGACCGGACCGGTTAAGCAGCTTTATATTGACTGGGAGAGCAGAACCGGGTCGAACCAAGTGTGCAGGCCGGTCCAACCGGGTCCGATGTTTAGGTTGTTTGGAGTCAACATCTTTAATGTGCCATCAATGGATAGTACTACCATTGGAGGTGGGTGTAACAGGAAAAGGAATAGAGAAATGGAGCTCTTGACAATAGAGTGCACCAAAAAGCAGAGGATCATTGGAGCTTTGTAGCATTTAATTTGTAATATTTTTCTTTTTTTTTGGGGTTTTTTTAAAGGTTTTGTGAATGTTAACAAAAGGGTTTGTAGGAGGAGATTAGGTTTGGAAATGGGGTAAGGTGGTGTAGTTTCAAGTTGCAAAAAAGGTGAAGTGTATATTACAAGACTAAAGGGAAAGAAAAAAAAAGAAAAAAATCAAAATAATTAGGATATGTAACAAATTCAATGGAAGAAAGCCATTTTAGGATTTGGTAACTCTCAATTTGTTTCGTGTTCTTTAATTACACAATTTGTTTATGTTGTTACTTAATTTGGCTATGCAACAAGTTCAATGATGAAAAAAAATCTTAAAAATTAATTCTCAAATTGTTTCGTGTTAACAACTTCTTAACTAGTTAAGGTAAGACTGCATACTATTAAAATCGTTACTTTTCGTATTTTTACGTGTGACAAAATAAGTCTCGATAAGATGTGAAGTGAAGCTTTTTTTGTCCTCTAAAAGGTTAGGCCAAGTGGGTGACAACAACACTTGTTCATCTTACATATATACACAGCAAAAAGTGCAAAACTTTAGTTAGCCTTCATTGCATGTTCATATTGCTTTTAACCTACCTTAAAAAGAACATAAAAGATTCAAAACACCAAATGATGGTAATTTGTTTTTAATAAAAGAAAATGCGCACTAAGTAAAATATCAAGCATACATAATGATTTTTAAATTATATGTTAACGAGTTGATGATTCATAATTAAGTGTTAGACAAATAACGCTTTAACTTGATTTTTGAGAGTAGATCAAGATCATCTTTTGAAGTATCCTTTTGGATATTGAGAGGATGAGTTTAAGTAGGTTGAGTCCAATAAGAGTTGCTGCTCAGGAAGGGCAGTGCAAGTGGGAGATTAAACTAGCATGGATATTAAGAACAAAATTAAGGACTAACCATGATTTAATTATTTAATTAGAGAAAAGTTTTTTTTTTGAGGGGTAATTAGAGAAAAGTTTTTTTTAAAAAATTTAATATTCATGTACTTGGTTTTCTTCCAAAAGCAACTTGAAATTAATAAATTAATGTGCTATGGACTTGGAGGGTGATCTCATCATAATGGGGGTGGACCAATTGAGAAATAGTTCATTTAGTTCAGTTTTTTATTAGTTTAAATTACTAAAAATAGTATTAAAATTTTTTAAAAAATTAATTTAAAAATGCATGGGTTATGTTGGAATTTAAGTTAACATTTTAGAATTTATTTACTCCTTTTACCAAAAATTTGAGATTTTGTAAAAACTTAAAAGATGACGTTTTGTTAATAGGACAATAAAAAATGTATCATCTCGCTAAAGTTGTAATTTTATTATTATTAGATTTTAAATACTAACTATCAATTAATATTTTTAGGGCTAATTATAAAAAAATCAAATTTACTTAATTTTGTAATATTAGTGCGAACTTTAAAAGTAATGCTAATTTTTTTAACTTTTTTTTGAAATTAATTTTTTTGTTAATGTAGAAAATGTGGCAAGCTAAGTCAGATTCATATTTTTCCTGGCATGGCCACTACATATTATATTTGTACTATATAAGCATTTCATTATTTAATAAACTAAAAAATAAAAACCTTAAATAATAAAGAATGTATATTTATTTTAAAGTTTTTTTTGATATTTTTATTTTTTTAAATCATAAAATTTATACGTTATATAAATATAATATGTAATAGTCACGTGATAAAATACTAATTTAACGTAACCACATTAATGAAATGCTCAAGGACATACTATTTTTACTAAAAATTAAAAGTTAAAAGTATTTTAACTCTATTTTTTAAAATTTAGATTAGTGTTATAAACTTGAATAGAAATTTAAATTATCCTAACATTTTCTTTTAAATTTCTTCAAGATTCCTTATGACTTATTACAATAATTGCAATTTCAATTACAGCATCTACACGTTATGGACATGCAACTTGTCAAGCCAAAGTAAGTCGTCTTCATACAAAATGTCAACACTTGAGCAACATGAGCTTGCAATGTCAAGAAATATTCATTAATCTCATTAGTCAAAGAAGATGATTTCACACGAAACCTGTCTTAACGATTCGTCTCCAGCACCAAGAAGTCACCCTCCAAGCAACGTCGATATTATAATCAGATGCTAGTCTGTTCTGTTCAGGCAATCGGGTCTTTCCTGGCAACTTCCGTTTTAAGTTCCAAAGGTACAGGAATCTATGGATTTTAACAGTTAAGCTTCCGTTAGCTGTCTCTGATCTCTGGTTTATTTTGTTTCAAACCAACTTGATTTAGTTTAACGAGATTGAACAGTAATTTGAGAATAATAACATTTGGACTTGATCTATAAACTAAATTGATTTGACCATTTCAACCGTAAAAACTTCAAAGCTGTGCAGTTCGACTTTTAACTGTCTAGTTTGATTTAGTTTAATAATTTTTTTGTTAATATGAGATACCGCCGGATTAAGCTTGAGTTGGATTCTACTACGGTGATCGATATCTTTTCTTCCCCGGATCATCGGGCCCGACACTCCAATCCTATAGTCCTAGCCATTAATGAATTGTTCACTAAGAACTGGACTGTTGTTTATCGCCATGTTTATCGAGAGAGCAATAAAAGCGCCGACTGGCTTGCTCACTATGCCGATCATTTTGACATCGGGGTCACATTTTTTGATACTACAACTATAGGGTGCTATATGATCCTTGTAGCGGATCTTTCGAGAATTTGTTTCCTTCGTCTTGTTATGTAATCCGGTTCTATTTTCCTTAAAAAAACTGATCAATTTATTAATTAATTAGTTTGTTTTTATAAATTAATCGTTTTTTATAAACCAAAAAAATCAATTAATTTTCGCTTAACACTCTCATTTTTTCTTTAAATTTCAACTTCTTCGATAGGTAAGAACAGTCACCTTCATTGACGGAGGGAGATGGGGCCCAGTGGGGCATTGGGCCCCACAAATTATGAAAAAATTAAATATTTTTTTATTTTTAATATATATATATATATATACGGAGTTATTTAGAAGTTAGTGGTGCACTGGGCACCACAAAATTTAAAAAAATTAAATATTTGGGCCCTCCTATTCTAAATTTCTAACAACGTCACTGGTCACCTTCAATTATACTTTAAATTCTTTAATCTTATTAAATCTTTAATTAGTTTTATGATGGTTTAATATTAATTGAATCTTTAAACTTTAAATTTCTTATTTCATTAATTTAACTTTTGGTTCAATTTTTAAAATATTAATATAAATATCATATATAAATTACTCAAATATCACTTATATGATAAATCAATTTATTTATTAAGATTGAATTAAGCTAATTAAATTTGATTTTAATTACTAATTTAAGGTAATTATAATAAATATTAATTTTTGATCATATTCAACTATTTAAGTTTGAATATAAAGTTAAGTTGAATTGTTATATAACTATTATTTGATTGCCCCAAGTATGATACTACAACAACAACAACAACAATACTCAGCGAAAATATTCGAGATTTGGAAAGGTCTGATAGTATACAGCCTTACCTATTAGAGGCGTTGTTTCCGATAGACTACATACAAATGCGTCATGAAGATATTATAAAATTCGTGTAAACATATAAAAAATAATATAAATAAATAGATACATAAAAATACTAATACTAATAATAAATAGGGATTGTAATCCAAGTGTGATATTCTTTAAAAATTTTCTAGAAAATAAAAAATTATAAATATTTTTTTGAAAATTTTAAAAATTAAAATTCTTTTAAAGATTTCTTAAATTATAAATGTATTTGTTTCCTAATTTTTCCTCTTGACAATACTCGTCGGTGACGATGTTTCGTGCTTGTGTTTTGTTTCTTCTTCTTCTCTCATCTCTACCGTTTACTTTTCTTTCATTGACTGATTATCACTGCCAAAGTTAATAGACATTGTCCTGTTCGTTAAAGTTTAAGTTTGAAAATTTCAAGTGTCGACGTTGGGTCTGTCTGCTTCGACGCTCAAGAGCTATCGTACCCACATTTGACTGGAATTTTGTTTGGTCTGAATCATAGAATTGTGTTCAGGTCTGTCTATAGTTCAGAAGATATTGTTAAGCGACCGTTTCATCACAATAGCTTAAGTTGTTGTATAAGGCTAACTTAATTGATATTTATGTCGCTTAATGTTTATGTCGACAATCAATTCATGGTGGATTTTTCGGGTCTTTTGAAGTGTTATTAGTTCTTCATTCCTTTAATGAGAAACTTAAAAAGGGAAAGTTCTGAAATTTATACAAAAAAATCATGCATAAAAATTCTTGAGCAAAATGTCAAGAATCCGAACACGGTATAGTGAGGATTAATTCAAACTATTCACTATATTGTCACTTTTTAAAAATTAGATCGAAAATTAAATCGGTAAGATAAGAAATGTAATGCATAAAAGGGAAAGTTCAGAAATTTATACGAAAAAATCATGTACAAAATTTCTCAAGCAAAAAGTCAAGAATAACTTTTCAAGAAAATCCGAACAGGTTATAACTCGGATTAATTCAAATAATTCACTATATTGTCATTTTTTAAAATTAGATCGAAAATTAAATCGGTAAGATAAGAGATGTAATATTTAAGGGTTTAATTAGTATTAGACTATTATAAAACTGGTATTTGATAAAGATTGAAGAAAATTGAAGAATTTGAAATAAGATTGAAAAAGAAAACTATTTTTACCTATTGAAGAAATTAAAGTTTAATTGAAAAAGAAGACTGTTAAATAAAAATTAGTTGGCTTATTTTAGTTTATGAAAATCAATTAATTTATGAAAACCGGTTGATTAATTAATAAACTGCTAAATTTTTAATAATAAGGGTTATTAAAATTAAAAACTAAACTAAAAAGTTGATTGGTTCAAAATTTTTATAATTAAGTTGATCAGACCGATTTGACTTTTTAATCATTGCCCTGTTATTTCTAATTCAATTCAGTAATTGATTAATTTTTTAGGCAATTTTGATCTTGTTATATTCAATGTTTTAAAAATTGGACCAGAAGTTAAATCAGTAAGATAAAAAGTTTAAAGTAAAAAAAGTTTAACCGATATTAGATTGTCAAAAAAACTGATTAAAAATTTAATAAAAATGAATAATTTGAAATATTATTGAAGGAAAATTTGAAGTTTGAAAGAAAATTAATAGTCTTCTTTATCAATTAAATTTTAAAATTTTCAACAAATAAGGACAGTTTCTTTCAATTACATTTTAAAATTAATTGAATATAATTGAATATAATTTAATTATATTTTATATTCTTTAACTAATTTTATGAAAGTTTAATATCAGTTGAACCTTTTAAAATTTAAACTTCTTATTTTATCGATTTAACTTATTTTAATATTATTTTTAATAATATAGTTTTAGTTTATAAGTTTTTAAAAAATTTACAAATTAAAACAATTTTATTTTAAAAATTCTTTTTCAAATAATATTATTTTTAATAATTTAAACCAATTAAAGTCAAACTCGAAACAAACAAATGTCTTTCTTGAGTTGGGTTCGGAGCCCAAGTCCACTACGGAGAAAAACCAGAAGAGTAGGCCTAGAAAGACACGAGCCTAAACCCAGACTCAGTTCTCGTAGATTTTTTTGTTCTTACAACATGTTTCTCGTCTGCACATTTCCCTCCTCCTGCGTCTTTCTTGAAGATTTGCGTTACGAGGAGTAATGGGTTTCGGTGCTTCACTCAACTCTGCTTCTCTAAAGCTCTCATCTTCCTTAACTAGCCAGTCTTCGTTGTCAGCATCATGGCCAAAGTCGACCCTTTTCATGGGAGCTCCACTTACTTTCTATCCTACTGTCTCTGGTAAATTTTGGCAAAGATTCTCACTTTCTTCACTTCTCAACATTTCCCATGATTTTTTTATCACCATTACTAGATACAGCTTCTGTATGTTCTTATGTACGTGTGTGCTCGTCTTATGTGTTCACTCCAGGAAACAAATTGCATACACCAAGGTCACTTGTTGTGTACTCGAAGAAGATATCGGGGCTAGAAGAAGCGATGAGAATCAGGAGGTAAATGGTATTGGATATTACAATTCACGTGAAAAAAACTTTGGTTTTTTCTTTTTCTTTTTTTGATTGTTCGATTGTGAAAACTAGACAGCGAGAGATGCAACGTACGAAGAAGTTTGGAAAGGTTCCACCTTTGAGGCGTGGAAGGGTGTCGCCGCCTTTACCTGTGCCCGACCACATACCTAGACCTCCTTATGCTGATACCAAGGAGTTGCCGGAGCTTTCGAGTGATCATCAGTTTCATGATTCTGAAGGCATTGTGAGAATGAAAGCTGCTTGCGAGCTTGCTGCTCGTGTTTTGAATTTCGCTGGAACATTGGTTAAGGTAAGAATTTTGTGTTCTCTTAATGTAATTTGATCTGGGGCGGCAAGGAATCTGTATAGCTCATGAATGACAACGCTTTTTTTTGGTGATTTGAATTATGAGTTGGATAATGTTCTTGTGGTTGATGCCATTGAATGAGCTGAAGATTGTAATTTGTCCTTTGGCAAGCTTGAAGTTCTTGCTATCAGATAATACCATGAGCTTTTCTATGAGCATATGTGTTTATGTTGCATTTATCCATTTTAACATCCTAACAGCCGTCAGTGACAACGGATGAGATCGACAAAGCTGTGCACCAGATGATCATCGAGGCTGGTGCTTACCCCTCGCCTCTTGGTTATGGAGGATTTCCAAAGAGTGTGTGTACTTCAGTTAATGAGTGCATGTGCCACGGGATACCTGATTCTCGTCAGCTGCAGGTTTGTCTGTTGATGGTTTCTTGACATGCTTGTGAATCGTTAGTAATTATCGTCCCTGGTGCAGGATGGTGATATAATAAACATTGATGTGACAGTCTACTTGAATGTAAGTTCTTGTTTCTTCATTTATTTTGTAATTTCATGTGCTGCTGTTAAATTAACGATTTTTCTCAACTATAATTGTGCACACTTCAGTGTTCATTTTCTATTTGGGTACATTGACATTCATTGCTGAATATTTTCATAGTTTGGAACAAGAATACATGTAGTTAAAATGTGTTCATACGAAATATGAAAGTTAAGAATCCAGTTGCTTAAGGCGGGATAGAATAAGTTAACATAATTCATGTGAGTGAGCGCAGTTAACTTTGACTAAATAACTGAATTGAATAAACTACAAGTTCTATACTTATGGACAGTTCTATACTTATGGACACAAAGTAGCTTTTGAATTAGGGTGTTGTAATGTGCTTTGGAGCTGTGCTATAACTTTGTAGATGATGCCTTTCTAACTCCCATATGTGCAACTTGCTTCCTTTTCCCACTTAGGGTTATCATGGAGACACGTCAAAGACATTTCTGTGCGGGAATCCTAGTCCTGCACGTGAACGACTTGTAAAGGTGAATATTTTTTTGATTCTGTACCTTCTTAAGGACGCTTATAATTAGTTGATATGCTCAAATATACTTTTGGAGTAATTATGAACCACAATTTTCCAATTCTGTTGTAGAAGTTGTCCTGGAAAATACAAATAAAGAAAACAAAAAAGTATAGGGAGGGGTCAAACTTCTGCAGAGATTATGTGGATATTAGCCATGTCTCTGCCAAAATTTTGTCACTCTCTGACTTCATGGTTTCTGCTGTGGCAGGCTACTGAAGAGTGCTTGGAAAAAGGCATAGCTGTTTGCAAAGATGGTGCTAGTTTCAAGAAAATTGGAAAGAGAATAAGGTAGTTCTGTCTTTTTGTTATTAGCTCTGAAATTGTGAAGGTGAGAAAGTATATTTCGCTCTTTCCAAGGACAACCATGATTGCACCCTAGCTAAACTATCCAACTTAATGAGGGAATGATTTTCGAAGTTTTTGTACTTCCATGAAGTATTCATCTAATTGATGAGTGGATCAAATACTTGGATAAATTCAGATCACATATCAATGGAGATTGATTATACATTACTTTTTACCTTAACCTCAGTTGTTCAAGGACATTAGTGTTACTTAGAAGGCCTCATAAGGCTTTTTGTTCTGGAATATATAAAGATATCATACAAGTATATCAGGTAGCTGAATATATTCTTGATGTTTCTGCATAAAGTAGAACAGTTATCTGAATACATTCTCGCCATTTCATTCTTTGTGATATGTGTTGCGGAAAAAGCTTGGCAAGCAGTTAAAATTTGGTGAAACTTGTTTTCTTTGCATTGTACATAACAAGATTACGGAATTCTGATGATTGTCTCATTGTGATGTTATTCCTCTCATCATAATGTTGTCACAGTGAGCATGCTGAAAAATATGGTTATGGAGTGGTTGAGCGGTTTGTCGGGCATGGTGTAGGGCCTATATTTCATTCTGAACCCATAATCATACATCATCGTAAGTATGATTTATTTACTCTCACTTTGTACTTTCCTTTTGATCTTGATACTTTTGAAGTGCAAAAAATTTGCCTATGCAATAGACCAATTGTTGATATAAGTTACATTTGAATGTTACTTCTTACTTATTATTATTTCTTGTTAGTTGATTGCTATTTTTGTTCTGATTTTTCGTACAGGTAATGAAAGACCTGGGGTTATGGTTGAAGGTCAAACGTTTACGATTGGTGAGTTCATCCTAGTCTTTCTATCCCTGAAAAGCATTTTTTTTTGAGACAAACTTGCTCACATCGCTTACCATTTTCTTTTCCCTCTTTCTTGTTTTGAACTCTCCACGAGAGTGCATATTTGACCTTTGGATCACTTAAGTAGATCCCTCTCTCTACTTTCGTTGCTTTAAGTAAATAGAACTTGTAAAATTTCTCCACTGGAAGTTGACTAAGTTCTGTAGCATAATGATAAGCTAAAATCGTATTAGCACAGCATCAATGAAGTTTACTATCTTTGATGAGGAGTGTTCTCTAGAGGGGTTTTTGTTTTCCAAATATCTTTGTTGCATAAAGCTTTATATGCAATATTTCCTCTCTGACAAGGTTCTTGTCAACGCCCCACAAATGCTCCATATAAAGAGAGCCATAGTGTTTTGATGACAGTGAAGGAGCAACCAATCTATCACATATATTATAGCTACTCCAACATCAAGTATTTGGTACCCTTTCATTTGTCTCACAGCTTCTTGTTATTTGTCTGACTTGATTGAAGCTTATTGACATTTCTAAACTTCTAGTAAACAAAATGCGGGCATTTATCCATAAGGATGTGCCTCCTCTTTCTCTACATTTTCATTCACTGTTAATAGTTAAAAGTAAATTGTTGCTATATCTGACATTTATATCGAAATATCATTTTCTCTTACATCTACTGCAGAACCTATTCTTACAATGGGAAGCATTGAGTGTGTTACATGGCCTGATAACTGGACGACTGTGACAGCTGATGGCAGTCCTGCTGCACAGTTTGAGCATACCATTTTAATTACAAAAACTGGTGCGGAAATTTTAACAAAATGTTAACATTATGTCGGTAAACAGTTCTGGCCTTGATCATCAATGCATTGTTTGCCCATTTTTGCGCTATCATTCCGGAGTGCGGTGCTCACTTCCATTTTTCTCTTACACTTAATTTATTCATTATGTATATAGATGTAAAACAGAACTGTCTATCATTACAGAATTGCCTCAAAAGGCAATTTGAAGAACATGACATGCAGCAACTCCACAAATTCCTACTTACAAAGTATGCATTTCTACTCAGGTTTTGGTAGGATTTTCGGGGACATACCATTTTGAAGTTAACTTTCTTACTCTACAATTAGTTCAACATTAAAAATTTTACACACTAGTTCACAGTAATTTCCTCGATTTGTAAAGGGTGTCGTCTGGTGGGAAGGTTGTCAACATCATAGGGTTGAGTTCTGTTGTTCTTGCAATTCATCTAGGGATGAGATTAGGGTTTTAGTCTATTAACTTATGGATCCCACAAGATTGAAAACAAACAAAGAAAAGCTAGCATTACTTATGCAATGATATATAATTGGCAAAGAGAAAGCATTTGAAACACAATCAACTTACATCATGCCAGCACTTCTCTTGAATCACATATGCTTTAGTCTTAGGAGTCATTTTCTGGTATTTTAAAAGGGAAACTGAAAAATTAACCTGAAAATAGATATACTTGTTCAATTGTTGAGCATACCATTCTTATTGTGAACTGTTAAAGTTTCATGATTAGTTTCAGCATACGCGTACTTATTATTGAGCTGTTGGTTCACATCCAAGATAGATACCTCTGCATCTATTTCTTTTCTACCTCGCTGTTGTTCTTGTTTCGCGGGATTTGCCTATTGTATTGGCTGATCTTACCACTTGCAGCATCAGTTTATCTCTGTTCGAGTTTAATGTTAGGAGTTCTAAGTTGGATTTCGCAACACAACTACATGTCTCCTTGTGAATGTGGCTTACCTTAGTATTAGAAAAAGCCATCACGAACTAGCCAAGCTAGCTAATGATTTTCATTCTTTTTGCAAATCTAGCAACTGTAACTTTTTCGATAATCTAGCCATCCTTTATGCACTGATTACTTGTTTATAATGTTAACCAAGTTTAGTTGAACATTGAAACTATGATCCGTAGAATTGTATATTGCAACTGAATCATCTCATTGAGTTACATTAACTGCTACTGTGATACTTAGAATTAGTCTTAGATCCTATATGGCATAGGATTTCACTGGTTCTTACTGTAGTTTTGCTCAGAGTGAATGCCTTTACACAGTTGATCCTTCTATGAAGATTCTAACAGCATTCCTACTTTTGGCTTTTGTCTTGAGTTTTTGATTCTAAATGGCAACTTGGTCGGCTTCAACTCTAGCTGAGCGTTTATTAAAGTCTTGTACCAAGTACCAACACATGACAAATCAGTTCCTAGTCCCTTGAGTTTGTCTACTCAAGAAATAGTAGAAACCACCTTCCTTTTAACAAAAATTCTGAGAAAACTGAAATTAAGGTCTCAAAGGCTCAACATTCAACAGGAACAGAAGGTAGGTGGTTGGGTTTGGACTCTTTCAAGATTAGAATTTAGTAGTTGATTGATATAGAAGAATGTAAAAGAAAATAGCTGAGTCCCTGCCAACTATTCTTCACCGTCCAGTCCATTTTTTCATATTTTCACTCCTCCAGATTATCATCATTTAAGTTTTTCTGATAGGAGAATCAACAGAAGTTATTCGGATTAAATCTTTGGAAGTACGTAATATTGATCCAAGTATTATGGAGACCTAACATTGCTTTTTAGTCTTGATTAAGGGATCCGGACACCTTTTTTATATGGAAATGAATGATCAAACCAGAACAACTATTTTGAGAAAAGCTTTTATTTTTGTAAATTACGTATTTTAAATAAGTTATTTTAACGAATTTACACCTCTTTAATCACCTTCCTGATGCAATCTTGAAAGCTATAATGGCTGATTTCCCAATTTAATGTTAGAATAAGTAAATATACCATTATATAAACTGATTTAGACACTTCATTTTCTAGATTTGTTAGGTTCATTTGAACACCATAGCCACCAAACTCTGCTCTTTTAACATTAAAAAACAGAGTACAAAATCATGAGTCTAGAATTTCTGTCCAGTTTTACTCCGTCTTATTCTGTTTCATAAAATCTCAGTCATTTATTTTGTGAAATTCACGCGGATCCTATGTGAGACTTACATAAATAAATGGCTGAGATTTATTGTACACAATAAAACACCGTAATATTGGAGATAGAATTTGGACTCAAAAATCACACGGGATCATCGAGAAATACTTGAAAAGTCATATATAGACTTGCTCAAACATACTTTCTACCTCTGAGTTGTCACTCATCTGATTATATTCTTTAACACCTCTCCACCAACTTACCCAAATTCCATCGTCTCCAAATGGCTTCAACAACTTTTGTTAAAGCAACTTTCTCTTCTCTGAAACTCCAAACCACTAAATCTCAATCCCATAAGCAGTTGGGTTTCACTCATTCAGAAGCTTTCGCAACAACCCAGAACCAAAAACTGATCTCTGCAACTAATAATCAAACTCTTTGCTCCAGCAGAAGATACAGCTCAACGAAAGCTTTCTTCTTCAACAAGCCCAAGCCTCCAGCAGAATCTCCTCCAAAACCGAGTAAGTGATTCTCTTAGATCAATATGAAGAACCCATGGTTAATCTTCTTAACACCACTTATCCCTTCAAGTTTTTTCCCTTTTTTGGTTTATAACACTTGAAAGTTTGAATCTTTTTCAGTCAAAGTTCAAGAACTAAATGTGTACGAAATCAACGAGCGGGACAGAGGCAGCCCAGCAGTGCTGAAACTGAGTCAGAAACAGCAGAACTCACTCGGCGATCTTGTGCCTTTTACGAACAAGCTCTACACGGGAGACTTACAGAGACGACTAGGCATAACTGCTGGTCTGTGTGTACTAATCCAACACGTACCAGAAAAGAAAGGTGACAGGTACGAGGCAATCTACAGCTTCTACTTCGGTGACTATGGTCACATATCAGTACAAGGATCGTATCTGACATATCAAGACACGTACTTGGCTGTGACCGGAGGTTCTGGTATCTTTGAAGGTGTGTACGGTCAAGTGAAGTTGCATCAAATTGTGTTCCCTTTCAAGCTTTTCTACACTTTTTACTTGAAGGGCATAGCTGATTTGCCGGCTGAGCTTCTGGGAACTCCAGTGCCACCGTCGACGACCGTTGAACCAGCACCGGCGGCCAAGACCACCGAGCCTCAGGGGACTATTCGAAACTTTACTAATTGATGGTTATGGTCTGGATTTAGCAAAGTTTCGGTTTTTTTTTCAAGAATCATGTGGTCTTTCTGGCGTTGTCTTGTTTTTTTTGCTTTCACTTCTTTTTTTAATGATGGAGATTAGTGTGTGATTAAGGGAATATTAATAAATAATTACACAGGTTGGCACCATTTATTTGTTTATATTTGAGATTGAAGGACGTAATTACTACCCTAATCATGATGGCTTCGTGTCCTTTAGTGATTAAATTAATAGTGAGGAACCAGGAATAAAAATATGAAGAGCAAAAGAGACTTTCTAACTATCAATCTTAAAAATTATCAAAAATAATTTTATAATTTAATTTATAAACTTTTTTTTAATGTGTTATAATCGATGTTAATTTTGGTCGCCCCGGGTTTTTTGGGCCCTGAGTCGAGCTAGGCCGAACCCGACCTGTCTCGGCCCAACTCGTGACCCGACCGAAACATTAAAAATGATGTCGTTTTTTAATTTTTTAAAAAAATAATCAGATGGATCGGGCCGGCAAGCTAGGCCAAGCCCAAAAAGCTTCTAACTCAGCCTAGTCCGACCTATTGACATATATATATATATATATATATATAAACTAATTGCTTTTTTGTGATTATAAAATTACAGGTTTAAGTCCGGAAGCAACCTTTTGTAAGATTGGGTACATTATGATCCTAACCTTTTTCAAAGATGGCTTTATATATATGTGTGTGGGGGCGCGCAATTAGTAGATTTATATGTATATTTTTGTATGATAACGAGGAAATGATTTGTTCACTTTAAACTTTATATTGGAAGCATAAAGGCAAGCATACATAAATTTTAAAACTTTAGAAATAAGGTTGCTATGACTTTAAGACTTTTATTTTCCTCAAGTACATAAATATAAATCATTGTATGTACAAAGTAAATTAATATTTTGTCATTATATTTTTTATATAGAGATATAATATTAAAAAAATGTATAATTTTTTGAGATTTTCTCAATTTAGTGTTAAATTTTATAAAATTTTTAACTTAATAGTTAACTTTACTAATTCACACAAATTAGGTCAAAATATTATTTTTTCTAATGTGACAAGCAAATGAATATTTATGTAATATTTAAGATGTTAACCACTAAATTATAAATTTTAAAAAGTTTAGCAATAAATTAAAAAACTCCTAAAAAGTTATTTATTTTTAATTTGTTACCCCATGTTGTGTGTGTGTGTATAAGTGTTCCAATTAGAAAATTACATTCAATCGAACCCATTTTAAATTGATTAGACTTAGGCTATGTTTAGTTGAGATTTATTAATGGAATGGAATGTAGTATTATTTCTTTATTTCAAATGAGGGTTTATAATGGAATTGAATGGAATGAGATGAAAGAGTAGGGTTTCATATTATATCTCATTCCATCCTAAATAGTAAAAATGAAAAACCTCGAGTTTTATGATGGAATGTAAAATGATAAACAACTTTACACTATATTATATTATAAATCATTCATCCAAATAACATTTCTCTATATTATATTATGAACCATTTCATCCATCTGAAACAACAATTTTCTAATATTACATTTATTTACATTCCATTCTATTATAAATCATTCCATTCTATTAAAAACCTTTTGTCCAACTAAATATAACCTTTTGTTGAACCTTGGTTCGAACAATATATCTAATTTAGTCCGAACATTTTCCCTGAATTCGGAGAATAGATCTAATTTAATTCGAACAGTTCTATCTAGCTTGCAAAACAACTTTGTTTTAGTCCATTAAACTAAATCATATCATTATCATTTTAGTTTTGACTCCAAACAAGTTAAGGCTGAATTAGAGGTGATCCAAATCCGATCTATGCATGCTTTATGCATGGAAAAAGAGAATTGGGAGACTGCACAAAAAGGGATATAAAATGAGATAGAAAGTAGATAAAAGGCCAAACAGAAAAGCTTGGGGGTGATGATGAAATTAGCAAAGATCAGATGGGTTGAAACTGTATTGTAAATATTGGTTTATAGTTGGTCTGAAAATCGAGAAAAAAGACAGTTCTTTGGGTGAAACCCCAAAAGCAGCAACAGATCAGTGGTCCCTTTAAGCTTACTTTCTCACTCACTCACTCTACTGATCTGACATATATAGAGCCCGACTCGATCAAAAGTGTTATGTATTAACTCAGCTCAGACTTAGAGACACTGATAAGCCCATCTCTATCTTCTCTCCTTTTCTTTCTGATCTCATGCACTCTCTCGGTGTGATGTGTATGGAACTTTTTGATTGTGAAAAAGAGTTTCAAAGCTATGAAGTATGAACAGTAGAATCTGTGACTTACTGTACATGTCTGTATGCTCTGAATTTTACTTACTTGACCACCTTCTTCTCTTTAACCATAGAAAAGAAAAGTTGAAGATCAGAATTCAGAACCAAAGTGAGACGTTCTTTAATTAGAAAATCGAGCTAGCACTTGAAACATTTAATGCAATAATGCCATAGGACAACCATGGTTTTCACTGTACTGTTTGTCTTCTTCTTCTCTCAACACCACTCTCTCTTCACACACATTATAGACATGCATTAGACTAACTAGAAGAACACAGTCATTGCCATTCTTCTTCTTCTTCTTCTTCTTCTTCTTCTTCTTCTTCTTCAACTTCACATGTTTCAAAAGTATGAGGAGCATGACCATCTCCAAAAGCTCGAACATGGTCTTTCAGAGACCTCTTGTGTTTAAAATCAGACCCACAAATGCAAAACCAAAGCTTACCGCAGTTCTTCTCATGTGTCCTCCAATCCCCGCGAACTGCAAATGTCTTGCTGCATTTTCTACATTCAAATGGCTTCACCCCATGCTTTCTCTTGTAATGTGTCTGCAGAGTCCTGAAGTCCTTCAATGGCCTTGACCTTGGGTGATCTATGTTGTTCTTGCACCCCTCAGCACAACAATAACACGGCAGTCTTAACAAAGAAGAAGCTGGTTTTGTTCCTCTTAATGACTCTGGTCCTTTTCGATATTGTGACCCATGTCCCCACATATGCATCTGTAGATAAACCAAATGATACGGATTCACAAAATGCATATAACCTTAAAAAATCCAAAAAAAAGGACCTATATGTGCATGTTGATGGAGTGAATCAAATCAATTATAATCATTAAGCAACCTGCATGTTGTTGTATCTATTGAATGTCTTGTTGCAGACAGCGCAAGAGAACTGTGTCGGTCCGACAAGTATCTGTGCCGGGGAAGGAATCCAGTACTGTCCTTTCTTGAGCTGAGGATCACTGCCTCTGAAACTAGCCCCAGATTCTGAAGGACCAAGATGAAGAGCAACTGTTACACTTACACCACTCTCAGTGACATGGCTTTCGTGGAGGTTAACATTAATGTTGCGAGTCTGTTGGTTGGAGTTGACATGACTGTAGTTAGAGAATCTGGTTCTGTACTGTCCAGGAGGACCAAGCGAAAGAAAGAGAGAATCTTCGTATTCTTGTTCATGGTCAGCTTCTAAAAAGCCGCTTTCACTGGAGGATATGCAAGAAAAAGGAGGAGTTTGCATGGTGATTGTGTAAGATTATAGAGAAAAGCAAAGGTAGAGAGTGCAAGAGCAAAGAGAGATTGCTTCTTGGATATAAGTAGGAGCAGACGAGAAAGATTATAAATATATAGAGTAATGACCTGCTGGCTAAGGTTTTTACTTTTTTTTATTTTTTAAAATATATTTCCCTTACTTTATTTAAAAAATAACTATAAAATTGAACAACTCATATAAAAAATCAAATATTGTTTACGTTAATGTTTTAAAAACAAAACTAGAAGTTAAACCGCAAAGGTAAAATATTTAAGGTTTAAAAGATTCAACCGGTATTACATTATCAAAAAAATTGGCTAAATATAAATAAAATTAAAAAGTTTTAAATATATTTAAAAGATATTATCCTTAATTAAAGAAAAATTTGAAATTATATTAAAAAATGATTATTAAATGAACTTTTGATTTTTAATCATCATTATCATCATCACACTTAGTCCGAAATTTCGCAGTGAAGCGAGGTCTGATAGTGCACAGCCTTACCTCTACATAGTAAAGAGACTGTTTCCAGTAAATCCACGTGCAGATGTAACAATAAAAAAAAGTGATGAAGATATTTTTAAAAAATGCGATATGAAAATATTTTAAATATATATATATATATATAGAAAAAAGAAGAAAAATAAATAAAAATTAAAAACAAAACTTTTAAAAAAAGTTAAATATCTTCATTAGAAGATGTAAGTTTAGAAGATAAAGTTTTAAGAAATTTAGATGACAAATATAACTGATATATTGCAAAGTACTGCTCATACTTGATATGTTGCAAAGTTCTACTCACCGTTTATCGAATTGCAGGTGTCATCCTTGCGCGGGGTCATCGTTGGACTCGAAAATTTAGATAGCTGGTGGCTAAGGCTGAGGCAGAGGCAGAAACAAAAAAGGGTGGAAGAATCCAAAAGGTAAAAGCAGAAGAACATAAGATTTGAGAAGAGAGCAGAGATTTGAAAAAAGAGACCATTTCGGTCCTTTTTGCAGTTTTAAATCCCTAATTAAATAAACAAGCTGAAGCAACTCCGCATTTACATTGCTGGAAATTTTGATTTATAAGACCTTATTAATTTACAAAACTTGACTGATTAATTAATAAATTGATCGGTTTTTAATAACAAGGAATATTAAAATAAATCGAACTGAAAAGTTAAAAAATGAAACGAAAAGTTAGATGATTCAAAGTTTTTACTATTAAACCGACCAAACAGATTGAGTTTTTCAATCATCGGATGACATGTTGATTTAATTCGGTTCTTACACTAAAATTAAACTAATTAAAACTGGCTTAAATTATTAATTTATTATAATTATTATTTTAAATTTAATTTAATTTGTTATATTCAATTTTAAAACTGACTTAGGTACTATATATTTTGTTATTATTTTTTAATTATGTCTTAGAAATTTTCAAATTTTGAACTTAAAATAAGGATTTTTTTAAAGAAAATTTTAAAAATTTCTAATTTTCTTTTTTTTTAAATCCTTGTTTTAAATTCAATAAATTTTAGAATTTTCTTTTTTTAAAATGCTTGTTTTAAGTTCAAATTTTAAAATTTTCTAAATTTTAATTAAAAAATCCTTATTTTAAGACATAATTAAAAAAATAATAACAAATATATAGTAACTAAACTTAACTTTCTTGAACTACTGGAATATACTTCTTTCAACCTATTTTCTTTAGATTTACAAGGTGGTGTTTGTTTATGAGGAAAAAGCAAGAAAGAAAGTGAAAGAAATGGAGACGACAAAAGACCGTGAATGAAGGAGAGTTGAGAGGGAAAACTAACAAAAACCTAACATCACTAACACTTAAACATTGACACTACTCTCACTATCGAACTCAACGATCGGTTTTCGAGTCACTTACTATACTCTCTGTGCCTTCTCTTTCTCACTCTCTCTCTCTCTCCCCCTTACCAAAGCAAAAGTGATAAGAGACTTTCAGAGTTTAGACGTAAGACATTTAAGCAACGTTAACTGTAGAGAGAAGGCGTGAGCGTGACTCGAAAGCCTCTCTACCTTTGTTTATTTTTACAGAGAAGTTGACAGACAACAACAGTGTAGTGACAAGGAAAAGCTAAATTTCCAATAAAATTGGAGCTAAGAGAAAGAAAAAGTTTGTAATGTTGAGTGTCATTAATGGCTGCTGATTCAAGAAATGGTAGTTCTAGTTCCAGACAACAATTGGGTTAAGCTTAGCATATACCAAGATAACAAGAATTTAAAAAAATTGTATCATTTTCTATAATATAATGTTATATTTTTAATATTTTCAGATTAATGTTAATACGAGTTTTTTTTTTTGGTCGAAATGTTAATACGAGTTAGATTCTAATAATTTGATTATCAACTTTACTTGTGATTAGAGATGGCAAAAATTTCAGATTCGATTCGGCCTGATCCGAACTTCCGAAGTCAATGGTAAGTCAAACTCAAATTTTTCATTTTAAAATTTTTTAATTTCTCAAATTAGAAGTGTTTAACTTCAACCCTGATCTAACTCACAACTTTGAAAATTATAAAGAAAAAAACGTTATTCTGAATTAAACGAAGTTATTTTTATTTTAAATTAAAAATAAAAATTCAAGTGTAGGTAAAAGTTGAGGTCATTTAAACCTAATTGGCCTTAAGCTCAAGCCAAATTTTAGGATGCCTAAGCTCGATTAGATTCAGGCTCGGGTTGGATATTTCAAACCAAAAAAAAAATAATGATTTTCTTATATTTCGATTAAAAATAATAAAATATGATCATCAAACGTTGACTAATCAAATATTGCTTACTTAACGATCCAATACAATTCTTGAACTCAAATTGAAATTATTAAATGTCTTTAACTAATAATTTATTATAATTATTTTAAATTATTAATTTAAATTACATTTAATAGTTTCAAACTGAATTTAAGAGATTACCCTTAAATTTATTATTGTCAATAATACAAAAGGAAATTATCGGGGCAAACTCAATAAATCAAATTTTATTTTTAATTTCTATATATATATATATATATATATATATACATATATATGTATATATACCTAATGTATGTATTTGTTCTTGAATGACATATGCCCACGAAAGTACAAAAAAGCAACTGTAGCTCACGCATGGCTGTGCCTTGTGATATTTGGAACATTTGTGACATGAATGTGGGAAAGATAAAGCAAAGCTTGCAAATTCTTCGTGTTGTATGAGAAAGGAAAGCTTGGAAAAGATAAGAAAGCTCGTAATGAGACTTCATGGCCGCCCCTTTGATTTGTCACGCAGATCGTACTTGATACTGTGTCACTGCCAGTCCTCTCTCTCTCTACACAGTTCGTACGTACTCTTATGACTTCCTTCCTCCTGCGTTCAGTCTAATCCTTTCTTGACTTGATTCTATCCGTGTTTTTTTAACCCAATTCGTTCTCAGTAACATCCCATACACTCTCAGTCAAATTCAGCTACTGTTCAAGAACTTGTAATTTCTAATTAAAAGATATACATCTCATTAGGCTTGACAATTAAGTCCGACTCGAAGTCAATAAATTGGCTCGGTTTGATCAAGCTTCGAGCATATTTTGAGTTTTTATTAAAATTTATTTTAAGTCAAGTTCGAGTTGTCTGACTTAGACTAATTCAAAACTTGAAGGATTCAATAGAAATCATGCAGTATTTAAGATTTTAAAATAAAAAATAATCCAGTTAAACTCAGACTTGAGCTCGCCAATTACAATCCTCACTCTTTTATAATTTTTAGACTTTAGGTTGAGCTAGGGTTGAATGATCTATACTGGCTCAAAATGCTAAAGTTTCGAGAAAAATTACATGGTATTTAAAATTTTAAAATAACCAAGTTAGGCTTGGGCTCGGGCTCGAATTAGGTTGGGCATTTACATTCTGCACTCTCTTGTAGTTTAAGAAACTTTTAAAAAAATCCTTTAATCTATAAAATTTCTTCTAGTTTTCGATTTTCTGAAGAAAAAAAATCTCTTAAGCTTTGATTAAAAAATATCAACAAAACATACATAGAATGAACATCAAACGTTGACTAATTAAACTTTACTGATGTGGTAACTCAACTCAACTCAACTCCTATCCCGATTCAAATAAATTAAATTTGACTTAAATTGATAATTTAAAATAATTATAATAAATTATTAATTTAGAATCAAGTTTAATTAGCTTGATTCGAGTTTAAAAGTTGAGTTAAATTGCCTATGTAAATAACATTTGATTAGTACATGTGTAATATTTATAAAGTGTATATTTCGTTATTATTTTTTAATCAAAGTTTAAGAAATAGAGTTTTTTATTTAAAAAATTAGGGAATTTTTTAAAGTTATATTTTAAAAAAATTCTTAAACTATAAAACCTATATCTTTTAAATAGACTGACTCTATAATTAAAAAGTAGAGAGAGTTGGCAAGCAATATTTGCAGAAGAATCTTTAAATGAGACAAACAATCCCATACAGAAATGATTGCAAGTGTTTGATTTATTTAACAAGAAGAAGTACAAGAATCTTTTCTTGCTATACTTGCTAGATTGGGTCAAAAGTAATGGCTCTAAGGGTATGTTTGGGAGTTTAGGATGGAATGGAATGGAATGGCGATTAATGGAATGAAATGGAATGGCGATTAATGGAATGAAATGAAATGGAGTGGAATGGAATGTGCCACTCCATTGTTTGGAAGTTTAAATAAAATAAGAGAGGGTTTGGAAGGCAAGCCATGTCATTCCATCACTGACCCCCAAATTTGGGAGGTCACAAAATATTGAATTTTGGATGGCAAAGGATGGCTTCCAAAGCCATCAATTGCCATTCCATCCTGTTTCAAAATAGACTCCCAAACAATGGCC
>JAOTBA010000001.1:455635-467858 GCA_025629845.1 Erythroxylum squamatum | reverse complement strand
ACTTGCACTCTTGAGAGAGAAAGGGAGGCAAGACAAAACCCTAAACTTGCACTCTTGAGAGAGAAAGGGAGGCAAGATTAACCTATTAAAGAAGTATTTTTTATTTTATAACCAAATATTCATTTTTCTTAAAAAAAATTTAGTGGTGAAAAAAAGTACTTATTGGCCTCTCAAAAGTCTATCTAAACGGGCAGTTAGGCTTCATTTGGTAGACAACCAATAACTATATTTTTAGCTGGTTGATTGTAAAGTCAAATAGCCATAAAAAACGTTTGATGAAGAGCTTTTTCAATGGCTGGTAATACGTAAATAGCTAAAAAAGAAAACGTTCCTATGTAGGAGCGTTTTCCTAGATAAGCTAAAATTTTTATTGTTAAAAGTCAATTTTATCCTTTATGTAGTTATAAGTTATAAATAAAATATTGCCCTTAAATGAAAATAAAAATAGAAAAAGTTGTATAAATTTTTTATAAATGATGAAATAGTATAGATAAACATGACTTCTTTAAAATCTAAATTCTTATAAGAATATTTAACAAAATACTAAAATATATAATATTCATACCCTTATTTTTTAAAAGTCATGTCCTCATAAGTCATTTTACATATAAACAGCTAATACTAAACAGCTAGTTTTACCAAACAACTTTAACAAACAGCTAATGCAATCTGCTAGTCAAATCAGCTGATAGAATTAGCTATCAATTAACAGCTGATAGAATTAACTAACAGTTAATGCAATCAGCTGATTGCCAAACAGGCCTTAATCTATTAATTTTGAATCAAATTAATGAATCATATTCAAAAGTTGTTATACATTTTCATGTTTTGGGCTTGGTAAGTTGGTCCCAAAGGTAGGACTTAAAGGCCTACTTGAACAATAAAGAATTTGTATTGTATGATGTACGGGGGTTTAAGCACCATTCGATTGGTCGGGACCAATATCTAATAAAATAGCATTCGATCAGTCAAGACGAATGTTAGAATAGGATAAAGACCATTTGCTTGGTAAAGATCCATATCCAACTTATAATTTCAAGATTAAAAAGTTTCAATCAGTTTACTCCATTTAATTATAGAAATTTTGAAATAATTAATTTTGTAATTAAGTTTTAATCTTTTGATTTAATTTACTTTAATAATTCTTGTTGTTAACAACCGATTAGTTCATTAATTATTAGTTGGTTTTATAAATTAATCAATTTATTCGACGGGTAAGTACAGTTTCATTTAATAATATTTCAAAATTTTTAATTTTATTTATTGGTTTTATGACGGTCTAATATCTATTGAACCTTTTAAATCTTAAAACACTTATCTTATCGATTTTTACTTTAATATCCTTTGATGTTAAAATTTGATCAATTTATTAATTTATTAGTTGGTCATGTAAATTAATCAATTTTTATAAACCAAAATAAATAAATTAATTTTCATTTCAAATTCTTCTTTTTCAATTAAAGTTAAATTTATTCGATGAGTAAGTACAGTCTCATTTAATAATATTTCAAAATTTTTAATTTCATTTAATCTTAGATCGGTTTTATGACGGTCTAATATCTATTGAATATATATATATATATAATATTTTAAAAATTAGATCGGAGTTAAAGTCGCAAAACAAGAGGTTTAAGGTTTAAAAGATTTAATCAGTATTAGACTGTTATAAAATGGACTAAAGATTGAATAAAATTAAATAATTTGAAATATAATTGAAAGAAATTGTACTTCCCAATTGAAAATCTTGAAATTTAATTGAGAAAATATATTATTAAATAAAAATTATTTATTTATTTTAGTTTATAAAATTTATTAATCTATAAAATTGAACAATTAATTAATAAACTAATCGATTTTTAACAATAAAGTTATTAAAATAAGTCAATATGAAAACTTAAAAATTTCAAACCGGGCTAGAGTCCAGTAAAAAGACTTCGGCCTGCCCTCTACGATGTTGCTGCCTAAGTTCCCAAAATGAACTGGAATGAGTTGTTTTCCACCTTAAATTGTTCGAACTTTGGTTCAAAAACATACATAGATTTTGATTTTTAACAGTTTATTTATTACATACATCTGCTTCTTCCTGTCGTTGTTTTTGTTCGAAAATAAGTTGGTAAGAACATCTGTTTGTTGTTTGATTTAAGGATCTTTGAGGCGTTAAAGCTGGAAATTAAGAATATGCGAGTTCAAATATGCTATTTGTTAATAATATTCCATAATAAATTATCATTATTATTTTTTTTGTAAAAACAGAGAAACCATAGTCGCTATCTTTAAGATGCGCACTAGGTAAATTTCCGGATTGACACAATAATCTGTAAATCAAGTCTACCAGGTATTCCATACAATGTGGGCAAACCTTCGAATTGAGGCAATAACTTATAAATCACGCCAACCGGGTATCAATACTAAGAAAATATTGTACAACATATTCAATTGAGAGAGCGTGGATAGAGGGATTTGAACACAGAACTTTTTGGTCTCATACCCTCCACTCCACCAACTCGACCACCCCGAGCAACCATTAAATCTCTCCAAAATTGAATTATATTATACATATAAATATTAATTAAAACAAAAGTGCTACTTAAGTTATTACTTTAATAAATAATTTATTTATAATACATAAATTATAAATTATTATATACATCGAACAATTTATCCCAAAAAAAAAATGTTTTATGTTAAGTTAAAGGGAAAGAAGTCAATACACGCGCCACCTTGAGCGGGTGACAGAAACAATAAATAAGAAAATTAGGTATTAGACGAGAAGACTAACCTTTCAGGGCGTGAAAAGGCAGCATAGCAGAGACCTGATCACACGACGCGTGGCATCACGCTCACGAGATTCCACCAACCCTATCCACTCATTTGACAGACCCCAGGTATATTCCAAATTCCAATGGCACCACTAATATACTAATTAATATAAATAAATTTGAGATAATATTTTATAAATATCTTGACTTTTTATATGCAATAATTAATAATTCATTGCGCTAGTGATATTATTCTTGTTTTATTGTATTTCCTGAATTGGCTATATTCAAAAATTTTAGTCATAAGTTTTTAAAATCATTTATTATAATTTAGTTTAAGTTGAATCTGTCGGATAATTTTCTCATTTTTTATAAAGATAGACAACTATTAATTGTATTTTTTGTTTTTAAATAAATTATCGGTTAAGTTACGTAATTTGATCCAGATAAAGATAATAAAGTGGTCCAATAAATGATTTAGATCAATAGGTCAAAGTCCGAATAAAAAATGGATCTCAATTAGTGTGAATCAGACCCATATCGACCTTGTGAAGCCAGATATGGAAGCTATATAAAGTTTAAAAATTTCTACAGTTGATCATATCATTCTTAAGCATAAGGAGTCTCTGACTCGTTAGGAGAGCTTACATATTGAGAAAACTGTAGATCTCGTGTCGGGAAACACTTTCTGTAAAGGTCCTGAGAGATTCGTGATCGTTTGGAGATTGGAATCAGCATCGGAATCAGAGATGAAACTGAAATCAGGTATTCTACATTACTTTCGTTTTTAATCATTTCATATTAATCCTGAATACATATTAAGGTCTGTATTACGTGTTACAGAATCTAATTTTACTTTAATTGTATAATAAATAAAATAAAGTTAACTTGGATAGATAATAGAATTTAATGTATTATAATAAAAATGATAATTAAAAACTAGAAATGAAGTTTTGCCTCCTCAAATATTAAAGTAATTAATTAATTAATATTCAATAAAAATTTGAGAATATTTTTAATTTGTTTTTTCCACGTAATATCAGAGTCGGTAATCATAAATGCAATCAATCTGATCAGACTAATGATTTGATTGTTCTTTGGACATGACAGAACTGCCAAACATCAAAGGATAAGATTTAAATATATAAAGATTGGGATTAAAAATTCAATTAATCTTATTTTATCTGAGTTATTTTGAGTTGGTTAGCTAATAATTAGAAAATATAACCGGTTCGGGCAATTTAGCTGTAAAAATTTTAAATCGTATAATTTTTTAATTCAATTTTAATAATTATTGTTATTAAAAACTAATCAGTTTATTAATTAATCATTCGATTTTTTGAAGTTATTAATTTCTTATAAACTAAAATAAATCTGTTAATTTTTATTTAAAAATATTTTTTTAATTAAACGTCAATTACGTAGGTAGATAATAAGAATCTTTTTCAATTATATTTTAAAATTTTTTATTTTATTGATTTTATGACAACCTAATCTCGTTAAACCTTAAATCTACTGTCTTACCGGTTTAAACTCGGGTCTGTTTTGAAAATATTGGACAGAATCGATCAATTTTAATTATATTTTATTTTAATTAACTTAAATTGATTGATTAATATTAATTTTTTACAAAATTGATTTAAAATTAGTTTATTTATTTTAAACTAGTTCAAATCAAATTAATAATATTATTTTTCATGAATAATAGTGAAAAAAAATAATTAAAACTTTAGATATGATAATAGTAGAAAATCTCTATTATACCTAAAAATAGAGACTAAAAGGAAGAAGTAAACGTATAAGTTCTTATGCTTAAGCAAAAGGCCAAAAGTCAAGAGAAGGAGAAGGCAGGCTCTTCGATCTTATCTGATAAGAAAATAATAATGGTGGACAGATGCTGACGTCACTGACAGCCCACAGATGCGACGAAAAGCGAATCACACCCTCGAATATTCAAGCCCCTCCTCTCGCTCTTCGCTGTCTGTCTATGCGCACCGAATGATATGTAGTCATATACCACAAAGCATCAAAGATTCGTTTTGTACGCGACGACCCGACTTAGATACATTTTTTTTGAGTTTTTTTTTTCCCTGAAACGAACAAGTCCCGTCGATTTGAACTCTCTCCACTCCACCACTTTTTGCTTAATTTTTACTCGATTTTCTCTGTGGGTTTTTCTTGTTTTTTTTAATCTTGTTTGTCTTGGCTGTCAAGTTTATTCCTTTTTCTGATTCTACTTAGATCCCATATTATTCTTCTCCATTTTTCCATGTCCTCTTGTGTGTTTTCGGATCTATCTATGCTTTTGGACCGTATCCCTTCTCTTATAATCGTCCTCTCTTCCGCAAACTTGGCTAAACCCATATCTTTGTTAATGAGTTTTGAGTAATAAGAAGAAGAAACAGAGAGGAAAGCGAGTAAATGGATTTTGCAGAGAAGTTACAGAGGTGTCAGGAGTATGTGGAAGCTTTAGAAGAAGAAAGGCGTAAAATTCAAGTCTTTCAGCGAGAGCTTCCTTTATGTTTAGAGCTTGTTACTCAAGGTTTGTGACCTTTGGTGCTCTTGCTTGTTTTTTCAGATCTTCTCGTGCTTGTTGGGTTTTTAGGTAATAAGACGCGTTCTTTTGGTGGGTTTTGTTTTTTTCAGCGATTGAGACATGCCGGAGAGAGCTGTCGGGTACGACGGTGGAGTACGTGCATGGACAGTCGGAGTGCTCGGAGCAGACGTCGAGTGACGGCCCTGTGTTGGCGGAGTTTATTCCTATCAAGAAAAGGACTAACACTTGTTGTGATGACGAGGAACAACAATCTCATAAGCGAAATAAGGGTAACAGCAACAATGTTAAAGACAAGAACAATAGTGATCAGAACACGAAATCTGATTGGCTCAGCTCTGTCCAGTTATGGAATCAATCCCAAGATCCACCTTCCAAAGAGGTAGTGAACGTTTTGGTTTGTTTTGGTGAGAAAACGGAGGGAAATTGGATATGGGGTTTGATTTTCATCGTGGCTTCATGATTGTTTCAGGTTGTGCCCAGAAAAGCGGAGGTGACGGAGGTTAGATGCGGCGGCGGTGCATTTCAGCCATTTCACAGAGAAAAAAGTGTTGAAAATAAGGGCAGTAATAATCAGTCAATAGTAGCTAAAGTCACATCTCCGGTACCCGCTCCGGCGACGAGTTCGACGACGGAGACGGTGACATGTGGGAATACTAATGGTGAGAAGAACAAGAAAGATGAGAAAGATGATCAACAACAATCTCAACGGAAGCAACGACGTTGCTGGTCGCCTGAGCTGCACAGAAGGTTCTTGCAAGCTCTTCAACAGCTCGGTGGTTCACATGGTATGTCACTTTTCGTTCAAATTTGGAAGCAAATTTGAATCTATATGCTATACTAAAAGGGTGGTTTTGATTGAATCTGTTTCAGTTGCAACTCCAAAACAAATTAGGGAGCTAATGAAGGTGGATGGTCTTACTAATGATGAAGTGAAGAGCCATTTACAGGTTAATGATAAGCTCTGTAGTGAATGTTCTTGGACTGTATGTTAATGATTAGATTGATTGATTCTGAGTTAAATTGCTTGCAATTATGGTCAAAAATGGGAGTTGATCTTCATTTCCTTTGATCTACACGCAGAAGTATCGATTACATACAAGAAGACCAAGTCCTCCAGTTCACAACAATGGCAATCCTCAAACACCTCAATTTGTAGTTGTTGGTGGGATATGGATGCAACCACCTGAATATGCAGCAATGGCTGCACCAACCACAGGCAAAACCAGAATCGAAATGGAAACCGTGGCCACTGCAACTGCCGGAATCTATTCACCTGCACCTAAACATGTATCAACATCTTTGATACAGAAACTGCAACCTTCAGAGTCGGAAGGAAGAGGAAGCCACAGTGAAGGAGGAGGGGGTGGTGGTGTTCATTCCAATTCACCTGCAACATCTTCTTCCACTCACACAACCACCAATTCACCGGCCTTGTGTGTGTGAGCTACTTAAGGAAATGATTGTACCAAGTTTTGTAAACAAACAAAAGAACGACTAAAGAAATTTTCAGGCCTAGAACATCACTTTGAATCGATCAAAACTTAATTTTCCAGCTTGTTCCTTTGTGAATTGTGAAATCTGGATTTGGACTGACAAGCGAGTCTCTGTTTAATAATATGAACATCAGAAACAGATGAATTTGGTTGGACATCGGAGAACAACTTTCAATTACTGTTGTCAGAAATTTCTTGATCAAACCTAATCTTTCTTAATTTTCATCTGTTCCTACTGCAAATTCCTCTGCATTTTCTTCCTGTATAATCCAAGAAATTCTTGACTTTCCAATTTTATTCCATCTCCCAAGCAATTACCTTTAGGGATGGTCTTCAAAACGATGCTGTTTTAAACGATTTAAACGAATTCAGACTTAGATTAAAGTCATGCGGTGCGAATCAGACCGAATTTTAGATCACATTCTTAAAAATTCAGATCAAATTAGATTTAAACGGCTTAGAAATTACACAATGTAAATATAATTGTGATTTTACTATCACAATTATAATTAAGACAATTATTCAGAATTTTCCATGTAAAAACACATAGACAAAGGGTTGGAATAGAGACATGTATGTTAAATGCACCAATAATAGTGTTCAATGTTTCATAAACAGGTCTATTTTGATAGTATGTCTCTTTAAAGTGAAAATAAAATTCATCATTTATTTTTTCCTTTCCATTTATTCAGATCTCTTCCGTTTCGTCGATTTTGTTCGTATCTTCCTTTTCTTCCAAAAAACGGGAGATTTTGGAGCAGCTTTGTGATAATAGAACCAACCAGCAAAAAGCATTAAGGCTGCAAAGACCAATGCACCAATTGCAATACAATGTGAACAAGGAAGAATATTATCAGGACAAGGGAATAGATTGACTTTAAAACAACGACGATTCATTACTATTGTTATAAAACAAGCTCGTATTTTATCTTTGTCCCGGATTGCGCCCTTGATCATTAGATAAAAATCCGTACTTGTAATTATTGTAATTTTTCATAACCACAAAATAAGTATTACTTCAAAGTTGACGGTGAAACCACAGTATATGTAGTGTCTGCAGATTGAAAGATTCAAAAATGAAGAGCTTTGCTTTCCGCAAGAGACTTACTTAGCTTGAGCGGAGATTAGTCTGAAAATGGATAGTTTAAAGATATCTTTCTATAGTTAGGATCCTCCTAAAATATCTCGTGAGATAATAAAAAAAATATCAAAAATGGAGTTTTAAGATTGAGGGCACTTAGAAGCCATTGAACTTTGAGCCAACCAGAATCAGCTTGGAACTTGGAAGCCTGGATTGTCGTACACTCAGAGATTGGCAATCCTCACAATGCAACCTGGTTTCCTAGTCCTTTGGACCACCTCGTGTTTTTGATCAATAAAATATACTATGTTAAGATCCACGTTTTAAGTGCAATTTGTATAATAATAATAATAACAATAATAAAAATAATAAATCCAAAACTTTATTAATTTGAATCGTTAGAGATGACGTCATTACTTAGGCCTTTGACTTTTTTTTAATTTAAATATCAAAACGACACTATTATTTTTATTTAGATGTTTAGAACATGCCAATTTGTCATTACTAATCAAATGATTATAATTACAGTACAATGCAAATCAAGTTATCAAAGCATCAACTTAAATCAAAATAATGTTATTTTGATCTAAATGTTCAGATCGGACCAATTTTGTTATTACTGATCAAATTATGCAATGAAAATCAAAATTTTCAATCCAGGATTTTTTAAGAAATGTTGAGGCCTCAAAATAATATAATTAACCAAAATAATGGTATTTTGATATCAACCCGAATTTGAACCAAACGTAGAGGATCGGTCCGCACTAGAAGCGTCCCAACCTGTTGTCTACCTTAATTATATTATTTTATTTGATTTAATAGTAATTATAGGATCTAGAAATAACTGTGACAGATCCGGTTTATAAGATTAAGATGGGAAAAAAAAGGTTTTTTGTTTTTGGGATGGTTTAATCTAATGTTTGTCAACTTAAGAATCTTAAGTGTCGTGAGAATCATGATTCTCTTGAGATAATTTATATGACTAAGACAAGGATTAGTTGATAAGAGAGGGCCAAACCAAGGTGATTAGTGATAAGATTAAGTGGCTCTTCAAGTGCCAAAAGAGTCACATGACTATTCAGTTTTTTTAAAATCAATCAAATAATTGAAAACCCGGATCGATTGACTCGTTCATCTTTAAAATTTTTGAACCGGTTAATTTTTTGAATTAGTTTTTAATTTTTTAATTCGATTAGTTTATTAATAATCAATCAATTTTTGTAAATTAATTAGTTTTATAAATTTAAATAAATAAATTGATTTTTATTTTACAATAACTTTTTCAATTAAACTTTAAATTTTTTGATTAATAAAGATATTATCTTTCAATCATATTTCAAATTCTTTAATTTTATTAAACCTTTAAACGATTTTATGATACTTTAATACCGGTTAAACCTTTAAAACCTTAAAATTTTTGACTTATCGGTTCAATTTTCACTTGACTTTTTAAAAAAACCACTTCTTTGCGAGGTGTAATAATATTCTGAATTTGGCTGAACACATTCTAATAGAAATGAAAAGATTCTGGTATCATTCTTCGAATATGCAAAGATACCTATGGTATGCTTTTATTAAATATAGAGCCTGTGTGTTTCCAATATTGTTGTCATTCTGTGCTTTTAAAGTTGCAGTGGAGCGGCCTGGGCTTTTTTATTCTTAACCAAGATATTGAATTCGAGTGTCGATAATGAAATCGCTTTAAAACTTGTGACGGAGAGCTTTGCCACACAAAAGGGTATTATCAAGCTCGAATCTAGATTAGTCGCTTGCCCATGTGAAACCGGATAATAGTGGTTTAACAAAAAAGAAAAAAATATATAATAGTTTTACAAAATATTTCTGAACAAAGCATCACTACCGACCTTGAACCTTCCGTGAAAATCGACTAGATTCAGAATATACTTGCTTTATAATAAAAATGGGTGTAATACGATGTCGTTGACTTTGATGAGATCATTGTATATGCCAATGGTTTTTTTGTATTATTTGCTTTTAACACCTTTTTTTTCCCCTTTACCATTCAATCCTTTTTTTTAAAATAATTATAAAATTAACTAAATGGTAATTTATATTCTTTTGTCAATTCATTTTAAAGATAAGGTTTGACTCTTAATTTGATCATTTAAAAGTAGTTCTCATAAAATTAAAAGTTAAATACGTTGTTTTAAAAACTTGACCAAAAGTTAAATTGGTAAGATAAGAGGTTTAAGGCTTAAAAGGTTCAACCGGTAAGAAAACGTCATAAAATCAGCTAAAGATTGAATAAAATTAAAGTATTTAAAATATGATTGAAAGAGATTGTTCTTATTTATCAAAGAATTTGAAGTTTAATTAAAAAAAGATTTTTAATTGATTCATTTTGGATTATACAAACTTATTAATTTATGAAAATTAATCGATTAATTACTAAACTGATTGATTTTTAACAATAATATTTATTAAAGTAAATCGAATGAAAAAGTTGAAAACCAAAGTTACCAAACCTAAAAATTGGACAGTTCAAGGTTTTAGTGGTTGAACTGGTTTAACTAGTTAGAATTGGTTAAATACATGATTTACTTTTTATTTTTATTTTTATTGCTTAAATTTTAAAAAATAACAAATACTCTTACGTATTTGTAGTTTTAGTCTTGTTAATTATTTTTAATAAAAAGTAAAATATGACATTGTGATAATTCCAAATGACATTGCATGTTGAGTAAGTATAAAATAAATTGTAAAAACAGTCATTTAAATAAAGAAAATATTTTCCTAAATAATGATGTTTCAAATTATTTGATAATTTTTATTTTTTAAGGACTAATGTGAAAAAAGAGAAAATTGGTATATTTAATTTAAAATCATTTGTAGTAATTAGAATTATTCTTTTTGAGTAATAAAATAAATAACTTTACAAATTAAAAATATTTTAATTTTAATTAATTATTTAATTGTATTGAAATAACATCATTTTTTTATTAATTTGATGGAAACACAATGATTGAGCAGGGATAGAATTATATGAAAAACAGGCGAATTAGTCGTCCCTCCACTGGCGTCGAAGCTTGTGAAAGGGGATCAGATCTCCTATTCTGGTTATGTAATTCTTACATATTCTATTAAATCTTATCCACATATTTATGTAAATCCTACGTATATATATGAATGAGATTTAATAGAATAAAGTTGGAATAGAATAAACAGAGGATTGGATTTGATGTGATGCGACGGAGGCATAACTAACCCACCGGAAAATGCTTTCTTACAGCTTAGTACGTAAGACATCCCATTGTACTTATCCCATTCCTCAAGTACGTACGAACTCTGTACTTGTCTCATTCCATATCATTAGTTACTCATTTCAGGCTCTAGCTCAGGCCGCAAGCCTTGGCAGGAGTCTGGACCCGATTAATTTGAGCCTGACTTGAGCTCCATCCAGCCCACTGCCAATCCTTAGCCGAAAGCTCATCTCTTTCCTTGAGAAGAGATAACAGGAAAAGCAGGTTGAAGTATTGATGCACATACAAAAGTTTATGCATCTTCATACTAATTACGAGAATTAACATTGGTAAATATTTAAAGACAAAGTATTTATCATTGGCCAAACACAGTTTTCAATGCCAAAGCGTCCTGCCTAACCTCACAAAGTTACAGAAAAATTCAGTCTTAGGCACGAGCGTGATAAAACTGTATCCACTAGAACAGTTTATGGAACCATTTAGGCAAAAGCTGTTTTAGGAAACCATTTACTTAAATTCCTAATCATCAGATTTATGGCTTCTTAACTTGCAGTTGCTAATAATTCAGAATTTGCATAGCCAATGACCTTTTCTATCCAAAGACCAGGCAGAAGTGAAATGCAACTCTATGTCAGTGCAACTTTAAAGAAATGAAACTTTAAATGGAAATGTAAATCAAGCAAATATTATCGATGCCCTGGGATCAGGAGGTGATGCATCGCTTCATACAACCCAAAACGACTCTAGCCAATAGATATGTCGGCTCTTGCATCGATGAAGAACGTAGAGAAATGTGTTTTTCACATTATTCCATAGATGCAGGGTCACACATGGTTCCAAAGGAACTGCAATAGTTAGTCAAATTTGCAGCCAGTGCTCTGCTTGGTCAAGCAGACTTGAAGATCTATAGCTTTGAAGCCGAACCTAGAGAAAACAGTAAGAACATATATTTAACACTCTAATTAATCAAAAACCCTCATGAAGTAAATGATTTTGAAGATGTACTTGGGAAGAGTATGTGAGTTTACATGAATCCCAAGGAAACAAAATGTAAACCAATGCAGATTCGTGTAGCATTTCAATCCACAATTCGAGAACCATTCGGCTTAATG
>JAOTBA010000001.1:395188-423729 GCA_025629845.1 Erythroxylum squamatum | reverse complement strand
AAAAGTGATATTAATTCTGAACTGAACAACTTTGTGTTCTAATCAACAAGTTTTCTTCAAGAAGGGATTAACGAAAAGGATTACACAATTCAACCCCCCCTTCTTGTGTGTTTGATTATCAGTGTATTAACGTGTGATTCACTTCAAATTGTACCTTTCACCATTTATATTTAGTATTTTGTTATTTATACAAACACAAGTATACATATTATTTAATATGTCAAATATTTGATTATATTAAATAGCACCCTAATAACTCCTTTTTCAAACTCCATTTACAATTAATTATTTCTAAAAAATTAATATTAACTCCTTTGGCTCATTATATTTGTTTCTTAAATATAACATCATAATAAAAAGTAAATAAATAAGTTTGGATAAGTATTGGATTCCTTGTTCTTTGAAACATAACAAAGAAAAAATATTAAACGTTTTTAATCAAAAGACATAATCTTTAACTTCTCTCACCATAATTCTCTTTTTACGAACACCTTCACTCACCATGATTCTCTTGTTACCTAATCTAGCTTTTCTCTTTTGTTTCCCACTCCTCATTGTCTCTTCTCTTAGTTTGCTTCACATACCATCCCCCATTTCACCTGGTGTTTATAGATTTTGAGCACTTCTTACTAGCACCACCTCCTTTTTTTCCTCATCCTTCATCTCTCCTGAGGGATATTATCGCCATTTAATCTTTCTTGCCTAACTAATATTACCATTTTTAGTAATGATAATTTTCTACTTTCTTCCTAACAAAAGCTACTTTGCCTTTTTCCACCATGCAATCGGCAGCTCTAGAACCCTTTCCACCTTTGCCGTCCAAGATTCACCATCTTTTACCTCTACCCTACCACAAAATACTACACCTCTAATCAAACACTCAACCCCAACAACACCCCTCAATTCTTTAATAGAACAAAACTTCTTAGAACAAAAGCTAGAACTAAGTGGCACGTGAATCTTCTGAATTCACTCTTCATTACAATACTCCTAAAGAAATTTAACGTAGGTCTATAATATTACTAGATATAGTGATATTAAAAGTAGGAGCATATAACTAACAAACCACTCTTGACACGTTCTTCATGGAACATAGATCACCTTTCCCTGTGATCCAAAGATCAACAATGAATCAATCGAGAGCAACAAAACCTTCCTTTGCCTTATACCTAAAATTTAAAACCCATAAACCTTTGGAGATTTCAAACCAATTTCATGCACCATTTTCATTTATAAAATCATTACTATGATGGTATCCAACATATTGAAAAAAAACCCCTGAACTTATTTGTCAGTGAAAACCAAAATGCTTTCTTTAAGGATAGAAGTATTGGTGACAACATACTCATTGTCCAGGAGCTCCTTAAGGCTAATCTAGAAGGAATTCTCATATTATAAATGGAATACCTACAAAGATTTTCAAGGTTTGTAGAGGCATAATATAGGGGGATCCTCTATCCCCCTATCTTTTTAATCTAGGAATAGAAGTCCTATCTTAGCTATTGAAGCATAACATCTCCAATAATGCCAATTTTAAATTCCACTCTAAATATAGAAAAATATTTCTTACTCATTTATGATTTGTAGATGACTTGGTTCTATTTTGTATAGCTCATCCTAGATTGGAAACTCTAAACAAATTTATCTCCATGTCAGGACTAGGTGCAAATTTCAGGAAAAGTCACTTCATGTTTTCATCAAGTGCAGATCCTTTAAAGATTATTGTCTCTAGGCTAATAGGAATGATTAAGAAAAGCCCTTATATGTTCTATATGGTTCTTCTAGTTACTACCAGAAGATTAAGAAAAGCCCATCAGAAAAACAAAAACTTATTCTATTATAGAAGAGTCCAACATATCAAATCAACCATCAACTCACTACATATATATTAGAGTTGTCATTTTTCTCTCTCCACAAATTTAATCAAGATCATTGAGAAAATGATGAGAGAATTTTTGTGGGGTAAATCATGAGGGAGAATAGGACTAGCAACAGTAAAATGGTTGGATGTTTGGAAGCCTATGAAAAAGAAGGTTTGGGAATTCTTTCAATCAAAGTGATTGATAAAGTCTTAATGCGAAAAGACTTTGGAAAGTGTTAGAAGATAAAAACTCTTTATGGATGAGATGGTTGCATATCGACTTTTAAAAAGGAAAAAAGTATTTTTTAAAAGGAATTGGTATTTGGACTCTACCCCAGAGTACATCCCATTCTTTGTTCCTAAGCCATCTTTAAAGTTTAGAGATGAGGTTACAAGAGATGTGCTATGCAGAATAGGAGATGGTAAGAAGGCATTTATATATGGTATGATAATTAGAAAGGTTTTGGAACTCTCACTCAAATTCATGAAGGTGTTAAAGTATTCTTTGGACTCCAAGACCAGGCCAAATCGTCTATAATAATTATGGACAATCAGTGGGTACATTTTTCTGAGAATATATAACATTTAAATCCTCTATCATCCTAACATAGCCCCACAAGACAGTTATCAATTGTGTAGTTTGCCTATTCAAAAGTTCTCAAATAAAACTTAATAGTAAAAGACTTCATTCCAATGATTTTAATGTACCCTGGCATAAGGTGGTGTGGAGTAAGCACTTAAGGCCTAGCTCAACCTTCCTTCTTTGGCTGGCAATAAAGAATAGACTTAGTAAGTTGGATAAATTACAATTCTTGAACTTAAATGGGAATTGCATTCTATATAAGGAGGAAATGGAATCAAGGGACCATCATTTTCTGAATGTTCGTTCACTGGCTCGATATGGAGAGTATGAGGATGCAATGCCTATAGAACATGGAGATTAACGCTGCGTTTGGCTACCGTCTTCAGTATATAGAGACGGAACGAGAACAAAATTTAGAGACAGAATAGAACAAAAATTAGAGACAGTGAGGTGTTTGGTTGAGATGGACAGAACAGAAAAAAACTTTCTCCGTCTCGAGGACAGAAATATGTTTGGTTGCAGTTGACATAACTAAAAAAAAAGTGTCAATGCAAAAATGCCCCTGCAGTATAATATGATTGGAAAGATGTAATTCATTGACTATTTTATAATTGTATCAATATTTATTTGAAGTGTATATGTAATTTTTTAATTGTATCAATAATAAGAAAATTAATTTTGTATAATTATTATAATAATTATTATTGTTATAACAAAATTTATAACAATAATTAATAATAAAAAGAATAATAATAAGAAGAAAATTTATAACAATAATTAATAATAATAATAATAATAATAAGAAGAAGAAGAAGAAGAAGAAGAAGAAGAAGAAATTTAAAATTTATAATAAATAATAATAATAATAAGATAATTAATTTTGTATAATAAAATTAATAAAAAGAATAATATTAATAATAAAAAGAATAATAATAAGAACAAAATTTATAACAATAATTAATAATAACAATAACAATAAAAATAATTAATAATTAATAATATTATTAATAATAAGAAGTTTAAAACTTATAATAAATAATAATAATAATAATAACAATAATTAATAATAATAATAAGATAATTAATTTCGTATAATAATAATAATAATAATAATAATAATAATAATAATAATAATAATAATAAGATAATTCATTTCGTATAAGAATGATGATGATGATGATGATGATGATGAGTTTAAAATTTATAATAATAAATAATAATAACAGCAATAATTAATACTAATAATAATAAGTTTTAAATTTATAATAATAATAAAAACAATAATTAATAATTAATAATAATAATAGTAATAATAATAATAATAAGTTTAAATTTATAATAAATAATAACAATAATTAATAATAATATTAACAATAAAAATAATAGTAATAATAATAAGTTTAAAATTTATAAATAATAATAATAATAATAATAATTAATAATAATAATAATAATAATAATAATAAGTTTAAAATTTATAGTAATAATAAATAATAATAATAACAACAATAATAATAATAATAATAATAATGATGACGATGACGATGAAGATGATGACGATAAGTTTAATAATATAATTAAGAATAAAAATTGCTTATGTGAGGGAAGGGTATAAATAGTAACCACTAGATTGGAATGAAAACTTGATACCCACCCCTTTGGAGGGTTTAGTGGATTCTCAAATTTAATAGAATAAATCCATTCCCTTGGAATTGAAAACCCCAAAGTAAACACTATTTTTTACAATCATTCAATTCCTTCATTTTCAAACCCTCAAACCAAGCGCTCCCTTAGTGTCCATTCAAACCATTCAAACCAAACTCTAATGGATGAAAAGTCTTAACACATTATCATAATAACTATTACACTATTTTAAACATGTTTGAATAAAATCCATATATTATAGGCTTGACAATAGGGTCGGATGAGACTCGAGCCCACCCAAGCCTAAGAATCTATATTCAAGCTCAGGCCTAACTCGCGCTTAAGATCGTCCACGATTTGATTAAGTTTAATTTTAAAAAATAAAAAATATTATTTTACTTAAAATTACGTCATTTTATTTAAAAAAAATTAAATTCAATCTGAAATAGGCTAAGTTAAGTTGAAATTCAATCAATTCTAACTTGTTCATTAACTTCTGGTCACGCCGGATCACATCGACAGATTTTGCCAACCCAATCAGAGAAGAACGCGTCACTAAATCTAAGAAGAAACGTTCAACATCCACCGAAGTCCTTTGAACGCTTCTTTGCTTAGACCATAAGATTAGTCTGATGGTTTAATGCAATCATTACGGAGCAATTATAAGAAAACTTCATCTGATAGTGACAAAACTAATTAGGCATAGAAATAACCTTTTTTAAATAGGGATGATAAAATTAGTTTTGTCCGACTTAATTTAACACAAAATTAATTGGTTGACTTGGACTCTTGAAACAAAATAATATTACTTTATTTATATTTATTAAAATAATCTCATTTTAATCACGACTCTTTAAAATTGTTTGTTTGACTCGAGTTCGACCAAATTTCGATAAAGTTTAAATCACGAAAATAAAAAATCTAATGAATTATAGTCATTATTAATGTCAGGAGTCCTACATCGAATAAGTATGAAAGTATTCAAGAATTTATAATAGTATGCAAACCTTCTCCTCTTGAGCTAACTTTTGGGGGTGAGTTAGGCCTTTCTAACATAGTATTAGAGCCAGTTTGTCTCGATAGTTTTGGGCGGTATCTGGTTATGTCCCTTTGTCCAATATGTCCATCAGATGTCCAGTCCTGCTCTGAACTGAGGAAGGTGTGTCAGGAATCCCACATCGGACAACTATGAGGGCATTCAAGAATTTATAATAGTGTACAAATCTCTCCTTATTGAACTAGCTTTTGAGGGTAAGTTAAGCCTTTCTAACAATTAAATTCAAAAGGTAAGTTCAACAATTTCCTTAAATAGTTAAATTTTCGCTTATTGCAAGATTTATAAAAATCTTTTTTTAAAGTCGGATAATTTAAATAGAGATATTGAATTAGTTCGATTTAACACAATTTAGCTTAAAATTAACAGGTTGACTCGATTTTTTAATTTTAAATTAAGATTAGATTGTTCAACTTAAATCTAACCAAATTTCAATCGAGCTTAAGCTTCGAAAATTAAAATGAATTGACGAGCTATTGTATCACTAAATTTAAAAGATAATCTCAATTCCTAAAAAGTGACATTACAGTTTGTATGATAATTTTTATATGAAAATTATATAAAATTTTTTATATAAAGTGTCGTTTTTATTTAAAAAAAATTAATATCAACTTTTATCCGATGTTTGGTGTTGAATTGAAATGTTCTTAAATCTTAACCGTTGAAAAAGATTATTATATATCATAATTACTATAGTTGAATTCAAGCATTGTTGTCAACTCGAACCGTTGTCAAAGATATAATATTTTTTAATATTTATTTAAATTTCCACGCAAATCCCTTGAAAACGAAACAACGGACGTGATAAATGAGCATGATCATGTGCAAGATAGATTAAGAAACTATAAATTTAAAAAGAGAATAATGTTTTATTCAACATCTTTGGTAGTTTGATATTATAATTGTTATTTTCAATCTAATTTCATAGCATAATTTATTTATAAATTATTATATATAATTCAAAAATTTTCATTGTACAATTAAAAAATAATAAACATGTTTAAATGTACATAAAAAATAATTATAGATACAAAAGAAATCTTATTCGATTCAAACTTCTTCGGCCTATTTTTATTTTAAATTTGAATAGGTTCGGACAAAATCATATCATTTTGACAAATTAACCAATGTTTTGAAAACCGGATCAGAAGTTAAACTAGAAAAATAAGATATTTAAAGGTTTTAAAACGTTAAATCGATATTAAAATATCATAAAATTAGTTAAAGATTGAATAAAGTTAAAGAATTTGAAAAATGATCGAAGAAAACTATCCTTACCATGTAAAAATTGTAAAGTTTAACTAAAAAGGAAAATTGTTAAATGAAAATTAATCAATTTATTTTCATTTAAACTAAATTAAATTGAAAAATTAAAAATCAAACAAAAAAATTGATCAATTAAAGTTTTCATTGTTAAACTGATCGAATTAGTTTAGTTTTTAAAACATTAAAATTAATTTTAAATTATTAACCAGTTGCTCGATTATTTTTCAATTATTTAATAAGATGATGTTGTTTTGTTCATTATAAAGTTCGATTAATTTAAATTTGGGTTAATTACAAAAAAATCTTAAAATTTGCTTAATTTTGTTTTAAAAGGTTAAATCGATATTAGAATATCATAAAACCGATTAAAGATTGAATAAAGTTAAAGAATTTGAAAAATGATTGAAGAAAACTATCCTTATCATTGAAAAATTATAAAGTTTAAATAAAAAAGAAAATTGTTAAATGAAAATTAATCAATTTATTTTAGTTTTAAAAACTAATTAGTTTATGAAAACTGACTGATTAATTAATAAACTGATCAATTTTTAACAAAAAAAAGATATCAAACTAAATTAAACCGAAAAGTTAAAAATCAAACAAAAAAATTGATCGATTTAAAGTTTTCATTGTTAAATCGATCGAATCGGTTTAATTTTTAAAACATTAAAAATAATTTTAAATTATTAACCAATTACTCAATTATTTTTCAATTATCTAATAAAATGATATCGTTTTGTTCATTCTAAAAAAATTAAATTTTGCTCAATTTTGTAATTATAGTCCGAATTTCAAAAAGTGACAATAAAATACTTAAATTTTTAAAAATTTTCAATTATATTTCGAACTTCAAAAAGTGATAATAAAATATTCAAACTTTCAATTTTTTTTTCCAATTTTAGCCTGATGTTATTATCACGTGCTCTAAAAACTCTTAACTGTTAATATACGTTAGTCAAAATTAACACAACAAATGAAGATTAATGAAACGACATCTTTTAGTCGCATAATAAAAACGACGTCGTTGTTTAAAAATGACATAAATCAGATTACGCACCTCAACAACATCACGCTTTGATTTCAATTTTTCACTTTGTTTTCAGTTTGTTCTCTCGAAGCCCTCACTCTTCAATTTTCAAATTATACTGTCGTGACGTCCTCATACTGAAGAAATAGAGAAAACGAACTAAAAATGAAGAGCTATTAACAAACTTAATATAGACATTAATGTCAGACTAGAATTGAAAAAAAATTGAAAGTTTAAAAATTTTATTGTCACTTTTTAAAATTCAGATTACAATTATAAAATTCAGCTTCTTTTTTTTTTGGGTAATTAACCCTTTAAATTTAGTTTGTTGTCTTTGGTCAGATTTAAATTATCAATCCTTCAATTATTGAAAAAAAAGGTTTTATTTTATTTAAACCGATCTAAAATTTAATTAACTTATTTTTATTCTTTGAACTTCCGGTCGGCTTCGAGAACCTTACGAACGTAAGTTTGATGAGTTATTAAGAATTTTGCTTATTATAGTTAAATATTAAGACAGTATTTGCAACTTTAAATAAATTCATATGATGTCTTTTTCCTTGTCTGTAGCAGTTGAGTTTCAACAGTTTCCCTCCTCCAGTTTTATAGTCTTCCTCTCCTCTTTCGATTCTGTTTGTTTGTTGATTACTTCGAAACTCCCCCTCTCTCTCTCGCAGAGTCTTCGTTGACCCATCGTTCTCTGTCACGCTCCTTCACACAGTTTTGTTTCATTTGATCAGAGAGGGAACTAGAAACAATGTTTTGATCGAACATCGAACCCATTGGTGTATTTGAATTCTTCACCCACTTCGCCGGCGCCGACATGAGCGACTCTCGAAGCTCCTCCTCCTCCGTATCCTTCGACTCCGCCTTCGCCTCCATTGCCACAGCGGATCAGGTTTTCCTTTCTTCTGATGAAGGCTTTTTTTTTTATGGTTTCACTCTGATATGTCCGGTTTTAGCAATACTTTGTGCGATCACTTAGTCTCTGAGTAGGTATTGGAATGCTGGAAGTTTTTTTTTCTTGCTAAGGCTTAGAATAAATGTGATCCATTTTCATGTCAATTTGTGAGATTTCATTGTTTCCTGTCCGATTGGCTATGGCTGCTTTTCTTTTTCGATTTCGCTTGACCATATCCTGATAATTGCGGTTTTTGGACTGTTTGTATCGTCTTGATCACGTGTAGTGTGGGAATTGTCAACTCTTAAAAGTTTCGTGATATAATTTCGTGGTTTGATTAGGTGGTTTCAGTGACTTTGTGGTCCGTCCTTGTAATGATTTATGACTATTGCAATTAGTTGTTTGAGTGATGTATATCATTTTGGATACAGAATGCAGTGAGGAGTATAAGAAGTGGAAGTAGTAATCAAACTTTGGCGCCAGACTCACCCCGGAATTGTCATGATGTTTTCTGGCTAGGGATCTTTTTACTACATATGGTTGTATTAGGACTTTTTCTTACTGTTCTTGGAGCCAATAGATTTTACAAATCGGATAGATTTAATATTGATAGATTCACCAGTGGCTCAGAAGAAAGTAGTCGGGTGTTTACCGAAGATTATTGGCCAATGTATGCTGTTGCTGCTGGAGTTGGCGCCTTACTTGGATGGGCATCCTTGTTGTTGCTTGGTTCTCGCGCCAATCAGATGATGAAGATCTCTGTGCATATTTTGACCACTTATCTTGCTGTGGTTAGTGTCTTTTGTTTCTGGACTGAGCACTTCTTTTGGGGTGTAGTATTTGCAATCGGCGCGGCATTGCAGTTCTTGTATGTTATTTCTGTCATAGACAGGTATGATCTTCAAATGTAATATTTTGAGTTATTTGTATACATTTTCATTTTATTCTAAAAGGTTTCCGTATAGCTGACAACTCCAATTCAATTATAAGTTTGTTTAAGATGATTTCTAAACCAAAGAAGCATGATATACCAACAGATTGGACAGTTGGGTCTCAAATTTGTTAGTGTTGCTCATTGCTGTTTGTTGCTTTGCTCTCTCAATGATTAGCAAATTTGGCTGGATATTTTTCTTACATTCTAAACCCATTAGTCAAAATCATCTAGCCTTTAATGTGAGGTTGTAATAATATATAGGAATCTATAAAAGAATGGAGATAAATGAGTTACGTATTATTGATCTGATGGCCTTCCTTCGTTAACTGACATTTATTTGAGTCACTTATTAATTATCTTTTTCTTTATTAAGCTATTATGCTCCAAGCTTTGTTACCATGTTTTATCATCCCAAGTTACCATGTTTTATCTTTTTCAAACTTTACTCATTTTGCGGTTTCATGTTAAAACATTCTTAAAAACTGAGGTTCAGGAAATCTTTTATCTTTTTATTCTCAAGATGGAATGTTTAAACGATTGGATGATACTGTAAGAATGATATACTGTGTTCTTCGGAAAGTGGGGTCTCGGGAGGGGGAATTAAGTTATAAGTCTATCCTTCATGTTGTTGCAGTAAATTGCCAGTTTTGAGATCAAGATCTGCTTTATGACAGTCATAGGTGTACATTTTTTTCTGATTACCTTGATCAGTTTTTGTTTTCATTTACTGCAAATTTAGAGATAACAAGTTAATGTCCACAGCTAGAGAATTAGTCCCACCTCTCATTTTTGCTTTACTGCTTTACTGTTGTTTCGCTTTTTAGCTTCAATACTCCAGATCAATTTTAATTAATTTCCTCTAGGCAAGCCCATTACTAGGAGGTTATAGTGTTGGAACTTGTATTTTTTAATGCATGCTAAAATTTGTTTGCATAAACTAAACCGTAACAATTGTATGATTTTGTTCCAGAAACCCATGTGACTATCATTCTGAGGGCTAAATTTTGCAGAAACCAGATATAATCTGGAAACGAAGTGAAAAAGCCTACTCAATATGTCTATGAAAGCTTAGTTTTATGCTTTTCAATTGGGTTTCAGATTATGTCATGTGTTTTTATTAGAAGTGAAAGAAAATGTGATTCTTTTAAGTGTGTGAAATTTTATAACATGCACATCTTTACCAGTGGCAGTAGTGGAAATTTTAAGATTTTTTTTTCAAAAGATTTAATATTTTGACAGAACGAGATTTTTTCATTTTGAAATCCTAGCTCTTTCATTCATTCGTCAGAAAGAGGGAATTTGGTCAAATTTGAGCAATTGAGACATCCGGAAACAATTTTTTTTATTCATTAGCATACTCTTTCTTAGGCTAGTTCTCTATTCTTTCTAAATTAATGTGTCTATACTGCTCTTATCCTTCTCTTTATCATGGTGAGTTCACTATAGGTTTCAATGACGAGAACTATCTTTGTAGTTGATGACCTTTGGTTGAAATGATGAAGACAATTTTGCTAGTCCAAAAAGTGAGGTCACTCATTTGTTGTTCTTTTACAGACTCCCATTTACCATGTTGGTGCTTCAAAAGGCTGTTAAGATGGTATGCAGTCTTCCTGAAGTTATGCGAGTTGCATATGCATTCATGATAGTCATGCTTTTCTGGATGGCAATATGGTCTTTTGGAGCAGCTGGTGTTGTTGCCTCAAGCATGGGTGATGGTGGCCGCTGGTGGGTTCTTGTGGTGAGCTGGCAAGTTTTGTTCTTCATTATGTCTTCCTTCTCTGGGATGAGAACTTAAACCAAGTTCTTGAAAAAAGTCCCTTACATAATGTGTAATATCATTTATGATGCTATCAACTGTACACTTAGGTTCTCTCAGTGAGCTTATTTTGGACTGGAGCTGTCCTCTGTAATACTGTACATGTTATAGTCTCGGGATTGGTGTGCCTCGTTCTTGTTCGTGGTGGTCAAGAAGCAACATCAATGCCTCCCAACTCATTGGTGAAGTCTTTTAGATATGCTTTGACTACATCTTTTGGCAGCATTTGCTATGGATCACTCTTCACTGCTGCAATTAGGACAATGCGGTGGGAGGTAGGCATGTCAAACAATCACTTTCTTTAAATATTTTGCTAGCTTTTTTCCAACCTTGATTTTGTTTCTCTTTTCCTCAATTTTTTTAACTTCAAAGTATAATTTAGATCAGGGGATTGAGGTCAAAGATAGGCAGAAATGAGTGCTTGCTTTGCTGTGTTGATTTCTTGTTTCATCTTGTGGAGACTCTTGTCCGGTTTTTCAACAAGTATGCCTATGTCCAGGTAAATTTCTATATCTATCTCTTATACTAGTTTTCTTTTGGCTTATGGTGGATTGCTATATCTCATCTATGGTTTCTGATAATGGGAAAGATGGATGTTAGAGAAATACAATGGTGTAAGCTTGTTGGCTTTAAATGTCTTGATCTGGCTATCTTTGGGTTTGTGATTAAGTTTGCTTCTCTGTTGATTTTAGTGGAATCGAATGATTTGACATCATCTAACCAAGTTGATGAATCGGCTGCATCAACTTTCAAGTTTTGTGAAATAATGTAGTATACAATTGCTTGCTATGTTCCCTCCAGATAGCTGTTTATGGCAAAAGTTTTAATCGTTCTGCAAGGGATGCATGGGAGTTATTTCAGTCAACTGGAGTTGAAGCACTAGTCGCATATGATTGTTCAGGTGCTGTTCTGCTGATGGTGACACTTCTGGGCGGGCTCATCAGTGGAACTTGTGCAGGTTTTTGGGCTCATATCAAATGGAATGACAGGGTGCTTATGGTGGGATCCACTGCAATGTTGATGGGAATGATCTTGGTAAGCTAATTTCTTTGGTTGATGTTTATGTTTGTGCATGATGGCTAGTTCTGGCATTTGAAAATGACTTTAAAATGCGTTTTTTCTTCCTTCTCGGTCCAGTTTCCTTTCAGGCACTCAAATGATTTGTAGTTCAGTGTTTCTTTTACTTTCTGATGTTTTAAAGGGATGAATTGAAATCATCCACAATATTTCCTTCTCCATTGTCCCGACGGAGAACAATTGTTAAAGCATTCTCGTTTCTTTAAGTCTTCATATTAGACGTCCTTGCCATTGTATCCATAACTGAATGATGATAGCCATCTGCCAACAATAAAACCAGCCATACTATTCCCCTGAAGATACTAAAAGTCAATATCCTACGGAATGATCCGATCTGAACTGTGATCCACACTCTTGTCTTTCTGTCTATTCACCATTCCTACTCATGTTTTAGTGCAACCATCAGAAGCATGCCAGATTATCATTTTCATAAGGTAGTAGTAAAAGCAGAGATGTTCATTTGCTAACAGGTTGGCCTAGCAATGGCTGTGGTTGAGAGTGCTGTTACATCAATATACATCTGTTACGCAGAAGACCCCATGTTAATTCATAGATGGGATGCACAATTCTTCAACCAGTTGTCCGAGACACTTCATCAGCGTCTTCAACACCGGAGTGCTCGAGCAAGGGAAGTACTCGCTCACAATCGTGTTGATGTACACATACAAGAAACTATCCCAATTTGACAGGCTCCATTTTCAGAACATCCTCATTGTAGGTTTCCACCCTGTTATTTTGTTTAACCAAGTTCCCAGATCATCTTTTGTTGTATTAGTTTGGAATGTCATTTGATATTTTCTCTACATAGGATTGAAAATATAGGTTCTGTGTCTATTCTTAAATTCATCTAAAGTTAATTAGTCTGAAAAAAAAAATCTTGTAGAGACATTTTGAATCTCTGGGAAGTGCTTATAACTTGAAATTTTGGAATATAATTAGTTCATTGAATGGTATAGTTGCATCTGTTCTACAGCTTCTTCAAAGAAAATGTTGTTGGATAATACATTGTATTGCAAACCCTTTTGTTGGCTTTTCTGATTGTGGAGTCACAATATGACGTCATTTTGTCAAATTGGTTCGGGTTCGGGTTAGAACCAGAACCCTATTTGTAGCGTAACTGGAGTGGCTATATTCTTAAGACAATGCAAGAAAGGTTCATTAAATTAGGCAAAAGAAGAAGGGAGAATGAGGTCCAATTAAAAGATGTGAGAAAAAGGTTGAAAATATAGTTTTTTTTTGCTTATTTTTTAAATTTTTAATTAGTTTTAATTGCTTAAGAAATATTTTGTCATTAAGATCAAAAACATTATTATATTTATATTAATTTATTAAAATTAACTGTAGAATAGTCTACTTGGTCATGGAATAATTCTTACTAAAATATACATTGAAAGAGGTTATTTTTTAGGTTTTAAATTGTAAAAAATATTTTTCTAATTTAAAATAATAAATATTTTAAAATAACATAAAATAAAAATAAGAGATTATATTCTTATTTCGCTCTAATATAATTTGGTTTAAATTAATAATTTAAAATTAACCGGCAATCAATACTTCAGTTATGCTAGTCAAGACACAAGTCTTTCTTCAACAGGCGTAAACTCTCAAGATTTATTTTTTTGGATTCTAAGCTAATTAATTCTCTCTGTTTAACTTATAATTCAAACATAATCATAGATTTGATACTTTCTAATGCACGAGATCTTTATACAAAGGCAAGTACAAATCATACTGTTAGAATTTAAAAATAATCCAACTCGTCTAATTCGAAAGTTGTTCAAAACATACTTACCTACAGATGACATTTGGGTCGTTTTAAGTTAGGATTGGATCGGAGCAGATCTGTTGCTCCCAAACTGCTATGCCTTGTTGTGTCTTTAACATTCTAATTATTCAACTTATTATAATAAATGACTAAAATTTATTCAGGCATAAAAGACATAGCACTTTGGGAACAACAAATTTGTTCCCGGATTGGATTGCCCAGGTCTATCTTGGCCCTGTTTGGTGAATAGCTTATATTTTAGGTTATTTGACTATATTAAGCAGCTATTTTTTGTGGTTGGTGATTTTGCTGAATGGGTTAACTGATTAATTCAATCAGCTGATTTTCAACAAGCTCTAAGAGAGGTTTCGTTTTGCATTTAGCTGATTGAAAATGACAATATACCCATGAGAGTTGAGACAGTGGAAGCCCATAGAATGAAGCTACAGTACGTTACACGGGAAGGGAAGCAGTTGCCAAATACGGCTAATATTTCAAAGCTCATTTGTAACAAAAATAAAGTTTTTTAAATATAAAAATAAAAAATTGGTCGGACTTAACTAGATCGGACTTGAGCTCGATCTAGACTGCTTTCCAAGGAGCTCGGGCCCCAACTGAAACCGAGCCCCACCTGCCATGACTACTTATCTCAATCTCCATTGTTTCTGTGAAGTGATTGATGGGGCAAAGTGTAAAGACCTGCCACCATGAAATGATGGGGTCGTTTCAGAACAAGAAACATAAAAAGAAGGACTCGAAGTGAAAAGAATCAAAACTATAAAACTCTCCCCCTAAGTAAACACCAGAGCTGACATCATCATCTTCACAATAATATATGTATATATATATATATATATATATTTAAAACTATTATATTTGTTTACATATATATCTATACATACGTAGTGTCCTGACACAGACTGTCCTAAGTACAGACAGAGATGTCGTACAAAGTGGTTCCTTTCAAGCAAGCCTCTTTGCATTTAAGAGCAAGTTGTACCAAACCTTCACTCTCCACAGCCTAAAAATTAATTCATTTTTAAGTTAAATTGAATTAAGTAGATAATTTTATAATTTAAATATAATTATTGAAAGAAGAGTTTTTATTTTAATATCAATTACTGAATTTTGTTAATGAAATTAAAATACGTTTGAAATTATTTTTTTAATAAAAACTTCTTTTTACATATTTATAAAGGTTAATTACATTATAATGGTTTATTTTTTCATTTAATCACATCATATTCTTTTAGTTATTTAATTATTTTTATAATATAAATTTTTTTAGAGTTTAAATTATATCATCTTAGACCTTATGAATATATGCAAAATTAATATATGTAATAAAAATCTCGAAGCCGAGTTACGAGGATAATAGCAAACCATCGGCAATATGATAGAGCAAACTTCTATAACAGCTTTTTTTTTGGGTACAAAGAAAAGAAAAACAAAGAGACTAGCTCATAGTGTTGAAATCCCAACGAAGGGATCGATAGTAAAGGGTTCCTTGCACGTCCCGGTGGAGTGCATCCAAAAGGCTCCAGGGGGCTCCCGAAGAATATGCATTCCCGGTGAGACGACCGAAGCTAGGTATGCCAAGTGATCCGCACATTGGTTCCCTTCACGAGGAGTATGCTCGATGTGGACGGTCCACTCCCGCTGAAGAAGGTCACGAATACCTGCCACCAAAAAAGAAATATCAGATAGAGCCTGAAATGAAGATGAAAGAATATTAATACCTCTAGGGAATCGACTTCGAGAATTACACGTCGATAACCCCACTCCCAGGCCAACATCAACTCAGAGTACATCTCGTAAAATTCTGCCATAACCGAATGTCCGACTCCCAACTATTGTAAGAAGCCGCCGCACCAATGCCCCTACCAATTTTAAGATACACAACTAAGATCCAAGTATATTAATCGAGACACAAACCCTTGTTTTTCAATAGGCGTCAACTTTTAAGGCTTGCCTCTTAAAAATCTATGCTTACCGATGTTTCTTGTATAACTTGTAACTCAAATAAGATCGTACATTTGATAGTTTCTGATGCACAAAATCTTTTTACAAAGGTAAGTACAAAACATACTTATATCTTTATATATAGAAATAAACTTATTCAAGATTCAAGCTTTTAGGAAAGAGAGAAATTATACGGAGAAGTAATATGAAAACACACGGTGTTATTTCCGAAAGAGGCCAACAAGAAATAAATTGGGGTTGATGGAGTCAAAACTTCACTCGTGAACTTAGGGTATGTTTAGTTGAGAATTTATTAATAGAATAGGATGTAATATTATTTTATCGTTTAGAATGATGATTTATGATAAAATGGGATGTAGTTTCAAAAAAAAAATGATAAAATAGGATGAAAGAAGAGAGTTTCATATTACAGTATATCTCATTTCATCTTAAACAATTCCTATAGTTGAGACCCTCTTAGGATAGCTCGTGGGTAAAAAAATAAAATAAAACCTCCGATTTGAGGAGTTTATAATGAAATGTAAAATGATAAATAACTTTACATGATATTACATTATGAACTCTTTATCCAAACAACATTTCACTAAATTATATAATGAACTTCATCTGTCTCAAATAATAATTTTCTAATAGTATATTTATTTACGTTTCATTATATTATAAACTATTTTATTCTATTATATTCTATTTTGTTCATTAAAAATTTTAAGTCTAACTAAGGTGAAAGTTTATACGCGTAGAGGAGTTCGGATCCTCTGTCTAATATTATGGTGTCTTATTCTGTTCCATAAATTTCAGCCATTTATTTATGTGGGTTTCGCGTGGGTCCTGAATAAATTTATGCAAAATTTACATAAATAAATGACTAAAATTTACAAAACAGAATAAGACACCATAATATTAAACAAAAGATCACGAAATTGCGAGTGCTTTAACGCTACTTCTAACGCTGGCTTCCTTAATATGCCAAGACGATTGTATTATCATATATTCTGATATTGGAATATATGGGGGTGCTTGTTTGAGGGTAATTGGGAAAAATTTATGGGTATGGAATGAAAATCTCTGTTTGGTATCAACAGAGATTTTCATTTTTCTATTTTCAGCAATACTTTATACCTGTGGATTATTAGAGGAATGAGATTCATTGTTGGCTATACTCCATTCCCATTCCTTACTATATTCATTTATATTCCTATTCTCATTCCCCTGTGCAAACCAAGCGCTCCTAAATTTCTCTTGATGATTCGTTTCGGGTTAAGTACATTGTATTGCAAGTTGATGACTTGATCTTAACCAAGAATAAAAGAAAAGAAAAAAGAGAGTGAAATAGATCTTCTGAGAAATGTATTGGGAAACTAAAATCCCAAGTCAGAATGCAATAATCATAAAAAGAGAATCCCTTCTGGTGCTGACACTCTTTTTCTTTCTGCTGATACGCTATCTTCTCTCACCAAAGATCATAACAAGATTTTCTTTGGCCTCTTGCTCTGTATCGCACGTTTTTCTCCAACTTCAGACTCCATTTTTACGAGACATCATCAAGCTTTTCTCTTCTTTTTTTTTTTTTCTTGGAACATGCAAAGCTTCAAAGAAGCCACCATTCCTCACCCTGAAATGTATTATCACCCTGCTTCTTTCTTCATCAGGTACTGCTTGTTCATCTCTACTTCTGTGGATCTTTTTTGGGTTGTTTTTGCTTTGTGACTTAGCTTTGCTGGTTAGTTCTCGAGAAAAAGTTTGTATGTGTTGTGCAGAAGAAGAAAAATGTTTGCTTTCTCTCATTGCTTCACCTTCTTGCTCTGTTTTCTGGTAGTACAGAGGAGAAGATGATTGTAGAAACCTGACGCGTTTTACGGATCTTGGAGAGCTTCTTGATCAATCTGCTTCAACTTTCCATCACGAAGAAGATGCTGTTAATTTAAATCCAAGTATCATCTCTCTGTCCCCATATTTTGCTATATATTCTTATACTTGGCTGACTACTAGAGGTTTTAATCAATGTATAGGCTCCATGTTCAGTTTAAAATCCAGAAATGTCTCTGTTATGTCCAGCAACTTACACTACGCTACTGTCTTGAACACGGTAGCTTCATCTAAACTCTCTCCTCTTATGATGCTGTGTTGTGGGTCTATATGATTACTGTAATTTCATTTATGGGTTTCATTTGTTAGAGTATTGGGTCCTCAGAGATGGGAACTAGAGGGAATGACTGTTTGGACACTGGACAATACATGTACCACAATGTGACAGGAGTTGGTATCTCGCACAGCCAACACACTGACACTTCAACAGATATTGACATTGATGACAAGAACCAGGTTTGTGTTTTTCTTTTTTGTATTCTTTATGTCTTTTACTCCTCTGTAAATATGTCTGATTTGTGATTCTTGAAACTTAGCTTCATGGAGTTCAGGGTGGTACAGTAATGGTGGTTGACTCTCAGGATCAGTCCAAGACAAAACAGGATGATCAAAAGGTATTTGAAAAAATGCTTGTTTTTTGAAAACTGTGAGCAGAGACGATTAGAGTTTATGTTCCTAATTCGTATTAGATTGTATCTCTTTTACAGATTCTGAGAAGGCTGGCACAGAATCGAGAAGCAGCCAGAAAAAGTCGACTGAGGAAGAAAGTAATGGTTCTCTCTAGCATCTGTGACAATAACCCTTTGTGTCAAATGAATAACTTTGACCGCTTAGCACTTGATTTGCCAATTTCTGAAGTGTTTCAATATGACCATTTTTGGTGGTTTTTTGGTTTCTGATCAAATTTTGGTATGGTTGAGTTGGTATTAATGGATGTTTTGAGTTAATACATTTGGATCATTTATAGGTTTTGGTTTTGGATAGGCATATGTGCAGCAGCTCGAGAAAAGTCGGCTCAAGCTTACACAATTAGAGCAAGAACTCCAACGAGCTCGCCAACAGGTATAGATATGTCGGAAATTTACGAGTAATATCACATTTAAAAGAAACGTAAAGATAAAGTGAGTTATATATAAAAATATGATATTTTAGTTGTATACAGTCTCACTTAGACTCGTTCTAATTTCCTCCCGAGCTTTCTCAAAACCCTTGGTTAATATGAGGCCATTTTTCTTTCTTCACGGATTTGTAATTTTTCACTGCAGGGAGTCTTCATTGCCAGTGGTTATTCAGGGGATCATGGCCATTCAATAGTTGGTAATGGTAACGGGACACAGTTTGTTATATTATTTTTGGGTCTTAAGGTCTTAAAACATAGTCCAAGGACAAATGAGAATGCCTGTACTTGAAGAATGAATTTGAGGATACTGTATTCTGGTGTTCTGGAGTTAAACATGAATGATATACTTTCAGGAGCCTTAGCATTTGACACGGACTATGCTCGGTGGCTGGATGAACATCATCGGCTAATTTGTGACCTTAGATCAGCCGTCAATTCTCATGTCAATGACAATGAATTACGTGTTCTTGTTGACGGCGTAATGGCACATTACAATGAAGTGTTTCGACTAAAGAGCGTTGGTGCAAAGGCTGATGTTTTTCACATCCTTTCAGGCATGTGGAAGACACCTGCAGAGAGGTGTTTCATGTGGTTGGGTGGATTTCGTTCTTCAGAAATTCTTAAGGTAATTGACTGTTCAATGTTTTCTTGAATTTCCAAACCTGTTTTAGTTGATTTACTTTTAAGTTTTTCCATAAATTCAGCTACTGGGAAGCCATCTTGAACCCCTAACAGATCAACAATTGATGGGCATATGCAATCTGCAGCAGTCATCCCAACAAGCTGAAGATGCCTTATCTCAAGGAATGGAAGCCTTGCAACAGTCACTTGTAGATACACTTTCATCTGCATCTCTAGGCCCTGAAGGCTCAGGGAACGTTTCTGAGTACATTGGCCAAATGGCAATTGCAATCGGGAAATTAGCGACACTGGAGAACTTCCTTCATCAAGTAAACATTTTGTTGACCAAAGAAACTGGATTTTGATTATTCATAGTTTCTGTACAGAAATGGCTTGGATAAACCTGTAATCTGTCATTTGATCTTTCAGGCTGATCTATTACGGCAGCAAACTTTGCAACAAATGCTTCGAGTTTTGACTACTCGACAGGTGGCTCGAGCATTTCTCGTCATTGATGATTATAAATCGCGTCTCCGGGCACTCAGTTCTTTATGGCTGGCACGCCCCAGAGACTGATGCATAGCATCTGCAATCAGTTCTTCTGTAGGATGTTATATATTATAAATCACAAGAATTAGAGAAATTTCTCTGCTTCCTATGGTATCCAACAATGTGAAGTATCAGAAGAAGAAAATTTTCCATGTCATCAACCTTGTCTGGCATCTCTGCTATTCCAAAACATCAGGTATTTACATTGGATAGGCGTAAGACAAGAAAAACATGAATTATGAAAGACAGAAGTTGGTCTTCGCATGCCTTGATAAGTGTACGTTTCATTAAAAAGTCAATTTAGCTTTTTCAGAAGATATCCAGTTAAATAAGAACTGTTTTGCCGATGCAAGTAATTATGGTTGAATTCTGACACAATGATCACGAGCAAGAGAACAATGCTCGAGCAACTCAGGGTACATCCAAATAGTCAATCTCAAGCAAGTGAACCAGCTCTGATAGATCGTCCAATATATATCATGTGATATTCACCTTTCGAATCAGATGGGAATTTTGATCTAAATTTTGTGAAAGGTATTTCTATCTAAAACTTGGATCTTTCAAATCAAAGGGTGTATATTAGGTTATCTTGAGACATAGGTTTGGCTGTGGAGTGAGGAGGCTAGAAGTTTGAGAATTGATCTGGATCTTGATTCCAATGGTTTGTCTTTTCATCTCACATTTTGACCTCTGAATGAATCATTGGTCACAAGAGTCTTCAATGTTGATAGAATATAAGAACTCTCTAATAACAGTTTCTGGCTGCTCAAAGACATAACTTGCTCTTCACAAGAACTTTACAGCAAGATTCTGACTTAAAACATGTTTACTAGTAAAGAAAAGTGAACTTGAAGTGCAAGCCACGGCCAATTTAGGTTCTTGGAATTTCATAGCAAAGCAAAAGTATGGTTTGCTATTATTTGGAGTAGAATCAACCATGAATAGAATCATCACAAGCATGCTTATTCAATGAAAGTAATAAAACACAAACAGGTTAGAGTTCCATCTCAACCCAAGAAAATGAAAATCCCGGTCATAGACACACGAAAGATCAATTTTGCAAGGGAACATAAACAGAGATACCGGATGGCAGAGCAATCGGTACAAGTCAAATATAACAAATATCATGCTCACAGATTGATCCATAACAGTTTGAGAATCTATCTCAGATAGAAAAAGTAGACACTAGTATAGGATTTCATTAACTTGTAACAAAAATTGAGGGTTTAATTCATGTCATCAAGTACCAGTATACAAAGAACAAGATTAAGTAGTCAAAAATCATCCCTCCAAATAAAATTCCGGAAAAGAGAGACAAAACGTTATAAAATCTTAAAGTTCCTGATTAGAAGCAACAATCACAATCAAAAGGGCAAAGTGGGGTATTACCAGCGTTACCATTATTTATACCCAATTCCTCTTCTGTGTATACGGTGAACCCATCTTCTGTTTTCCTTCGAGATTTAGCTGGTGGATCAGCAAAATTTCCCTTTGTCTATTCTCTACTCTTCTTCTGCTTCTTCTTCAATGATTTTGGATCCTCAGCAACAGTTTTATTGGGCTGTTGATCAGGGTTCTTCCTCTTCTTTCCAGAGAAAATTGTATCAATTTCATTGCTAGGTTTCTTCGAAGCAGAAGAGGCTTTAGCCTTTTTTGAACCAGAGGAGGTTTCTTCAAGTTGTATGTTTGTATTCTTCTTTAAAGAACTTTTAGGCATCTTGAATCAAGCCTAAAAATGACCAATATAGATGAATTTAATAAAAGCACCAAACCAACAGTTACAGAATGTCAAGAACTGGAGATTCAATCCAAAATTTGAGAACAAAGAATGGTACATAGACATTATGGAATTTGAATTAACATAAGAATAACAAAATTTGCAATCTTACCAGCTACCCCAAAACAAAGTGTTTACCTGGTCAATTCTAATGGTTCCCAAATCTTCTTTGCAAACAGAAACAGAGAAAAAATCAAAACATCATTACGGTTACTCTCCATTTCTCCTACTAATTTCCATCGTCAAGCCCAATTCAAACTGAGAACTCGTGGAGTAATGGGTGTTAGATGAGTTTTCTTATAAAGCCAAACTTTAAAGAAGACATTAATGATGTAATCTACTCGGTGGAATTCTAGGATTTAAGAAGAGACTAATTGTTAAAAGAACATACAAACACAATTACTGAACAATCAGATAATCTCTGCTCATGCTACGAATCAGAACCTAAATAACAAAACCCAACTACAAACTTTCAGTTGGTTCACCATTAATCACTTACCTCGCGTTCTTCTTCTTCTTCAACTAAGAAAGTTTCGAACTTTTCAAAAAAAAAAACTCTCCTCGTGTTCTTCTTCTGCTTCATCTTCTTACCTCGGCACTTATTACCATCAACTTACAAACTACGTCGTTTTAACACTCCTCATTCTCATTCCTTTCTCAATGTTAATCTTACTCCAATCCCTAATTATATATTTTACTTTAGTCACTCAAGAATACTTTGTTTTGATAAATTCTAAATTAATATAGATTAAATTATTAATTTTAAGTTGGATTGAATGGATATTCAAAGTAGTAGTGAAGTAGAAAAGTGCCATTTTCACTTTGAAATTGGTATCACAAAACTTAAAAAGAGTTAGCATTGTTATAAAAGCCCAATGCTTTCATGTTTATATATATATATATATGATTCCTTTTATACACAGTATAGTATACTTTACAATCATCCCTTGTAATGGCATTTGTTGTTGCGATCAAATCTCTACCATATGTGTCTGTACTTGTCTCCGACCATAGCTTATTCGTCCTGCAAAACAAGTTGGTTGCTTGAGCTTCTGAGAAATTCCATCTTCTGAGCACTTACCACGTCTTCTACTACTACTTCTGGTTTTGACGATTTGAGGGATGAACACACCAGTTCCTTTCCCAGTCCTTCTCCAGGTTTTCACTAACCAGGTTGGTGCTGAATTCTTGATCTCCGTATCCCACAGACTGAAGTAACTTCCACCAGGTTGTGATATTGCAGGAAAACGTCTGTTCAAACATGAGGAATCACTCTTCCAGGAATGTCTTGTTTCAGAAGAATCTTCACTATCTTCATCTATTAATAGCAAAACCTGTCTTTTAAGCTCCGCATAAAACATATCATCGTCGATCCTGGTAAAATCCTGATCAGAGTCTGTGTTTTGATCATGTGGTTGTGTACTCTTACTGCACAGGAAGTCCATGGCTTGGCTAGGTAGGTGTGGTTTGTGTTCTGATAAGGGTCGTACTGATATATAAACCAAGAACTTGGAAAAAGACGTCTTTTGGTTTTCATTATCTTAATGTGTAAGAGTTCTTGGTTTGAGGTCAAAGGGGGATGCTAGTGGAGATCATGGTCTGGTTAAATGTCTCCAAATGGATGCCATGTTCCTGAATTTGTACGTTATTGAACTCCTGAACCGTTGTCTCCAATTTGATTTAAGGTTACTATTTGGTTAAGATTAGCTATTCTATTAGTGAGTGATGTATTAAAGACAACATTTCTCTAGTATGAAATCTACCCGGTTCAAGCAGAAATTAGTCTGGGTGTGGATGATTTAAAAGTGACTTCTCATAGTTAAGACCTTCCTAGAACACCTCGTAGGCAAAAAAAAAAAAACGACCCTTCTTCTTCTTTTTCTTCTTCTTGTTCTTTTTCTTCTTCTTCTTCTTCCTCTTAAACCAACATTTCTCTTTTATTATTATATTATTATTATTATCATAATCATTGTCAGTATTATTTATTTATTTATTTTTATTAATATTAATTTTATTTTTATTATTAGTAAAAATGTATATATCTTTAAGAAATTTAAAAATAAAATAAAATTCTTGAAAAAAAAACTTACAAATTTCTTTTCTCTTTAACTTTAGCTAAAAAATTACTAAACACATGCAACATGAACATTAAATATGGACTAATTAAATGTATGATAACTTAATTTAAATCTTAAATCTAACTTGAACTAATTAAATTGACTTAAATTAATAATTTAAGATAAATTTTAATAAATTATTAATTTGAGTTAGTTTAATAATTATTTAACGATCTTTGTTATTATGAACAGTAAAAAAATTATTATAAAAATTATTATAAAAATAAAATGGTCACTAATAATTACTAAATAACCAAAAATAAGAGATCAAAATTAAAAAAAAAGATGTGAAATGTTATTAACTCAAGTTAAAGGATGTGAACCATATGACTTAAGCATCTAATGGATATAGATGCGAGGAGCCATAGTAGACTAAGGATTTGGATTGATGCTACATGTCGTCTAGCTTTGAAGCAATAATTTCCCATTTCACCAAAATAAAACAATTAACCAGTCAAATTCTCAGCCTGCAGCCTTCTAAACTCCTAGTTTTTTTTAATTATGTATTTATTGAGGGTCAAAATTAGAGCTCAATAATTTTTTTTTCTTGATATCTATCCTCATCTTTTGTCCTTTTTTCCAAATTTTTAATGAGGATTATTACAATTATCATAGTCATTGTTAATGAGTGTCTAAATTATATAAAAAAAAGTAAAAGATATAGACATTTTATGTAATTTTAAAAAATTAAAAATCCTGTGATCTTTAAAATTTTCAAAAATATTCCTCCTTTGAAACTTTAGGTTAAGAAATAACAATAAAACACACATATTATGAACATCACATTTGTATTAATAAAATGTTATTTACAAAATAAGGATTTAACCCGACTGTTAAATGCCAACTGAACTAATTAAATATAATTCAAATTAACGGTTTGATTCGGATTTAAGAATTAATTTGAGTTACCATATTAATATATTTGATTAGTCTATTTCTATTGTTTATACTATGTATTTTTTAAACTATCAGAGATACGTATATTTTTTACCCATCCAAAGAATTTCAAACTTTTTATTTTACCAATTTTAGTTTATTAGTTTTTTCTTGAGTAAGAAATATTGTGATTTTAGTGTTTTTAATATTAGTCTATTTCTTGACTAATATTTCTTGAGTAAGAAATATTAGTCTATTTCTATTTTTTTAGTGTTTTTAATATATTCTAATATTAAAAACACTAAAAAAATCTTTGATATTATCAAGTTTGGAGTTATTTTAATATAAACAAATATGATTCATATAATTTACGTTACATGAGTTATATAACAATTTTCTTTTCATTTTCAGTTTGTTCTCTCGGCACCCTCATCCTTCGATTTTTAAATTACGTAGCCCTGACACTCACACTAAGGGCATCAAGAGAACGAACTAAAAAAGATGAGCTTATTAGTGCAATATGTGAGAGTAGTTTGGGGCGTCAGAAGAACAAACAAAAAATAAAAGACTGAGGGTATTGAGAGAACAACAAATAACATTGGGATAGAATTGAAGAAAATTGAAAGTTTGAGCATTTTATTGCCACTTTTTAAAGTTCAGGTTAGAATTGAAAAAAATTAAAAGTTTGATTGCTACTTTTTAAAGTTCGAGTTATAATTGAAAATTTGACAAAAGTTTGTGCTTTTTTGGTAATTAACCTTAAAAAATTGAATCGATTCGACTGGTTTAATCATAAAAATCCTGAATCGTCAAAATTTTCAGGTTAGTTTTTAACTTTCTGGTTTGATTTACTTTAATAGCTCTTGTTGTTAAAAATCGATCAATTTATTAATTAATCAATCAATTTTCGTAAATTAATAAGTTCTTATAAACTAAAAATAAATCAATTAATTTTCATTTGATAATTTCGTTTTTCAATTAAACTTCAAATTATTAAATAAGTAAAGACAATTTTTTTTAATTATATTTCAAATTCTTTAATCATATTTAATCTTTAACTGATTTTATAACAATTTAATATTATCGATAAAACTTTTTAAACCTTAAAATCTCATTTTACTGGTCTAACTTTCGTTCCATTTTTTAAAACATCGCTTTAAATTTTGAAGTATTGTACAGTAGAAGATATGCAAGGAGGTAATATATCCTACAAGTTTTCCTTGTAGTCTTCATTAATATCATTTATTTAGAGATTGTTGAGTTTCTAAAGTATACATTAAACACTAAATTTTTAACTAGTAATTTATTTATTGATAAAATAAATATTTATTCATCATTCTTTCTAAAGCTTTAAACTTTATATTTCTGTTTCAAAAAAAAAAACTTTATATTTCAGATTATATTTTCATTCAGACTATTATGATAATTACAAATGATTAAAGTTGTAGTAACAGAGCAAAGCTATCAAAAATTAAGATTGCCTAACTGAATGATACGAAATATCTAATAAATCTCGCGTTGATGTTCATCTATTAGTTACATTAGTAAAAATTAACGTTTTGAACTGAATTGTTAAAATTTTAAAAGATTACTTACTCAATTAAAAATTTTAAAAATTTCGACACTGAATTAAAAAAATCTCAAGCCGCTGAGCACTTTAGAATTAATTATCTAGATTATTTTTATTATATTATGAAATTTACAAGTCATAAACTACCACCACCTATGAGTCATGCAACATTCTTCATCTGTTATATGCCCATTTTATTTATGGAAAAGGTGTCACAAACACAAACATTGACTAATGATGTCCAAGATAGTTTGATGTTTCCGATGATTGCTTGTCCTCTGTTCGCTTCCTTCTCCTATTTTTGTTCTTCTTTGCTGCAAAGTAATCAGGATCAGATTATTTGTTCCTCGTAAATACGTGGATGAGATAGTTAGAACAGTGTAGGAACATGCAAATGTGAAGCATGTGATTTTAAGAAAAAATAAACTTGTAGAATACGATTATGAATACATACCAGACTTGTTTCTTGTTCTGGATTTGGCAACACGAGGAATGAACACTCCAGTTCCATTGCCATATCCCCACTGATTCATTAAGGAAGCAGGAACAGCATTCATATGTTTTGTCTCCCAGCAACTTGAACTGTTCCAACGTTGTGAAAGAGAAGGGGAATTTCCTGATGACCCATTTGGACCTATACTGGAATCACTGAACGACTTGGAATTTCTTGTTTTCAGACAATCTTTACCGTCATCAACTGTCAACAACAGAATCTGTCTCCTGAGATCATCGCAGAAAACATCATCAGAAGCTACAGGCTTGCGATGCCTGATTTCAAGAGGGCAGTCTTCATCGTCATCTGCTGTTAAAATCATGATCTGCCTTCTGATTTCAGAAAAGTAAACATCATCCTCGTACTCAGGATATGCTTCCAGGTGGTCCATGCTAAAGAACTGTAAGAGTTGTTTCGAGTTCCTGAAGATGGCAAATCCTGAGTTTGATGATTTGTCCTGAAAATGGTCGGAGATTTATAAGAGTGTCTGTCATATAAGATCTACGTAATAGGATAATAAGATCCTGATACGTGAGACGTTTTGAGACGAAGTCAAATTCTGAAATCCGCAGGATATGTTTGTTCTTGTTAGTTAGTTCATGGATCATTTAAAGAAACTGATCCATTATGAAAATTAGTTCTTCTTTTTAACTCCCTAAATCAACCCAAATTTGGTATCAATGTCAGAGATAAGTACACATATGGGTACGTTTTATACTACCAAATTTGGTTTTATTAGGCGATAATTAAAATATAGTGTACCAATATTTGGAAGGTCAAAACAATTTTGATCTTTTGATTTGTTTTTATTTTATTTCTTGATCTTCTCACCCGTTTATTCCTCATATCAAAAACCAATATTATAACAAAAAAAAAATCGATCTTCAATTTGGCTGGCTTAACTATAAAAATTTTGATTTGTTTAAATTTTTAGTTCAGGATTTAACTTTTCGGTTCGATTTACGTTAATAATTCTTGTTATTAAAAACTAATTAGTTTATTAATTAATCAATTAATTTTTGTAAATTGTTAAGTTGATCTTATAAACTAAAATAAATCAGTTAATTTTTATTTAAAATTTTTTCAATTAAACTTCAAATACTTTAATAGATAAGAACAATTTCTTGAAATCATATTTAAAATTCTTTAATTTTATTCAATTTATGACTGTCTAATATTGGTTGGACTTTTTAAATCTTAAACTTCTTGTCTTACTGGTTTAACTTCTAGTCCGATTTTGTTAACATTGGTTTTGTAGTTTGTAGAATTTATAACGTGATCGATCATAAATTCTATTTTTCTTGTAAATAAATTCTACTGTATTCTATGTGAGAAATTGAAAAATAATTAAATTTAAATATTCATTTTTGAAGAAATATTGTTTCTTCATTAAGAAATTCATGAAACTGTATGTTTGGGATAAGTTTTCATTCCTTGTGGTTCTGCCTGATCTTGTTGAGGCTGTATATTGTTATTTGGATCCATGACCTTGCAAGATTTTGGTTGCTGAATACCTGCAAAATAGATAAGGCACGCCGGAGGTTGGTTCCCGGGAGGCCCCTCTGACGCTCAAGTCAGTCTTTTTGGTGTAGGTTTTGGTTATTGAAAGCAGAGAAGAAACTAGGGTTGTAATCTCGTACC
>JAOTBA010000001.1:376209-395088 GCA_025629845.1 Erythroxylum squamatum | reverse complement strand
AAAATCTGAATAAAAAAAGTCAATGAAGCATGTAGTTTTTATCTCTCTTTTTGTAGGCTTTCATTTAAAAAAGTCATGGCTCAAATAATATTAATTTTAATAAAAATAGATAGACTCAGATTTTATTTTTTATTTGATATCTTAATATTTTTATTATTTTTTATTATTTTTTTGTCACCAATTAAATTAATGGGAGTAAATTTTTAATTTTTTTATGAAATTAAAATTTAAAATAATAATTTTAAATTTAAAAATTTTCAGAAGGGAGCAAGTGGGGGAGCAGTGGGGGCAAGTGCCCCATTGTGGCTCCGCCCATGTTTGTACGAGTCGCTTGCAAATATCTTTTCTAGTCCAGTTTTCTTTCGTTTTCTTCTTATATCTTATTCAAGCACGAAGATTTTAGGGATTTGCCGCAAATAAGAAAAGCCGAGGGATAGATGCAATCAAGGTTAGAATTTAGGGGAAATTAAGTTTTGGGTTTTAATTTTCTGAAAATATTTTAGTTAATTTAAAATTAAGAAAATAATAATTAATTGCATATTAGTTATCAGTCTGCCACGTAGTAGTCGACTTTATATCTAGTACATCTAGGTGGTCTAACTTTTGAAAATACTAGAGGTCGTATTTTGGTATCTAAGGTATAGTGGTTCATTGTTAACTTCTGAAAAGAAAAGTTTTAGGAGACGCTTGGTTCATAGATGGCAATGAAAGTAAGAATGAATATAGTGAATAATGGAAATGGATATAAATGAATATAGTGAAGAATGAAAATGGATATAATCATTATAATTGTGATGGTTGGTTAAAATGAAGAAATGATTACCATTACCATTAATGGTGGTTGGTTTGTTAAAAATCTTGAGAAATAAAAATTTGTTAAAAATTTGTTTTACATCAAATTTTAAATATATTTTAATTAATTATATTTTATGCACCATATTTATAATGACAGAATATTTAAAATCAAGTATGATTCAGCCTGATCTTGCTGAGGTTGAACGTCGTTGTTTAGATCCATGATCTTGTGAGATTTTGGTTGCTGAATACCTGCAAAACAGGTAAGGCACGCCGGGGGTTGGTTCCCGGGAGGCCCCTCCGACGCTCAAGTCAGTCTTTTTGGTGTAGATTTTGGTTATTGAAAGCAGAGAAGAAACTAGGGTTGTAATCTCATACCTGAATCGTGGTAGAATAGTACCTTATATATGCCGTGAATGTTAGGTTTACGTAGATCTTTGTGTTTGCATGGGAGTCTTACTCTTGATGGGCCGAACAGGCCATGGACGTGTGAAGATGGGCCTGGGCCTAGCACAGCCGACCTAACCACCTTGGTTGTAAAAGAAAAATTCAAGGGGTATGAAAATTACTATTGTTCATCAATCTTTATCTTTATCTGAAAATTAAATATTTTAAATTTAGTTTAAAGTGTATCAAATTTTCATATATAATAAATAAAAATTAAAAGAATTATATATATAAATTAAAATAGATATGTAACACAAAAGCTTAAAATTTTGAAGAAATGCTGAATATAATTTGAAAAAATATTATTTATCTTTAAATTTGCACGTTATTTTTACTTCAATTATTGTTTTGATGACTAATTTTTGGATATTATTTCTCTAATACACTGTTTTAAGTGATCTGAAAATGTGGATTTAGGGACATGTCTTGAATTTGATTTGGCTCAGATTCATAGATTTGGGGAGACTTCTGTTCTTTGTCTTTTAGTTTCACATTTAATTGTTGTTAAAAACATTATATCACCATTGAACGTGCTCATTTATTGCTTTGTAGGCAGGGGTGGAATCGAGTGAGAGTATACTTGTAACAGTATATTTTTTTTTTTAAGATCCTTTTTTAGAAGAATTTTTTAAGAAGTCAGTTGATTGTTTGATTGTCATTTAAAAAAGAACTTTTTTAAAAGAGTTTTATACGGTGAATTGTTTGGCGACATAAAAATAAAAAACACTTTTAATTTTAACTATATTTTATTTTGTAATAAAAATTATTTATGCATATAAAAATTATTTAAATTATATTAAACAATAAGCAAAACACAATATATTAATTATTATATAATTTTAAACCAGATGAAACATAAATGAAAATATATCTAACCAAATCTTTTATATAGATTATAACATAAGTAAAACTATTATAAAAAATAAATATTAAAACATATAAAAAAGTCAAATCATTTGTAAGATAAACGTGAATATGAGTTTGTGGATATTGTGGAAATTATGTGTAAAACATAAAGGTAAAAATGACTAAAAAATAGGCTCATTAGTTGATTTAAAAAATAAATCCAAAAAAATCATTTGAGAGGTTTTTTTGAGAAGCTCCAAATTTGCTTCTTAAAAAGCTGTATTTTGGGGTCAAAAAAGCCATATCTATTAAAGAAGTACTTTTTTATTTTATAACCAAACACCAATTTAAAAAAAAAAACTTTTGTAGTGGAGATTTGGAGCTTCTAAAAAAAACCTATTAACCTTCCAAAAGTCTATCCAAACAATCACTTAGGTTTCCTTGGTTCGGATCTCAAAATAAAAATAGGCCACCCGAATCTATTTAAAACTCCCGACTCAGATCCTAAACTTAAAAATTATATATTTTTTAATTTATCATAATAATATGATGTTTTAATTAAAAATATTTTTAAAAGAGTAATCTTGCTTCATTAAGGCATGTCATTGAATCCTAGCCTAATTTAAAGCATGAATTTTTTTATTAAAAAAGTCTCAAAATTTGGTCAAATTAGAATCAGGTCGGTCAGGTCAAGCCGAACTCAAGCTAAATTGCCAACACTAATCAAGGTTGTGGCTTCACAACCTTCTATGTCTTCAAATTTTTTTATTATAATGACTAAGCTCTTAAAAAAATTATCTAGGGTATGTAATTGCGAGTTATTGCATATTTTTTAAATTTTATTTGTAATTATCATATATATTTATAAGTTATATATAATATGACCTATAAATATTTGGTATGAGATGTATTATCATTTGCAATCTAAATTAAGTTGGGGTCGGAAAAATATGACCCATAATCTTAATTCTTCGTCGTCGTCGTCATGCCTCGAAGTCCCACAATGAAGTAGAGTCTGAGAGGACTTAATAATACGCAGCTTTACCTCTGTTAAGTTAATTATAATTAAAAAATGACCTTACTAAGTTAATGATTGCACCAAACTCGACCTGAACTATTTACAACACCACTCGCTACTCTTTCATAAGCATTGCCTCTCGTACATCATTGGACCAATTATACCTATTTTATCATAGTAAACATATCAAACATATAAATAACATTTTTCTAATTACATGAATTTTTTTTCCATTTTCAGCTAGAACAATGTTGTTCTTATGATCACAAAAAAAAAAGACACCAGAAAATGCATGAAGTAACAGAACTACGAAGTTTCAAGAGTCGAGACAAACAATAGCAAGTTTTCATGGCAAAAACTGAAAGATTTGACAATTCTTCATTGAACTATCTAGGATGAGGTAGAACTTGATTGTGTCTTTTCTTCACTTGATCGTCAATCCTGTTCCTCTGATTGTTCATCTTCCCTGTGAAACAACATCGGTTTCACTTAGCTTGGAAAATTACCTGAAACATGATTTTGCATATATATATACATACCTGCAGGTTTGTATCTTCTTCTGGATTTGACGATTTGAGGAATGAAAACTCCGGTTCCATTGCTTTTTCTCCACAAATCCAACAACCAGGTGGGTACTGAATCATCTTCTTGGGTTTGCCAGGAACTGAAAAAGCTTGCAGGTTCTAATGCAGAAGAGGAACTACAGGTTATTAGGTTACTGGAATGACCTGTTTTGCGAGTAATTAAGGAGTCTGAGTGTTTGGGTTCGAGGAAATCTCCATTTCCATCACCATCGTCGTCAGCTGTTAAAAGCAGAATCTGCCTCGTGAGATCTGCGTAGTACGCGTCTTCCTCGTAGATAGCTTCGAGTTCAAGGCTGTTCTTGTTGTTCATGTCCATGTTATGAGACTGAATAACCTGAGAATGATGGTGAATTTATAGTGGAGGATCAAATAAAGGTGACCAATAAAATATTATTAAAATGACCAAAAATTAAAAATTAGATAATGTCTTTTCAAAATTACTTAAAAATCTCTTAGATAATGGATGTAACACATTACTTGCACAAAACTGTTGGAACGTATCTGACAGACATGTTTTGACTTTGAAGAGTTAACTCATCGTCTCCATGACACATTTGCTTCAAGTTGATGAAGCAGGTGTGGAAGTGTAGACCTGTTAAGATCATCGTACGGCCTGTAAACTAATGCTCAGAGAGTAGGAGTCAAGTGAGACTATCTCAACTGCTGGTCGACTACCATAGCAGATTCATAGGTTATGAGTCAGTGGTAGTTGGACCTCAAGTATCAGAAAGCTATATATAACCACTTTTTCTGTTTGGTCTAAACTGTATTATCATCAACCGATACCTAACTGATCCTAATCTCTTTAGATTTTGTTTGTACATACGTGGGAATATATTAGGTTTTGTCGTGTTTTTGTAGGGTACTTAGTTCATCTTAGAATAACTTGTAATCTTATAAGTTTCTATTAATTGTCTTGTGTCTCCCTGTTCTAGGCAATAAAAAAAAATCTAATTTTATTTTTAATGTTTTAAAAATTGGACAAGAAGTTAAGTCGGTAAGACAAAAAATTTAAAGATTTAAAAGATTCAACCGGTATTAAATTGTCATAAAATCGGTTAAAAATTGAATAAAATTGAAGAATTTAAAATAAGATTGAAGATGACTATACTTGATTTAAGTTTAAATGAAAATATAGAATATTAAATAAAAATTAGTTATTTTATTTTATCTTATAAAAATGAAATAGTTTACAAAAATTAACCGATTAATTAATAAATTGACCAATTTTTTACAATAAAAGTTATTAAAATAAATCGAATTAAAAAACTGAAAAATGAACTAAAACTTGGTCAGTTTAAAATTTTCACGATTGAAACGTTTTTAACATTTCAATTTAAAATATTTATTCAGATTTTTGTATATTTGTTATTTTTAACATATTTTTAAAATCTTTTTAGGGCTTTTTTTAAATAAAAAATCAAATAAAACATTTAATATCTATTCGAATCTTATAGTTTGTTATTGAGTTAATATCGAAGTCTACAAAAACCAGTCCACTCGAAGTCTGACTCTTTATCTTCCAACCCTAATGTGAACTGTCCTTGAATCCCAGTTGAGAAGGGAAACTGAGGTCACTCTTCTTTCTTTCTGCAAATCGGTATAAAATCAACGATACCCTCCATCTTCAAGAACTTCCATTGAAGGGTTTCTGAAATATGATCACAAGCTACTATCTTCTGATTCAGTTAGTTAACACATTATCCTGTATTTACTTTTCTTTTTTCTTACTTCTTATTGTAGTAATGTCATTCTCATCACTCAACATGTCAACACTACATGCCCAGGGTGATAATCCCAGTTCATATCAGATAGCTGCACAAGCAGGTGATGAACTTACACAATCGATCACGAGTTACATTTATGAACCATTTGTTGTTACCTATCTCACTTTAATGTTCTCTTGAAAGTATGTTTTTGTAACTTTGGGTAGTTCTTTTTTTTTTTTTGGTCACAATATTTATCAAAACCATTAATATATAGTGATCAAGAAGAAGTATTAATATCGGAATTTGGTGGTAATTAATTAGTTGTTCGAAATGCAGATGATGAGGAATTAGGTACTAACGAAAGTGATTCTGATGAGACTTCTTACTATGATGAGAGTGAGCGTGAGAAATCTCCAGAGTTGTTGCCTGCAAGTGAGGAACTTATTGAAGGTTTGGAGAAAACTAGAGTTGGTGAAACAAAGCAATGTTCGATTTGTTTCGAAGAGGTGTGTATAGCTACTCGCATGCCTTGTGGACATGAATACCATTCAGATTGCTTAGGCCAGTGGCTGAGAAAGAGTAGTTCGTGTCCATTGTGTCGCCACACAGTTCGTTCGTAGCGTTTCTTAATTATCTCATATGATGCAAATCAATTGTCATTATAGTATTCTTAGTTTCGATCTTAGAAACAAGTTCTGTTAGATGATTTTGTGTATCATTTAGGACCTGATCTTAGAAAAATGGTCTTCATAGTATTATGATCAGTTTAATACTCATATAATTTAGAGATCGTGTCATATGAATATAGTAGCTATTAGGGATGGTAATGAGCCGGTCTCGTTAATTTTTTAAAATTAAAAATATAAAATAATATCTTATTTTAATTGAATTCAGGTATGAGTTGTCCAGGCTTATTTGATGCCTAACTTTTTTAGATAAAATGATATGTTTTATTTAGAAAAATTGAACCCCAAACCAATGTGGCCCTGATTTAGCCTATGAGCTGCTCATTAAAAACATGAATTTAGGCTCATGAGCCAACCCATTATTATCCTTAGAGGGCTTACAATCTAAACTTAGATGTGTTTGTGCTCTGTCTTTTTCTTAAAAATCTTAAAGTGAAATAAATAAATAAATAAAATTTAAATTGTATTTATCAACTTCAAGTATGTTCATTCTCAACCAATTATCTTCTTGTAGCTCTCCACTCTTTTTCTCTCCTATCAAAACATTGACAAATTCATTAAGTATTGTAAGATGATGTCTAAAACTTTTTTATCCGGATAAGGCTCCTTGTTCAATTCTTTCGAAATTATTGGATCTTTTTTTTTCGTTCGAGAAGTTCCTTCATTCTTTCACACTATCCTAAAGAGTAACTAAGACAAATTCAATCACGTTTTTATGTTCTAATTGGATTTGACCCGCTTCTAATTAATTGAATTAAACCCTTTAACTTACAATTTGAATTCAATTCGAGTAAATTTGAGTTGAACATTTAAACAAAGTTATTTAGGATATATATGATAAAAATTATATTTTTAATATATTATACTAATACCGTTTATCAAATTGATTAGTACCTTTAAAATCAATCCAAAAAAACCTCTTAAATCCAAATTTAATTTGAAAATCTAATTAAATTCATTACAGGTCCAATAACATCATATCTCTATTAGTAATAGCTTGAGATGTCTGCACGGGTAACTCAACTGGTTATCAGAAAGGAAGTTAAGTACAAAGTTTTAGTTTTGACTTTTGAGTCTTGACAGCAACAGTGATTTATTCCTCTCACAATTCTGTCAGGTCAAGTTGTGGGGACGCTTATAGTGCATAATTCTACAAAATTGAGTGCAAGTAATAGCTTGAGATGGGAATGATACTGCCTGTATGGGAACAATGCATGAACCCTAATGATTGTAACTCGAGAAACCCAAATAAATCTTTGACCAGATTAACTTGGTTCTGAAGCCATAGGTCCACTTGAAAGGAGAGCACCACCACTTACAGTGCATGATCAATGGTTATCCTCAAAATAAGGAAGGGAAGACCTAGCTAGCTAGATTTACTACTCGCTCTAATCCAAGTCTAAAGACTGTAAAACATATAGTGGCTGCACAAAAGGGTCCAGAGACCGACCTCTCCACTATCTAATAGACCTTTTGAGAGACTCATTTAGTCCCAAATCAAGTCTCCAAACTGGTTGTTGCCTCTGAAAAGATGTTATTGGCAGGCAACTGATTAAAAGTTAGGTAGAGATGGTTGATTTCGAGCTCACGATAATGGCTTCTTTTGCTTCATGCATTGATTGTCAACTATGTCAGGCCACACGATTACTTCTTAGGACATCATGTTCTTGTGTGTCCTGTAGGAGTTGGTTTGGTAATTCTCCAACCATTTTTCTTTTTACTGTTCTGTCTCTTGCTTTTTAAGGTCAACCGCAACCACCTTATACTCAGTATCTGCTAACTCTAATGGAGGACGAGCAGACACAAAATTGTATGTAAAAACTTTAGGATATGTCCTACATAATTCAATTAGTTGATTAATATTAGGTTGCTAACACATTAATTTACAAGAAACATGAATCTAACCTAATTGGATGGGGTCAAAATGTGTAAAATTGACCCGTGCTCTCAAATCTGAGCGTAAGTTAAATATATTCTATTCGAGTTTAATCGTAAAAATAATTTTATTGTTCATCTATTTGAAAATACTTTTATACATTATAAATTATTTGTTAATATGTATAAATGAATTATTATATATGATTAATAAAATTACTAAATTAAAACTTTTATTATAAATGTACATAAAATTTTAAACTTTTATTTTTATCAAATTAATTTGAAAAAATTATAATTTTTTGGACTTTTATAATAACTATTAAAGATCTAAAATTTAAAGGATTAGATTAAATTTGACCAATAAATTTAAAATTATTTCCTTGAAAAGTATAGCGGTCGAAAGAAAAAACTTTCCCTACCAAAACCCTTCACCGCCAACATTTGAATCACGTGTCCACACTCTTTTATTCCCCATTTTGACTTTAGTCCCAGTGCATCTATATAACCACCGAAGCCCACAAACCTTGGAACTCACTGTGTTCTTACAGAACTATGGGTGCCATTTCATTTGGTTCAAGACTCACCGCAGACATGGTCAGCGACTGTCACCACCACCAACACGGCGTCGTAACCGAGGAGATTGAAGGCCTTATCAGAGTGTACAAAGATGGGTATGTCGAGAGACCTCAGACTGTCCCATGTGTCCTTAGCTCACTAGCTTCTGAACCAGACGTCACGTCACTGGACATGGTGGTCGATAAGTTCACAGGCATTTGGGCACGTATCTATGTCCCTACTTTGTCCAAACTTAAGCTTCCATTGATCGTGTACTTTCATGGAGGTGGGTTTTGTGTTGGCTCGGCTGCTTGGATTTGCTACCATGAGTTCCTCTCAAAGCTAGCTTCAAAAACCGGTTGTTTAATCATATCCGTCGATTACCGTTTAGCACCGGAAAACTCACTCCCGACAGCTTATGAAGACGGTGTCAAAGCTCTAATGTGGTTAAGACAACAAGCTCTGAGTGGTGGTTGTTGGTGGTCTGAGAAGTGCGATTTCTCTAAAGTTTTTCTCGCCGGTGATAGTGCCGGAGCTAACATAGCTTATAATGTAGCAACAACACAGACTTGCGACACCTCATCTGAGACTGAGAGTTTAACCCTTAAGCCATTAATTCTTAGTGGCATTATCTTGATACAACCATTTTTTTGTGGGGAGACACGTACCAATAGCGAGAAGTACACCGCATTACAACCGTCTCGGTCAGCTCTGAGCTTGCCGGCCTCCGACACTTACTGGAGACTAGCTCTGCCGTGTGGGGCAGATCGTGATCATCCATGGTGCAACCCTCTGGCAAAAGGGTCGACGAAAATGGAGGAACTGAAGCTATTCCGGTTCATGGTTTGTGTGTCGGACATGGATATATTGAAAGATAGAAACTTGGAGTTCGTAGAGGCTATGGTCAACGCAGGTAATAGAGTGGAACATGTGGTGCATAAAGGTGTAGGACATGCGTTTCAGGTACTGAGCAAGTCTAAACTCTCGCAGATTCGAACTCTTGAGATGATCACTAAGATCAAAGGTTTCATTAATGGCGGATAATAATTCATTTCGTATCAGACGACCATTTTCTTGTAATTACTATGTAGATAAGTTTCTTTTCATTGCTCGTGAATCTGCTACTTCGTTTTATGTGATGCACTGGTTGCTAAAATAGTACCTGTAAATGGAACCAAGTGTTGTCAGTTCTTCCAGTTCTAGTCACGAGTCAATACTTTTGTTCCATACCAATATACGAATAATAAAAAATTATTTTATATAATAAATTTTTTTCTAAGACCAATAAGATTTTTACATTTTGGTATAAAGCTTTATTCACTTCTTTTTCAATCTTCAGTCATATTTCATTAACTTTTTTATTTATTAATAATTATAAAATGATGTTATATTTTTAAAATTTTAATATTATATCATTTTGAGAAAAAATTAATAATTAATATGATATTATATAATGAATTAACAATATGATAATTTTCAAAATATAAAAATTGAAATTAAAAAAAGCCACACCAAAGCAGGAGCTGAGAAGAAACCTCATTCCCAGGGCATTAGAGAATAGCTCCGTCCATTCCTAAATAGGCAAATTGTCCAGAGGAGAAACAAAATGGCAATAACCAGAGGCACTGATTAAAATTTGTAATTTACCAATAACTGGAAAATGTTAAAGCTTCACATATCTTTTCTGGATTATGGAAACATGGTAGGAAGAAGAAAAGTAGGCAATAAATTCATATGAAAGTGTAAGAAATGCTAATGAACAAATTAGAGTCAATAACTTCATAAAAAAGAGAAAACATTATGGCATCACAACAAAATGAGACAAAGTCAAGACTACAATTAAACATGTCAGCGATGAAGGGACTCATCTGAGGAAACAAGACTACAGCACTTTCTGGCCAGGATATCTTCAACACATGCATTTGAGTTCCAAGTTTTTCAAGGTATGGAACAGATCACATCTAACTAGACATCATCACATTATCGATCGACTGGAGGGCTTGGTTAGCAAAGAAGCGAACGTCAACATCCGGATCCTCACTCAGCTCCACCAATGCAGGACGGATTGTTTTCTCGACAACCTGTTGAGGGAACATTGAAGGACAGGGGATTAACAAAAAGATCGACACAAAAAGGGAATAAGGTTTGGGAAAAAGAAAGACAAAGAAAGGTATAGAAAAATTCATCATTGGCACTCACGGAGTTATCAACTATTGGAATGAGGGCCTGCAGCACCTTTGCTACATTAAATTTGATGTTGGGTACCCTGTATACAGAAACCGATTCAGCAATCAGAAACACCAACGCCCAGTTTTATATGCGGCAGTTCTGTTCTTACCCAGTTAACAAGGATCACTATATTTACCTGTCTTTTCCTGAATTGATAACTACTGGAAGCAGCTTGGAGCACGTAATTTCTGAGCCCATAACTGGAGCCAGGAGTGAGATAGAGCGTAGTATGGTCATCCGATATAAATAATGCGGATTGCTGACCATTTCCAAAACCTGCAGAGGATAATAAAACTCTCATTTCGTTGGAAGGAAGCTGGAAGAAAGTTTCTATCAATTTAAAATGGGAGATAAGCACAAATAAGAGTATAAAATAACAATCCAAATGGATACAAATGGCACACAGAATAAGGCCAGAGCAAAGAACACGTATATTCCAGTGAAACCATTTCAAGAACTTCATCCATGTTACAAGGAAAACAAGAAGCCAGCCTTAATGAAATCCGCATGCATTGCTAATCCAAAAGTTTCCGGTCAAGCACTTTTTACTACTATTGCGCATCAAGCATCCTCTTTTTATTCTTTTTAGTTTCTTTGGCATACATTATATTCACTAAGAATGCACTCTTCAGAGAGAGGAAAACCGATAGAAACAACATTATCGCAAACAATAGATAAAACAATGGAATGCAGAATCTGATGTCAAGAATAGGATGAAGGAAACAAAATACCTGTGGAATAATGTGCTGCATTGCCCACTCAGGACCAAATTCTTCAGCAAGCCGCTTTAGATTGTTTGCAGCAGCATCACGGATGGAATAAACCTACATCATATTTCCAGTGAGGATAATCATCAAAATTAGATGTACACCTACATTACAAAGTATGATTTTACTTTCTGAATATCCATCCTAATACCACAAGAACTCTAATATGTAAACCTACCAGAGAACAAAAGTTAAACACTGGAGAGAACTACAAAACAAGAGGGATGTGACTATTATACACAGCTTTTTCTACATAAAAACATGAAAAGACAAACCTTATCCTGTAGCCACTGCATGCAAAGAGCACCAAGTTTATCATCAAAGAATCCTACTCCCAGCTGACTTGCTAGTAAAGGTATGTACTCTATAATTGCAAGCCGAACCCTCCAATGCCTATCTTCTGCAAGCTCCACAATGGCAGGCAATAAAGATTGGGATAGTAGATCAATGCCAATAACCTGCAAGTGCAGCATATTTTTCTGTCACATGTGAATGTTGTGGCATAGTGCAATAGTGCAAAAGAATCCTTTTCAAGAGGACATGAAATTTTTACAAAAGAAACTACATCTGAGTTACAATAAATGGTAAGATGTAATAGAAGCATGTTTCATTTTGTCACAGACATGCAACTCCATGACCTTCAAAGGATTAAATAGCAAAAGATAAAGCTCCAAAAGGAAAAAATAAACTATAGGAAGGTCACAGTGCCTAAAGATAATCGACAAGGTCTTTTCCATGAAAATTCTATGCTCAATTTATAAGAATAAATTACCACATCAAACATAGTAAGTTGTCTTCAGTTGTTACAAACCTGATTCACTTGATCAAGCTTGCTAATTATGTTCAGACGAACATCCGGAAATTCATCCTTCAACAGGGAAAGAAATATAGGAAGAAGCTGCTCAATTGTGGCATCCTGCATTCAAAACCAAATGAAGTTTGAATCCATTGCATGTACATGACCATGATAAAGGAAACTGAGAGAATGTAGGTTCATATAAATAGCAAACAGCTCAACAAATTTCAAGCAGACAAAAAAATTGCACAAACAAAAAGCCCAGTACCAGTAGTTATCAAGTCATATAAACTTCCAAAAATTATCAAATTCCAAGAAGACAATATGCTTTGAGTTGGCCAAGCCAAACTGGGTGATAGAAGGTAAAAGAATAGGATACAGTTAAAGAGCCAGATAAGCAACCAAGGGATAAGAAAGAAGAGGAATCAAGCAGAAAATTGTCATCAATTCACTACCACACAACAGCTGTAAGCAAAATATAACACAAAACATACTCCACACGAAGATCACTAATTCGATCATACCTAGCAGCCACACAATATCAAATTTTCTATGATATTAAAACATATATTCAATCTCTGTTAGAACTTCCTAAGAAAAATCAGAAAACATAGCCAAGGACAAAATGCGTCCAGAAACCATGTACCAAACAAAGAAAGGAAATAACAGTCATGACTTATACAAAGCAGATTATCTTTACCTTCCCTAGAACAGGAGCCATTCCCATTATCACTGAAGCCAAAGCAGAACGGACATGCTGGGACGAATCTGATGATAGTTCCTACAAAGAGAGCAAGGACGGAAATTGGCGTGAAACAAATGGGCAATTTTATCAAAATTGTTTGGATCCAAAGTGCAGCAGGCACCAAGTTCTAGATATTCACCTTCACACAGGGAAGAATATGTTGAATTGCAAGTTCTGGATTTAAAATGCGGGAGAACTTAGTTACTTTTCCAGCAGCTGCTATTCGTACTTCAGCCTCATTATCGCGAAGCAATCGCACATATGCTGGGACCAAATCCATCCTTAAGGTAGAACCAATAGTTCCAAATTTTGGAATTAGATACCATTGAAACTAATCAATTGTCTAACATCACATTAAAGGATGGATATTCAGAAAGTAAAATCATCAACACAAAAAAAAACATAAGTTCAAATTTTAGGTATATACCTCGTGGGCTCAGGCCCCACAGCCTCACAAAGTTCATATAATTGATTGGCAACCATGTAGCGCACACGCCAAGACTTGTCCTACATGTAAATTAGCAATAAAGTAAAAGAACTATGTAAAATAAGGGTGATTACTGCATCCATTAGCTAGCAAGAGAAAAAGATTAAAGTTGTTTCCAGTAACATCTAATATATTGGCCACTAAACCAATTAATTCAGCACAAACTGGCAGTATGTAAGTAACTAAGTCCCAGAATAATTATTCACACGCTTTCTGAAGTACCAAAAATACATTATTAACTTAAAGACTGAACACTTTTGAAGCACTCAACTTTTTCAGGTGGAATTTCTCCTTTCACTTATCAAACACAACCACATAAATCCAATTAAATCTGAATTGATTTTCAACTTTTAACAATTTTCAAATGCTTCTAACAAGGTCCAACACAACTTGCATAATTTATTAAAAGAAGAATATTAAGAAGCATTTAGACACAAATGATAGAAAGGGTACATCTATAATACTGAAATTATTGGCCAAGCAACATAGCTGATGATAATGCAGAGCAAGCATAAATGTTGGCATGGCATGCAAGATGCCAAGGGACTTTACATGAATTTTTTAACATATCTGAACTATGAAATACCTGAGAGAAATTGACAATAACAGGAAGAATGTGAGCTACACAATCCTGTGGCTCCAACAATTTGCCAAGAGCAGCACAACCCTCAACAGCCAATAGCCGAACAGAATCTTGATCTGGGATGAAAAATAATTAAGAACTTCAGCCCCATTCTCAATGAGAAAACAACTATAAAAAGCAAGGAATTCTAAGTCCACGCTTCCACCACAACATTCAAGACATCAAAACATCAATTATGAAGATTTATTAATTTCTATTTCATGTTTTTCATATCTTTCAACATTTTTCTATTTGCAAACAGTAAAGATGTCCTACACTGTGGAGCTCTGCTCCATATTCTACAACTAAAAATCAGAGGTCAATGTCCACAAAGAAATTAGTAGTTCAATTACCATCCTGGGTAAGCTCCTCAAATATTGACATAATGTCAGTCTTCAAATAAGTAGCCTCAACAGTAGCAGCAAATTTTCCCAGATTTGTTGCAGCTGATCTCCTGACCATGGGCATATCATCTTGACAAAGTTGGCTGTATATAGTTCGCAATTCTGTTTTTAACATGTCAGGAGCACTAGGATAGGCAATATGAAATAGACCACATGAAGAAACACGAGCCGTAAACCACTCTCCGGCTGCCAATCTCTGATGATAAGCAGTTCAGCATAAATGAGCTACAGTCATGATACTGGCAAATAGAAAGCATCGAACATACATACTCATCCTCAAAAAGACCAAAACCAAACAGTGGTTACATATTTTTTCATTAAAAAAGAATATGAAGAAAAGATTAATGTCTGATTAAATTTCAATTGTAAGCATCCTTGATTCAACCAGAGAAAAGGAGAATAAACCTCTACACTTGACAAAGACAAAAATTTTGGCCGAGAATTTGCAGCATATATATGGATGTCTAGTCCCTAACAAATCCAACATTATTAGGAGAAAAAGTGGAACACTAATATCTACATGAACTTGAAAAGAAAACTTTACAGATATTACCCGAGCTGATTACAACTCTGTGGAAATAAAATTTCCTATAAAAGAAAGTGAATATCAATTAGAGAGATTAGGAACATAACTTTATATGCGCTATAAAGGAGCCAAAATCTTTGCAAAGTAAAAGTTGCAACAAATCAATGAGTAACTTTTTTGGCTTCCAATAATTATCAAGTACAAGACTAATATCTATGATATCTCACTTTGACTAAAGGGATGAACCAATCAACCAAGTCACTCTCCTTCATCTGAGATCCAATTCGACACAAAGACTCAACAGCTTTTTCTCTCACACATGTCTCCTCAACTGTGCAAAGGGTCTCCAAAGGTGGGAGCAAAACATGGGCATGATCCACTCCTCCTACATAAGGAATAAACACCCCCAACTCCTCCGCCATTGCCAAAAGCACCTCATCGTCATCATCATTATTTTCACTAAGAAAAGGAATTAGTTCCTTCCTCGTTCGCTCCTCACCAAGAGCACGTGCAATAGTTGATAATCTACGAATTGAATTCAGCCGTAACTGAATATCATCATTCTTTAACTCGTCTATCAGAACAGCTATAGGATACAGCGGTTCATCAACCATAGACATGGTCGCTCACAGCCTCTTAAATAGAAACTGAAAGAAAAACAACTGCAGGAAAGCGAAAGTATTCATCAGATGTATCTCTTCAAAGTGCATCTCCAACCACAAAATGAAACTTCTACGAGCATGTAAAACGAAAAAATGGAAGCAATCAAGAAATCAATCATATATGTCCACCACTTGCTCGAAACTACTTCTAAAAAATATTAATAGGAATTCCGTATTTAACATTTCACTACAAACCAAAACTTCGAGATCTGGCCAATTCAAAACCACAGGCTCAAGAGAATCAATCTAAAACCAAAAAGATCGCAAAAGCCTCTAAATAGTACAAAATTAACAGATAAGATCCATCAAGAAATTATCAATCTCAAAAACGAAGAAGTTTAATACACCTACTTGGTCGAAAAAACAAAGAAAAACATTTCGATTTGAATCGAAACATGCAAATACTCATACAATCAACAGATAAAAATTAATTAACTAAACGGATAAATAAATTAAGAAGATCCTCTTACCGATCTCAATGGATTCCCGCCGGCAACCTGAGAATTCCTCACAGAGAGAGACAGAGAGATTTTTTTAAGAAAAAAGTTGCGTTATTACTTATTATTGATTTGGGCCCATTTACTTCTATTATATAGATTTTTAATTTCATTGGATTAATTTACCCAATTTTTAATAATATTTCGGTTTACTCTCTCATGATTTAAGTTATTTAGATTTTAAAATAAATTCTTATATTTTAATTTTTTAAAATTTTATTTTTTAAAATTTTTATTAAAAAATAACAACAAAATAGATATGAAATAATATGTACATCTTAACCAATCAAATGTTAATAATACGATAATTTGATTCAATTATTAAATTCGATATAAAATAATTAAATCTGATTCAAAATAATACTCGAAAATAATTAAAATTAAATAGATTAATTTAATAATCTTAAAATTAAATTTGTTATTTAATTTTAAATTATTAATTTATTAAACGGGTAATTAGTTTTCAAATTTTACATAAATTTGGTAATTTAATCAAAGTACAATAAAAATTAATAATAGTAAATTCCTTCAATAAAAAAGTTAATTTATTATATTAACAATTAACGCGATTCAAATGAATTTAACTTAAAACAATTAATTAAATTAGGGTTAGCTGAAATTTTAATTAAGTTTTAATTTAAAGATATAATTTAAAACTGACTTAAACTATTTAATTTAGTTAATTGAAATAAAATAACTTCGTATTACTTGTTAAAATGATGTTATTTTATGTTGACGTAACTGGTTCAAACATAATGTTTCATTGCATTTAAAATGAACTCTAACATTTGTAAAACATTTAAAATAAACTCTAATGTTTAGAAAACGTTTAAAACAGCCTATGATGGAAGCTAAACTCAGAATATAATTCCGTCTAGTCAGGAGTTATTTCGAATGTTTTCTACATATTAAAGTTAAATTGAACAACCTCAAGGCATAGGTGAGTTAGTAAGAGACTTTTCTGGCTTAAGTGAGGTCGCGGGTTTGAACCACCCTTATGTATGCAGTCGTTTAAAATTTAGGACTAGAGCTTTACCTCTCGCAAGGGACCTACCCAGCTCGAGCGAGGATTAGTCTAGGTATGGATGACTTAAAGGTGTCTTCTCATAGTTGGAACCCTCCTAAAACACCTCGTGGGAAACTAAAAAAAAGAAGTTTAAATTGAAAGTTTTATAAACATTATGGTTCATTTTAAATACTCTAAAATGTTAGGGATTAAATTACTCTTTTAACCTTAGCTGAAATGATGGACCAAAAGTTTTAATATCAACAAAAGGGTAAGCCCATTCGCAATTTAACATTTTTGACCCAAAAATTTCTGCAACCCACCTTCAATGCCTTATCCAAAACCAGGCCGGTGAGTGGGTGCCAATTACGCTTTAGTTCATCTTGCAGGAACACAGGTTAGGATTCTTACAAGACAAAGACGATGATTCAATCCACCAGCCACAATGTCTTAACATGCCCTGTGTTCTCTGGTACGAATCCTACTATCAGAAGCTTCAAAATCTCCACTTCCTTCACTCCAAAACCCAATTCGATTCATCCCAAAAGCAATCTCATCCGAAGAAACCAGAGACTCAGTCCTTTGGCCGTGCCGGAAACTCTGGCAGCACAATCCAAGGAACCCATCTCCGAAGAAGAAACAAAGGTGGGTATAAATCTATTTCACTCAAAAGTCACAGCATTCATTAAGTGTTTTTGTTACAGAGCTTGGTTTGGGTACTTGCAGAGAACTGAGGTGGTGGTTAAAAAGGTGGAGAAGCCAAGATTGGTGTTGAAGTTCATTTGGATGGAGAAGAACATAGGACTAGCTCTTGATCAGATGGTACCTGGGCATGGTTCAGTGCCTGTGAGTCCATACTTCTTCTGGCCGAGAAAGGACGCTTGGGAAGAGCTTAAAGCTACTCTGGAGAGTAAACCATGGATATCACAGAAGAAGATGATCATACTTCTTAACCAGGCCACCGATATTATCAATTTGTGGCAACAAAGTGGTGGTGGCATTACATCTTCATGAACATTTTTGGATCTAATCACTTTCAGGTTTCGATTTCATGTGTAAGTTATGTTCATCACAGGTTGGTTTGTGTCAGGATTTGTGGAACTTGAAACTGTTTTTCCATTTTCCATGTGATGAGGATGCAGACTTGAAGCCTTAATCGATTTTGTACGGGTCACTAAAATAGAAGTTATGACGCATGGTACATTTTTTTAGATTTTAGTTAAAAAATAATGATAAAACAGACATATGATTTATTAAATTTCAGTACTATAATATAAAAAAAATTATTTAATTTGTTTAGGCCTGCTTTCTTCCCTTCAAATATATATATATATATATATATATATATTCATTACTATAATAATTCAATTTTAGAATTAATTAATTTTTACTTAGTTTCTGTTTGGTTGGGCTTATACCAGTAGATATTTTCTGAGAATAACTTTTCTAAGAAGTCAATTGACTGTTTGGCTGTCATTTAAAAAAGCTTTTTTGAAAGAGCTTCATACAATATACTGTTTGGTAACATAAAAATAAAAAAAGCACTTTTAATTTTAACTATATTTTATTTTGTAATAAAAATTATTTATACATATAAATATTATTTAAAGTATATTAAAC
>JAOTBA010000001.1:357009-367598 GCA_025629845.1 Erythroxylum squamatum | reverse complement strand
TGAGCCCAATTTGGTTATGGCTTTTTGTTCATTAAATGGCTTTTGTAAATTATTATTGAATGATTGTAATAACTGAAAATGTTTATTTATGAACGTGGGCTCAGATTGTTTACTGTCTATTCCGCACACATGAGTGTAATGAAAAAGAAAATTTTATACTGAGTTTCGACTGACTGATGTAGCACGCCATCCTCGCGGGGCACGGACTCGGATATCATCAACGATGTTGGGTTAGGATCACGCGGGAGTGGGGTGTTACAGTCAGTCTCAAAAATGGATGGTTGTTGAAAATTAGGTAGAGCCAAAACTGGTAATGAACACATAGCAGTCTTTATTTAAACCCGTCCTTCTTCAATAATTGTGTCAACGGAGCAGTAATCTTCCCATAGTCTCTCACGAACTTCCTGTAATACCCTGCCAGCCCCAAATATCCTCTTAACTCCTTAACGCTTTTAGGTCTAGGCCAATCCCACATAGCTTCGATTTGTTTGGATTTGCTGAAACCCCCTTCCTGAGATAACATGTCCCAAGTATTCAAGCTCTAACTTAGCAAACACACACTTCTTCATATTTGCGTATAATTGATTCTCTCTCAATATCTCCAACACTTCTCTCAAATGTTCTACATGGTCTTTTATGGTCTTACTGTAAATCAATATATTATCAAAAAATACGTTTACAAACTTCCTCAAAATCTTGTTAAATACCTTATTCATTAAAGCTTGGAAGGTGGCAGAAACATTAGTGAGCCCAAATGACATCACTAGGAATTTATAGTGTCCATGGTGTGTCCTAAAAGCTTTTTTTTCACATCTCTTTGGTTCATTATGATCTGGTAGTATCCAGACTTTAAATCCTGCTTAGAAAACACTTTAGATCCATATAATTCATCTAATAGTTCATCTACCATAGGTATAAGGAATTTATCTAACACTGTAGCCCTATTTAAAGCCCTATAATCCACACAAAACCTCCAACTGTTGTCTTTTTTCCACACTAACAAGACAGGGATTGAGTAAGGGTTGAAGTTAGGCTGAATTACTCCTGCTGCCAGCATCTCCTCTACTAGTCTCTCAATTTCTGCTTTTTGACAGTGAGGATACCTATAAAGTCTGGCACTTATGGGTCCTACCTCTTCCTTTAAATGTATAGCGTGATCTATATCTCTAGACAGTGGCAGCCCCTTTGGCATGTTAAAGACTTCTTCATAACTATCCAACAGATACTACACCCCATCAGGTAATAAACCTGACTTCTTGTCTCCATTCTACTCAAAAACACAAATATGTATCATGAACAAATTATCTTCTTCTTTAGTTTGCTTCATTAAGGTTTTTAAGCCTATCAATCCCCTGGTAAGGCTTGGATCCCCCCTCAATAATACCCAATTCCCGTTTTCTCGGAATTTCATGGTAAGTTGTGCCCAATCAGTGGCTACCTCTCCCAAAGTCTGTAACCATTTGACCCCTAGTATCAAGTCACATCCATTAAGGGTCATGGGCAAATATTCTTCGGTTATGGTGTATTGTTGCACTTCCAATGGGACTTCCCTACAAACACCATTGCCCTTCACAATTACACCATTTCCCATGACTACCCCATACCTCCTGGTATTCTTTAATTTTAATCCCAATTGTTCCGATAACCTCACAGAAATGAAGTTATGTGAAGCACCCAAGTCTACCAAACAAACCACCTCTAATTCCCCTATCTTCCCCCTCATCTTCATGGTTTTTGACATAGTTAACCCTACTATAAAGCTAACAGCCAATTCGGCACTCTCTTCCCCCTCTTCCTCACTATCAATCTCCACCTCCTCATCTAGCACTAAGAGGACCTGCAGTTGTTTATTCTTGCACCGGTGCCCCGGAGCAAATTTTTCATCACACTTAAAACACAATCCCTATCCCTCTTGTCTTGCCATTCAGAAGCTGATAACCTCTTAAACCTAGTATCCTTACCCCTCTTCTCACTTCTGTCTCCCTCTCTTAGAGCCTCTTTTCCCACGAAACTCCCTTTTGTCTCACTTATCCTGCCTGTGCTACCCTGTCTACTATGCTTATAATTCCTTAACTCCCTGTTCTTCTCCTCTATCCCCGTAGCAGTTTCAATTATTTCAATCAACCCTCTGGATTTAAACAAATTTAATTCATGCCGAATTTGGGGCTGCAACCCCATAATAAAAGTCATTTCATTACCTCCGGTGTCACATCTCTACAGGAAGCAGCCAAGGTCCAAAATCATTTCCTATACTCGAGAAACGTTCCCTCTTGTTTGATGGATAGGAACCTTTGACATACATTGCCTTCGTGGAGTGGACGGAAATGCTTGAGTATCATCCTCTTCAGCTCTCTCCAATCCGGCACTAAGCCAGTATCTTCAAAGGTTCTGTACCACGACAATGCTTCCTCGTCAAAGCTCAGCGTAGCCAACTCCACTTTCTCCTCTTCCGTGTACCTCCCAGCGGAAAAAAATCACTCCGCACAGTTAATCCAAGTATCTAGGTCTTGTCCCTTGAAAATCGGCATCTCAATCCTGCGCGGCTTGCAATTGCGCCTCCAATCTGGTGGTCAAGGTTCGTCATCTGGGTGTCCCCTTCTCCAACATTCCTCTCGGCGATTCATTTCTTCTCCCCGGTAACATCCTCTATCTTCCGGCTCTATTCGTACCTCTTCGTCACCTTACTCCCTCCTTCGCTCGTGTTCTTCCTCTCACCTTCCTTTCTGATTCGCTCCCCTTCTAGATCCCCAATTTCTCGAGTTTGTTCCCCAATTTCAATTTTAGAAACCGGGTTATACCCGTACCGCAAATGGTGCCCTTCACATCTCAATCGAACATCTGGATCAAACCCGGCCCATTTATCTTCTACTTTATCAGGGCCGATTCCTTTCCATGGGAATGCATCCTCTTTGGTCTCCTCTCTTCGACCTCTCATCATTCTGGTGCCTAATGACTCACCTTCGAATGTCTTCGCCAGATTTTGGGGTGACGGATCTGATCGAACCTGAAGAGTTGTAATGGCTTGCATTAGCTGATCAAACCGCTTACTGAACTCTTCCTTTAGCTCACCCTTCATCCCTTCAAGCTTTTAATTCATCTCCACCTTTAGAGAATCGCGCTCCGTTTGTAACCCCACTTTGATTTTTTCTACTTCTTTTTCCATTACGTCGAGCCTGGTATCCTGTTTCTTACCCGCCATGCCCAGATCTTTGGCTCTGATACCAAATGATGGATCCTGCCAATATTCCTCTAACCGAGCAACAAACACAAACACAAACAATAGACTGAAAATGTATATATTTATTTATTGATCACAATTGACCTGAAAATAACAAAGATAAGACACTAGAATTCGATGTTCTAGCTCCTCCAACCTTTTGGCTCAAATTACGTAATACAAAATGCATGATGATCCCCTCCCCCATACACACACACCCCACTGTTTTATTCCGTTGGTCAGCTAACGAACTCTTTTCTTATTTTAGACAACATTACCCCTTTCTTAAAACTTGACCGAACTACCCCTTACTTTTTCTTATCAGTAACAGCCCTGTACCTTTGGACCTTCTCCTTTGATAAGTAAATTTAATTTTTGGACTATGGTCGTAACAGGTTCCTCTTTAAAAATTTTCATAAAATGTAAAAATTTCAACAACAATATTAGACTTCATAACTACAAAAGCATCTTAAAGCACTCACTTCAGGACAACAGATTTATGCATACAGTTCCTCACATATCTTACTTATCGAATCAATACAAACCCATGTGCTTCTCAGTATCCACGCAATCCCCTTGTCCTGACAGAAAATGGCTTCTTCTCCGAGATGGAGTATCGTGAAGTTTCAATGGAAGATCCTTGTACGGTATTTTCCTTGAGATATCCATGTCCTGAATCCTTCACACCAGCTTGAATGATCGGAGGGATATGGTTACTAGAATTCCCAGTTGCCAAGTTCTTGGTTTGTTCATCTTCTGCAGAATCTGAATCAGAAACCTTCAGTTCTTTGATTTCATGTATTCTTGATTCAAGTTTCCAGGACTCATCATTGTCGGATGCTTCACTTCCTTGATCACTGAAACTCTTCCGATTCCCAGGATCCTGGGGATGATCAGATCGAGAAAGTTCAACAGCAGCTCTTGCAGCTGCTGCTGCATAAGCAGCAGACTCGAAAGCTGCTTGAGCTGCATCAGCTACGTCTTTGTACTTTTTCCTGGACTTTATCGAATCAGAGAACTCGTCCTTCTCTATCTCTTCTGATAAAACATAAGTACTGTCACTTGAACTAATAGCCGTTCCTGATCTCGGCTTGTTCTGCTGCTTGCTTGTTTCAGGTGTTTCCTGCGTCATCAACACATACTGAGCATATCTCAAAACCAACCAGGTACAATTTCATTGAGTTATATATAATAATAAGTCTCCTAATAAATTGTCTTAAAATTTTAGATTGAAATATAATGTTTATTATTATATATAATTTTAATTTTTTAATAAAAAATCTATAATTTTAAAAATTCATAAATTTAAGTCAGATGGATAATAATTAATAAAGTAACAAATGATTATGCATTACAACTGGAGTTGAAAATATTAATAAAATTAATTATATAAAAAAAGAAATATTTCTCTAAATTCCTTTAAAATCCATCAAATTAGAACATTATTTTTTAAAAATATAAATTTAATGCTCAGATTAGCATACCTCAATGATACCATAGGAAGCTTCATCGAGCTGTAGAACAATATTGTTCTCTGAAGCAATTTGCTTGAGCACTTTCATTTTGCTCTCCATGTTAGGTTGCCTGGTCGAAAGCTTCTGTACCATCTATACCCAACAAATCCATGATTTAAGTTTCTTTTTTTCTCAAAATGGAAAATATTAAAATCAATTATTTATTGGATCTGTGATAAAAAGAATAAGTGGTCTCAAAACCTATGAATATGTTTCCTTACAAGGTCCATATTGAAGATCTCCCATATAAATGGACTTCCTAGATCTAACAAGTGGTATCAGAGCTGATGGTTTGGTAAGGGTTAAGTATAGAGATATTAGTTAGATCTTGTGATGGCCTCCCGACGAATAAGAGCAAAGAAACTCCTAGTGGGCCCATGCTGGTAGAATAAAAGGTTTCTTAGTGACATCATATACTTGAACTGCTAAGAAAAAGGCTTTCGCTTAAGGAAAAGTCCAAGTCCAATGTAAAAGTTCACACTTGAAGGGGAGATTGTTAGGATGTCAAGTGAAAGTAGGAATCTCATATTGGAAAGAAATGAAATTAGTGAATAACATATAAGAGAAAATGACCCATAAACCTAATGTCTTAAAGTTTTGGATTGAATTGTGGTGTCAAAGTTCATGAATATGTTCCCTTACTAGATCCATGATAAAGATCTCCTATAAAAATGGACTCTTCAGATCCAATAGATACAGCAAAATAGGTGAATTTTCGAGTTATCTTCGTTTATGCAATTTGAGGATTGATATCAAGTCGATGACTTGGAGATTTAAGTACCTTGAGACTGACTCCACAATTGTTGCGCAAATCAATAGCACGAGAAACGAATTCCTTGCCATACCAAGAAGTGAAAGCAGCTCGAATTTCCTGAAGTTCAGGGAATTCACCACATCTCGAAGAGGCATAAATTAAACTTGAGATTGTCTCTTTCAGCTCACCAGGACACTCTCTGCAACCAAAACAACCAAACCTGATCAGTAACCAACAATCTGACAGAACTAAACCAATTATCATACCATCATACCAACCTGTCTTGTTCAATGAGGTTGACCCTTTCAATCAATAGATTGAAGTTGCTCTCCATCATTTGGAAAACGTCTAACATGTTCTGCTCCTTGATCACAATCTCAACCTGTCAAAAATTACCAACAAAGTCTAGAAAATTCTAATATTACATGAAAAAGAGAAATAAGAATGAAGTGGGTTATATATACAGATAGGTATTAATGAGTTATATATGGTCCTCTTTAAAAACCTGTCAGCAAGAACAGTTTTCATGTGAGAAGAGTACATGTTATGTAAATACTATTAACAGACTGAGCCATGATCAGAGAACTCTTACACGAAGAAGGGCAGGTTCATGCTGTCCTTGTTCAAGAAGCTGAACAACATCAGATCGAGCTTGGTTAGTCCTAACCTGACGTTGGTTCTTGAAAATAGCAAGTCGAGAAACAGCAAGATTGGCCATTGACTTGAACTTTGAGGCCTTGAATGATCTTCCAAATAAAGCATCAAGCTTCTTCCCCATCCCCATGCTCAGAAAAAATAAACACAGAAGATGAGAATAGAAAGCTTGACGGACACAGAAGAAGAAGAAGAAAAGATAAGAAGAGCATGTGAAAACAAACAAATGAAGGCTTATTTGAGACTTTTTAGGTGACGACGATGACTGAGACTCCTGAAACTGGACAGGTTGGTACTCGGTTATTACTACGTGTTTTTTTATGGGATTTTCTTAGGAGCTAAGACTTGTTCTTGTTTTCATATTTTATTTTTGCATGAGAGTGTGAACAGAGTATTGAAACATACACAGTTTCAAGCGCGTTTGGTTTGACTTCGTCACTCCTCGGTTTCCTTCCAGGAAAATTGACGATTTCTTCTGAACGACAAAAAGAAGAAGAAAGTGAAATTTTCGGAATATTATATCAAAATTTATATTATATTCGATCGTTAAAAAATTCATCCAATTCGATTAATTTAACCGTAAAAATCTTAAATTATACAATTTTTTGATTCAGTTTATAACTTTTCAGTTTGATTTATTTTGATAACTCTTGATGTTAAAAACTGATCAATTTGTTAAATAACCGGCCAATTTTTATAAATTAATAAATTTTTATAAATCAAAATAATTAAATTAATTTTTATTTAATATTTTTTTTAATTAGACTTCAAGTTTTTCGATAAAATGTTGCTATATTAAATGCAAAGTATATTTATATCCAAACAAATAAAATAACTTATACTCTTACCCAATATTATTAATGAAAGAATAGATTTATTATAATATATTACATCGGGATGATAGAGTAGAAAAATATGGGGTCAAAAAATTTTATATTCGATTTTCCTTACTTACGTTCTATCGATTACGCCTGTCGTACAGAACTTATCAAATGTGAAGTACTTAATTGGCGTGATTTGCAGACTATTGCATTAATCCAGAAATTTATTCAATGTACGTCTACAAAACAGTGGCTGTGAATTCTTCCGTTTAAAAAAAAAAAACTTTAACCCAAAAATTTTTAATCAATATTACCAGTTTTCACTAATAATTTGGACATTTCTGGTTTTATTATTTTAAAAAAATTCATGATAATTTTAATAATTAAGTCGAATTGCCTTCTACGAAAACATAACTCATGATTTAACCTTTTGACATGAAAATTTCACCAATCTCTGACTACTACTGCGCACACAATCCCAAGCCGGTACGTTACGTACTGTACGTTCAAGAAAAAACGAAAGGAAACGACAACGAAAATACCTATCACTGTATACAATATTCAGAGAAGGAAAACACTTGTTGTTGACTCTCTCTCAGTTGCTACTTCTTCCTTGAGCAACAATTTCTACACACTTCCAAACGAAATCTCCTGTAATTTTACCGAACCAATTCTCTAGAAGGAACTCAACATGCGACTCTCGGTACATTACGTAACATTATAATCAACTAATGAAAGCATCAACACAACACATACTTCCATTAGCGTCTTGTGGCCGTAACACTAGTCTTTGAACTATTGAAACTTCAAAGAGACGTCCTTTAAAGTCCTCGGGCTTTCATTTTCAAGGAAGTTGTCATAGTGAAGCCACACGCAAGTTGGCATTAAAAGCCAACCGACCATTCCAAATTTTATAACTCAAATTTCCAATTCCTGCCGCAACTGTGAGGATAGAACTGAAAAGTAAAGGTAGATAATTCAAAGTCATTTTTGGTGACAGGTATCCGAGCCTTCCTTCTTCTAGCTTGGGAGGTGCAACTGCAACATACATATCGCGAAAGAAATCAGTGTGAAGATCATTTGACCTACTTAGCCTTTTTCGCTGAACCGGGCATGCATATCCTTCAGGAGCCACCACCGAGCATTTTAGATATCATTTCCCGGGACCTCAATGGCACCCTTTACACTCGTACCCTTAGGGGTCGAAGCGTTACGCACTAGTCATTTTTGTTTTTCTTTCCCTTGTAACCAAAAAAAAAAAGTCATTATTTAGAGTTAGAGTCCTTTATTTTTATATTTTTTTGAGGGAATAGAGTACTTTATTTTTAGATATTTATAAAAATAACACGGAATAAATTAAATTAATAATCACAATTTTGAATAATGATAAAATCATCAATTAATTACAGAAATGTTATCACATAAAAACTCAATAAATAACTAATACATTAGAAAACTAAAATTAGAAACTCAAATCAACCAATTCTGTTCTTAAAATCTTAATCATAAGAATATAAAATTACATTGTACTGAGCTTCCAACACCTTCCAAGCGATAAATTCCGTCAAAAACATCGTCGCTTTGTAACACAACGTGATAAGACATGACTTCCAAAGTTGTTTATTTTAATTTAATTTTTTAACACTAAGTTATTTCAATTTTAAATTATGAAAAAGCTTAATAACAAAACAATATCATTTCGGATATTATCACTCGGAATAGCCCGAGCGAGTTCCAAGTGGGATCACGTGAATCAATTAATCAAAGACACTAAAAGCTTCCCAAGTTGGTTGAACGTTTCTTACTTTGAGCAAACTTGTTCAAAGGGCACAAGGCATCAAATTAGGTAGAAATTTACACACCTGAATTCACGAAACGGCGTTTAGAAAAGAAAACTAAAACTATTACTTTATCGCCAAACCAAACTTTTTTTGAGTCTTATAATCTCAGTTACCTCCTTGGCAGGAAGAATCAACTTTCTTGTATGAATCAGGCAGACATGGTTTTGCTCAGAAATCAAAAAAGCAGAACAATATCCATCCGTTGCATTTAGATCACTTTCCCAAGGTATGAACAAGACAAAATTGGCATATTACAACAATTTGATCGCCGAAAAGAGCATCGGGAGATTTCTAAACTTCTGACGAGTCAGTGAATGAATAGCCAACACGAAGCATTATGAGACTACCACAGACTATTACTTGCGACACCTAAAATCCTCAAATATGGCCCATTCCAGTTTTTACAAAGAACAGCCCTAAGAACACAACTGGTTAGCCCTTACCGAATCTGCAAACTCTCCAACTTCCTTTTGCAGACTGGTGAAACCCTAATTCTCCATAACTAAAAGATGCAGAAGATGGTATTCTTAAACAAGCTATAATGTTGTTAAAACACCATCAGACTCCAAATGGACACATAACCAGAAGCACCAAAAGGCAACATTTTACAGCCACTGCCATCACGGGTCGAATTTCACATATATAAAAACAGAGTAGATGGAACCAACCTTAAGTGACATTTCTTCACGATGCTTCATCTAAACTAAACTGATCAGAGGATGAAAAAAGAATTCAGCACCAAAGAATACTAATCGGTGCCAAAGAGGAAATAGCAGGGATTGACACTGGTGCGGTGGACTTTTAACATGTATCTTTCTAGTGCCCTTGAATCCGTGTATAAGAAAAAAGAGGCTCTAAAAAGCAGAGAACAATGTCCACCTTAGGTTCCAAAACAATGGTCAACAGCTCCAAGTTGCACAAAACTTGATTGCCCACAACCAAATAAATTCAATCAAGCAGTGAAGCAGAAGCAATAAATTGGTCCTTGATCAATTATGCCTGTCTAGTACTTCTAAAAGTTGCCAAAAGTAGCCCATCTCTTTCTTTTATATTTAGCAAAAGAACACAGTAAATTTCAATCTCACAATTGTTTTCTATGAGAATGAAGATACTTACTAGAGCTGCATCCCGTCACACAGTGCTCTGAAAAAAAAGGAAATAACATGATGTTAATATTCTCCTCGAAATGAAGAACAACAATAGCCTATGGCTCATGAAGGGGAGGTAAAAACATAAGCTAAAGAACAAAGCAAAGAAAAGTAAAAACAAGAACCAGATTGCTTACCAAAGTAAGCAGCCACTTCAAGAGCGCAGCACCACATCCCCAGAGCAAGTGCCTCAGAATGAGAGACCATGGATCAGGTGTATGCAACTCATTAGAATGCAGTTTACATAAATCTTACAAAGAATTTACCATAACGAAACATCATCTTCACCATCTATGCATCAGAGAAGACAATTTAAAATGACGATACCACTACAGAACACAAATCTTATACAAACATATATGATGGGACAAAGATATGTGTGCTGTGGAAGAAGATATCACTTGACAAGCATTTTTAAGAACAAGACAATAAAAACAGTAATCATTCCAAGAACAATCACCAGATGTACGATAACAAACCCCTCAAATAAAAAGCATATAGAATTCAACTTGTGTGGAAATAATCAAGACATGAACTTGCAACGGTTTCAAAGAACTCCTAATGAACAAACTAAGGTACCTTCTCCTGGATGCCCTTTTAAGCATCTAAGCACTGGAGGAATGCCTCAAAGCAGGGTACA
>JAOTBA010000001.1:323808-341366 GCA_025629845.1 Erythroxylum squamatum | reverse complement strand
TTGTTTAATATACTTTAAATAATATTTATATACATAAATAATTTTTATTACAAAATAAAATATAGTTAAAATTAAAAATGTTTTTATTTTTATGTTGCCAAACAATCTACTGTACGAAAGCTCTTTCAAAAAAGTTATTTGAAAAATGATAGTCAAATAGTCAACTAGCTACTTAGAAAGTTCTTATAAGAAAAGATTAACAGAAAAAAGCTCTACTAACAAATGTTCCACTAGTATAAGCCCAACCAAACAAAGGCTTAGTATTTTATATCAATTACTTCTGGGGAATATCGGACACTAGTCAGTTCGCTACTGCATCGACATATTCCATGATCATGGATTATGTGGAATGTTATTCTAATGGAGTTTGGAGGGTAGTCTAGCGTTGGAATGGCCCTTAACAAATTCGCACATTCCTTTGGCTCCTTGCGCACAATCGATTACTTTCTAATCAACAACGAGTTCGCAAACAGTTAACTACTGAGGTTGCGTGCTATCATTGTCGACCAGAAGAATCCTTGTTACATGTGGTTCGGGACTGCAACAAAGCACGTACTTTGTGGTGTGCGTTCCCCCCACAAGTAGTCTCCTTTGATTTTTTTTAACCAAACTCTTATGAATGGCTAGTTATGAATCTCCAAAAGCACTGGTTGGTGTTTGGCTTTGATTGGTCTATTATTTTTTGTGCTGCTTGTTGATTCCTATGGTCTTGAAAGAATATGACCATTTTTTATGAACATTTTTCTAGGCCGGATTACCCTGCACATTATGTACTAGAGTATGTTCGTCGGATTTACAAGGCTTAGGTTTGGCAAGGTAGAGCTAATATCGGTCATAGACCTTGATGTGAACAACTTATAGGCTGGTGTAAACCTCTGCATGGTTGGGTGAGGTTGAATACGAATGGAGTGTGCAAAAGAGCGTCCTCTTTTGGCCACAACAAGTGGACTTATTTGTGATAATACTTGCGCTTGGTTTGAAGGTTTTGTGCATAATATTGATTGGTACTCCTTTATTTCTGCGAAACTTTTGGGAGTTTTTTCTAGACTCAAGTTTGTTTGGGATCTTAGTTATCGTCGAGTTGCTGACTAGTGTACTAACTGACTCGCCAACATTGCTGCTCATTTTGAGTTAGAAACCACTAATTTTGATACTACACTTATAAGGTGCCACTCACTCCATTTAAAGGTTGTGTTTGGAGTTTGTTTCCAATAATAAGCATGTAATGTGTTTTGTTTTCTTTTCCGTTTCATTTATTAAAAAAATATTACTTAGTTTCGGCCTCCCTATTCGAAAAATATGAGCATAAAATGCGCTTCTTGTTTCTTTTTCCCAGTTCAATCTAATAATTACAATAAACATGAAAAAATAAACCATATAAAAATGATGAAATATCAAATTAACAATAATTCAAAATAATTAGTTGAGTTCTTAATGAAATAAAAATTGAATCAAAACTAATTTAAATGGATAAAATATTAATATTTTTATAGACAAAAAAAAGAATTATTTGATATCTAATTTAATTTATATTATTTAGTATACAAAAATATATATTTTATATACCAATTCTACCAAATCGTGAAAACACAAACTTTATATTTTCATAATAATAATAACAACAGTTTAATAAAAATTTAGCTAACACGTAGAGTATAGGGAATTATAATAGTATGCAGTTTTACTCTTAACTAGTTAAAAAGTTGTTTCTTAATAACCCATATGAAAAAATAAAAAATAATAAAAGTAAAAATATAAATATAAGTAAATAAATAATTTTTGAAACCGACATTTTAAAATAAAATATAGCCAAAATCATTTTATATAAATAGAATAGATAGAGAATACATTTATAATATATAAATAGAATAGAATTACAATATATAATTATATATTTTATTTTATATAATTTAATTAATTGATTAATTTTATTGAAATTAAATACAATATAAAATTAATTTATTACAATTAAATTACGAAACAATTAAATACTTTTGGATACCTTATTCGTTCCAATTCTTTCATTTATTCAAGATATCCATAAACGGCGAAAATTTCTTTTTTACCTATCTTTATCCTGACGAGCTAAAATCAAAGTTCTTATTTTTGTTGAATACTTGTTTGAGTAAATTTGGAATGAGCGCCACAAAAACCTGAGGCAGATGAGGCAGATAAATGAATTTCTGATCTATGCCTTTATTAAAGTTCACTATAAGTTTCCAAAATGAAAAATATAAATAAATAAAACAAAAAGTAGAGAAAGGGGTCAAACTTTTATGTGATTTTGAATTTTTTAAAAATTCAAATAAATATAATTAAATGTAAAATGTCTAATTAAATGTAAAATGAAATGAAATGTGAACAACAACAATTAACAAAATAATAAAAATTTTAAATTTTAAATTATTTTCATTATTTTACAATATATTATTATATATAAATAATTATTATATATATAAATAATTAGAATATAATAAAGATATATATAAACTAAATGGATAAGATACAAACTAAAATGTTAAATTAAATAAACTATAACTATAAATTAAGTATTTCAATTATATAAATCAAAAGTATATAAATAAATTAATTATATAAATCATTATCCTTATAAATTATAAGCATAACTATATTATTTTAAATTTACCTATTACCATTATAAGTATAAATAAATTATTATAACTATAAATGGATATGAAAATGAATTTAGATTTAACTATAAATAGATATTATTATGTATAATTCTAATTTTGATTATAATTATAGAATATTATTGCTATATATATATATTCCTACTAGAATGTATGTTGATAAAAAATAGTGTCGTTTTGGTTACATGTATTGAATCTTAGGTCTGGTTGGGCTTGGTCATGAGTCTGGCTCCGTGGATCTCAGGACAGGATGGGTTCGAACTCCGCCCATTGCCATCTGTAGAAATATGAATGCTAATTTTGCAACATAGTCTTGGGTTTTAAATTGAGAAAATGAAGTACTGGGAGGACAGTTATATGCTGTTGAACAACTCTTGATGTATCTGTTGGGCGGGCGATGTAACCAAACACACGCACTGCCAACCAACTTCTCCTCGACATCTCCGTCCGTCATTTCTCTTCTCCACTCTATTTTTACTCACTACTCACTACCTGTCCTCAATCTCCGACAACCGATGGCCGCCACCACAACCCCATTCCTCAGCAAACTCACCATCTCCAGCAACGTCATCTCCTTCTCCTTCTCCTCCTCTCTCTCCCCTTCATTCCCTCTTCTTCCGTCCAGAACTCGCCTCCACCGGAAATCCCAAAATGCGCTCTCCGTCAAGGCCAAGATTCGCGAGATCTTCATGCCCGCACTCAGCTCCACGATGACCGAGGGCAAAATCGTGTCCTGGATTAAGTCCGAAGGGGATGTTCTATCCAAAGGCGACAGCGTCGTCGTTGTGGAGTCCGACAAGGCCGACATGGATGTCGAGACTTTCTACGACGGAATCCTTGCCGCCATCGTTGTCCCCGAAGGTGAGACTGCTCCTGTCGGCGCTCCTATCGGCCTCTTAGCTGAATCCGAGGACGAAATCGCCGAAGCCAAAGCCAAAGCAGGTTCTAGTAGTGGTGGTGGTAGTGGTAGTTCCGCTCCACCATCAGCTGTTGCTCCTTCTCCTTCTCCGCCGCCGCCACCGACGACGACGACTTCCACTCCGGCTCCTGCAATCTCGCAACCTGCTGCAGCTGCGACGGCAGCGGAGGGGCCGAGGAAGATAGTGGTGACGCCGTTTGCGAAGAAATTGGCGAAGCAGCATAAGGTGGACACTAATAAGGTGGTTGGAACAGGGCCATTTGGGAGGATCACTCCTGCTGACGTCGAATTGGCTGCCGGAATTTTGCCTTCAAAGCCAAGCGTGAGTCCTGCGCAGCCTGCTCCGGTCGCTGCTGCTGCTCCGGCGAAGCCTGCTCCCAGTCCTGCTGTGCCGCCGTTGCCGGGGTCCACCGTTGTGCCGTTCACGACGATGCAAGCGGCTGTGGCGAAAAATATGGTGGAAAGTCTCTCAGTGCCAACTTTTCGAGTTGGATATCCAGTGACTACTAATGCTCTTGATGCACTTTATGAGAAGGTGCATTGTGTTTGAATACTTAGATTCTGTTAGCTTAATTGTCTATCTATCTATTCAGTTAGATTGTATTCAGTTGGATAAAATTCTTTTCTTTGATTGTAACCAAGTAAAAAGATCAAACTTTGACTGTGCATAGATCTCTTTAATGCGATACTCTGTATATTCTTGATATGGTGGTAATGGCTGAACTTGATCGGTTCTTACCAGGTGAAACCAAAGGGTGTAACAATGACTGCCTTGTTGGCAAAGGCTGCTGCAATGGCACTCGTTCAACACCCAGTTGTGAACGCTAGCTGCAGAGATGGAAAGAGTTTTACGTACAACAGTAACATCAATATTGCGGTGGCTGTTGCAATTAATGGTGGATTGATCACGCCAGTTCTGCAGGATGCTGATAAGGTATTGTTTGAGTCAATTAACTATTTCATCTAGATCACTTCGTGGTTACTTTCCCGAGTTCAAGTTAACTAAAGTGTGCAATTTGTGTAGTTGGACCTGTACTTATTATCTCAGAAGTGGAAAGAGTTGGTAGAGAAAGCAAGAGCAAAGCAACTTCAGCCCCATGAGTATAATTCAGGTGAACCATATGGCTTATTCTATTATACATGCTCTACTAGTTTAATGTACGGATTGTAAGTGAACATTGGTTATATTGGACTTCTTTGCAGGGACTTTCACTGTATCCAACTTGGGAATGTTTGGAGTGGATAGGTTTGATGCTATTCTTCCTCCTGGCCAGGTATTTTGTTATCAGTAGATTTTTTGTCTCTGTATTTAATTTGCGCTCGCTTAGCCATTTGCTTATGTTTGGGATGCTATTTAGGGAGCCATCATGGCTGTTGGAGCATCAAAACCAACAGTGGTGGCTGATGCAGATGGATTCTTCAGTGTTAAAAGTAAAATGCTGGTAAGTTAGATCTCCATTGCATGACCCATTTGCTTCTGATTCATCTGACTACCCTATGCCAATGCAACTGAATAACTGATAAATTATATGTTGCAGTAAAATGTATACAATTAACATATAACTTTAGTATTTGAAGGTTCCCATTCTATACTGTAATTAAACATGGTCAAAATTTGGAAGATTTCAACCTATTTGTTTCCATTCTAGCATTCCTGTTCCAGTTACGCCATATGCAATTCTGTAAGACAAAGCATGAAACCTTGATTGGGCCTAATAATACCCTTCACCTCAACTTGATGTTGGAGTATAAACTATTCCTTTCTGATTACATGAGCTATTTGATTGATCGATTCAACTTTTTGATTAGCTTGCTAATAGTGCTGTTATTAGCGAAATGGAAGAAAATTTGAAGTTTATATCCAAATTGACTGCTAATGTCTGTTCAATATGATATTATTGTGATCTGTATCCAAGTGTTACTTAGAATGTTAAGTTGTTCAAGAAGAATCTTGTTAGCTCCACAAGAAACCTTGTTTTGGATTGCGGTTATAGGTGATAAAATCTTCCCAGTGTGATATAGGTCTTATGAGAGAGTCCGACCCCTAAAGCTAGCTCAAAGGGTGGGAGAGCCCATAAGCCTATATAAACCCCACATCAGCCCTCATATGACCGATGTGGGACTCAAGTCCCATACCTTACAATTGGCTCGTAACATTCCACCATGCTTCGCAGCCCAGCACTTACGGGCTGGCTGTGCGCTAGACCTTTTCTAGCCCCGGGCGAACACTGCAATACCGGCATCGCCACTCATGGCACAAGGACTCGGAGGAGTGGTGTTGATTCTGATACTAATTGATAAAGGTCTTATGAGAGCCCAACCTCAAAAGCTAGCTCAAAGGATAGGAGAGCCCATAAGCCTATATAAACCCCATATCAGCCTCCCATATGATTAATGTGAGACTCAAGTCCCATACCTTACAATTGGTCCGTAACACAGTGCTAACTGCATAGTTTGTTGCTGTTCTAGAAAGGTCAGTTTCCTTCAGGCAGGCATTGTTGCAATATACATATGCCACTCTCTCTAAGTTGACATGCTATATGGAGTTGCTATAGGTCCAATGCATTTGGGTTGCTCATACAAAGTATATGATCCCCTTTATCCATGGTTTAGATGTTGTGTTGATTGTAGATGTAACTAATGATCAAGTAGATGTCTCAAAAATTGCAGGCCTTGGGGTATTGTAAGATAAAAGACATATAGTCTGTTATGAATACGGTTTTAGTGTGAATATCTGTTTGTCTTTTGGTACCCTGTGTTCTAGTAATAGTTGAAGGGATTTCTGCCTATTTCTTGCTAAATCTTCATATATGCTAAAAAACAAAAAAAAATCCTTTTTGCCACTTAAAATGTCTTAGAAACACTTCTAATTCTCTTGTTAATGTTCATGTTTGTAACATTTTACCTCATTATTGAGATCAAGCTCAATCCATGGCAATGCCATATCATGCCAAGTGATCTAAAAAATTTTCATCCAGGATTGTTACATGTGACCTGGAACTGTTACTCATTGACATTCGGTTCACCACGTAATCTTAGCAAATATGTTCAAAGAATCACCAAATGCCATTTTTTATGGTGAAAACTAACCACTGTGATCCAGCAAAAATGGAAATGTATGGTAAGGTGTGTTTGATCAAGTCTCAAAGGCTAGTCTGCCTGCATCTTTTGCTGGAGGCAAACTGGTCCTAATTCATGCACTGGTTGCTCTCTGATTCATATACATATTCATGCAACTCCATTATTTTGCCTTTGGTGTTAAGGGGCATGGTGTGTCTGTGATTCACACTTTCCGGTGTGCATTGTTATTTCATGGCTTGGGATTTTGTAGTCAGTGGCGCTGTTCTTGTCACTAATTACGTTATAAGCTAGGTCCTGTCTGTATTGCATTCTCTAAATGCTCTTCACTGTAGATTCTCCCACAGTTTCTCTTTCTAGTTTAATTGTGAAACCTAACGAGTAACATATCTCGCAGACATCCGATGTGACCCTTACTACTAAAATGTTTTTGTTCTGTTCAGGTGAATGTAACAGCTGATCACCGAATTGTTTATGGTGCTGACCTGGCTGCGTTCCTTCAGACCTTTGCAAAGATTGTTGAGGACCCAGAAAGCCTGACATTGTAGATTATGTTCGTGAAATGAAGTGGAGGACCCGGAAAGAATGGTTTATCTTGCAAAGAGTGCGTTGCTAAACAACCTAGTTTTGGAGGACATGCTTCTGAGGCATATTACATTTTCTTTTGGAAGTTATATTCCGGTGTTAGTTCTCTTCTTAGTCTTTCCAAAGATTTGCAAATAACGCACATGGATGAGCACAACATTTTAGACAGGAATAACAAAGATCTTGGAAGTTTTTAACAGAACTTGATATATTCTGTTGTTACTGTCATAACATCATTGCGAGTATTTTTTTTCGAGCATTTTAATATTTTCTTGACCACCTGCAAGTTAAAGCCAGATAGTATTTCTTCAAGCTTTATGAACCATCAGAAGTAGGTTGAAGAAGAACAAACCAACTTGAAGGTAACACATTACTGCTTAAAAATCTTCCTGATGCTTAAGGCTTAACAAATACCACTGTTATTACCATAAAATAATTTTTATGCTTAAAAGGCTGTAAAAATTTATTTGTCGGTATCAACATGTATGTACAGATCATCTATTGTTGTTTCTTGTCAAATCTAAGTCGTTCCTAAAACAGGAAGATGCTTCATGAATCCCCTCTTTAAACACAGGTATCATATGACCTTTCTTTTAAGATGTTGAAGTTACCAGTCCAATGTGATATTCCTGGAAATGTAAAGCTTGTCAATGTACTCTATAACTGGAAATGTTGCATCGATATACCTTTTCATCTTCTTTTCTGCTGTCTGATCTGCAACAACATGGGTAACAACAAGTGTTAGATATCTCTATGACATTGGACATCCAACATTTGTTTTGTCCAAGTTGTCTTGACAAGTTTTGTCTGATTATGAATAGATTCTACTTACATAGAAACTCATATAAGAGACAATTATATAGAACATCTTGAGGATAATGTAAAATTAACTCAAGACTCACCGGTTTCATTGAGTTTCAGCAAAAGTTGGTCCCTTGATGGGAGAGTATACATTCCAGCATAAACAGCTGTTCTGACTGCCCATGTGTGGTATGGAGCACAAACCTGGGAATAAGCTGTAGTTGCAGCTTCCTTTAAAGAATCACCACTACAAATAAATTGCAGATCAGATAAGCTAGATTTGAGTCGAAAGTGAAACAGAACTTTATGCAACTTAGAGAGGTTGGAACGTACTCGGTTGACAGAAACTGTTCGAATAAGGCTCTGATGAGGTCAAGACCCTGCCTGACTCGACGAAGATTACGCGAATGACTTCCTGGAGTTCTCACAGTTCCATTTGCAACATCGACGTCCAATATATTTTCCAAGCTGCTAAAGCGCCTGGATGCTTCAACCAGATCACCCACCTGAATCATTCAAATTGTAAGCTAAATTTGGATGTTTCTTTCTATTCCTGCATTTTCGAAACATTTGATAAACGAAGGAAAATGACCAAAATTGTAAATTAAATCCTAACGTTCTGTAAAATATCTAAGTAAACAATTACCATTACCATTATAAGTTTAAACCTGTTATTTTGTGAAAAATTAGATGAAAATAGCACATTCGACCTAGAAAAATCCTGGAAATCTTATTATACAAGATGAAGAAAATGGTTAGGAGAATGAGAATAGACCTTGGCGACGTACTCAGATTCAGCGAACTTGAAAGCGAGACCAAGACAGCTAAAGAGCACAGCAACCAGACGACACGCATCGCAGAACGTATTCAAACGCAACTCTTCTTCTCCTTCACCATTAACGTTATGATCATTATTAGCAACAGCCTCGCCATTGTTCCTCCTTGAACTCAGCCTCTTGGCTATGTCCTCAAATGCCTCGGCAACCGCCGATAGCGGCGTTTTGGAATGACCCTTTTCCGGTGACGCCGCCATAGCCACGGGGGTGGTGTCTTCCAGGATGTCTGTCGTCGGTGGAGGTGGACGATCTTGTTGTAGCGCCTGAAGCTGGCCTGTGCTGTTATAGAGAAGTCTCTTTATCATCTTCTTCTTCTTCTAATCTTCTTCCTACACACACACTGTTTTTTCTTTCTGGATTTGTTCTTGAAATCCTCGAAATCCTCCAATATGAGCTCAAAGAACACGAACTAGATTCGAAAACAACGAATCTATGACTATTCTTGAAAGGTCAAAGATAGGATTTGCGTGTCTTGTTTCTATTTTTACTTTGCGATCATTTCCTTTCTCTTCTGATAGAATAAATGCATGAGAATTGTAAGGCAATGATCAGAATAAAAGTTCACCGACTATTACGGGCTGCCTAGAAAAAACGTAAGACAGAAAAATAAAACCAAACAACAGAAGCTTTAGATGGAATTTGGACATGTTTATGTAAATAGGTCTTGTTTTCTCAGAAAATATCAGACGTGTCTGGTTGGAAAGTTCGTGTCGATGGAAAAAAAACAGAACAGTCAAAGTTTCTTGTTTTGGGATGATCTTTTCTTCGCTACTTCCTCAGGTTGCGGAGTTGACTCGCAATTTGTCTGACTTTTTGGTGTGGATGTTTGGGCCGGTATAATATCATTATTGTTAGAACTTGAGCCCATCTTCGGTTAGTTAAAATGAAATTAAAAAAAAAGAAAAAAAGGATTTTCTTTTATCTATTTCTACTAAATATTACACACAAAATGTTGTTGATTCTACATGATTTCTGACATATTTCTTATTCGAGTTGAGCTCGGTTAATGTAAATATAGACTGACGCATTCCTAAACAAAGAAGAAGACCTAAAATCGTGGCAATCCAAATCCAGTTAAATGGATGAACTAAACCTTGTTTCCGAGTTCCACTCCATCTTCCATGGAGTCTCCAAGTTCTTTACCACTATGGATCTGGATTGGCTTAAACATGTAAAACTTTGCACACCACAAGTAGTATATAAGATTGATGGCTTGCAAAAACGTAATGAGCCAGTAAAAGTACTCCAACTTCCCTTTGTTCAAGTTATCATCAGGAAGCCAATGGCTGAACTTGTGAACCAAAGTTACCAGTATTGTGCTCACGTAGTTGCCAGCGCATATTGCAGTCCAGAACAAAGCCATTGCAGTGGCTTTCATGCTTTCTGGTGCTTGATCATAGAAGAACTCCAAATGCCCAATTGCCATAAATGCTTCAGCTATTCCATGAAGACAATATTGAGGGGCAAGCCAAAAGACTGAGATCGGAATAGTTTGATGAGAATTGGTCAAACCATTATCAGAAGCAGCTTGTTTTCTCTTAATCTCCGCGAAACCAGCAACAAGAGTTGCTAAGATTGATATAAACAAACCAATCCCCATCCTATGCAAGAAGGTAATGCCACGCTCAAGGCCAGTGAATTTACGTGCGATGTGGACAAGTACTCGATCGTATAAGATTATTGTGGTAAGCATTGCGCTCATAGTGAAGACAGACATTGAACCTGCAGGAATTTGGAAGGAGTTGGTGATATGTCTGTTCATGGACTCGGCTTGTTGGAGTGAAAATGTGTTTTGTTGCGCATAGGCTGTGATTAAAATGATTCCTGATGCCCCTATAGGTCCCATCCTGATAACACATTTCAGTTCTTCAACTCTATGTACTGTGTTCAATCTCCACAAGTTTGGTGCTTGGCCTGGTTTAACATCCTCTCCTTCCACAACAATGGCAGCTTTATCAAGAAACCTGCATCATGAAACCCGGATCAGTGTCTAAACCTGCTGTTATCGTAATTACGATCGTATTCACAGCTGTCAGATATTGTATCTAAGATGGGATGTTTCAGATAAGGACAGAGGAGACAGAAACTTGGACACAAGCTTTTGTTTGTTAGCTAATTAAGAGCAGAGTTCAGATCCTCTGTCTAATATTACGGTGTCTTATTGTGTCCAATAAATTGCAGCCATTAATTTATGTAGATCCCGCAAAATAAATAGCTAAGATTTTATGAAACAGAATAAGACAGAGTAAAACTAGACAAAAAATCTGGATTCGTTACAGCAAGAAAGGTCTGAAGCTGTGGACCTCTAAAGACTTACTTTATAGATAAAGACAATACTTTAGATCATCGCCTACGTACATTAGGTTATCTCTATCCTGCATCTTACAACCACAACTATAATTGAATGAATAGAAAAACAAAAAATAATAATAAATGAGATCTGAAATTATTTTTTGATATCTCTTAACTTTACCACACATATCTAACCTAATGATTTTGTACAGATTATCTTAATCTTTTTAATGTATTTCCAAATACATAAATACCCTTTTTTGATATGAATTTTTCTATAGTCTAAAAATAAAAAATTAGACAATTGAAAATTTTATTGTAATTATCATGTTGTTAATTGAAAGTATAAAAAACTAATTAAAATATGATGAAAGGACTTATATGATAGATAAGTAATTCCATATAAAAAAAGTAAATGATAATTTAAATATAAAAATTGAGGTAAAAATAAATAAATTACATAATATTCTAATATAAGTACCAATCCCCAAGGGTATTTTTCTAATTTCAATAGGACATTTCCACTAAACTATCCCTCCAGCTTGATTAAAGATGGAGAAGTCACACTTAAGATTAAGATTAAGACCCCTTAACCCTTTTTTATTAAAGAAATCATCTTTGTTAATAGCATGGTACGTAAACTTCTGCATGAAAGAACAGAAGTAAAAAAAAAAAAAGAAGCAGAAGAAGAAGAAGGAAAACAGTTACTTCATGTGCTTGGTATGAAAAAGCTTTCCACCCATTGAAATAGGTCCATCAAGCTCATCATTCTGGTATAGTAATTTAGGGTCTGAAACCATTTGAACCTTCCTTTTCCTGAAAGCTGAAACCATCACTTGTAGCAGTCTTGTGAACGGACTTCCTGCCGGATCCAAATTCCGGTAAAGCCGGTACCCCAGAATAAATGGAACAAGTGACAGTAACATTGCCATGGTTGGAATTCCAAGTCCCCAACCCCATCCAATGTTGTCCTGAACATAGATAAGAACTGTCACTGCCAATAATATCGAGACCCCCATAACAAAGTAGTACCAGTTGAAGTAACGCCATATTTTTGTGGATTGGTTAGGATCCGTTTCGTCGAATTGGTCCGCCCCGAATGCTGCCACACAAGGTCGGATACCACCTGAACCTAAAGCTGCGAGTAACAAAGATAGATATAGTATCGCTAGTTGTCCTGTGTCAGCTTGTTCACACACTTGGTCACTCTTACATGGCGGTGGCCGGAATTTTGGAAGTATCGCCGATATAGTTAAAATTGTCATGCCCTAAAATGATAAAGAAAGAGATAAGGGTTAAGGAGAGAAGGCAAGAGACAAGAGTCAAAGAAGAGAGCAAGAGTTTAGTGTTTACTATCTGGTAAATTATGGAAGCAACAGTGATGGTCCAGAACCGGCCGGCGTATGAGTCGGAGATGAAGGCGCCGAGCAACGGCGTCAAGCTTGATGTGCCGCCGAAGTTGGTTAAGGTATTAGCTGCTTGAGTTAACGGCATGTGAAGCTGCGTTGTTAAGTAGGTAATCATGTTGGTGTTGAACCCAACCACAGCCAACTTCTCGCAAGCCTCATTAGCTGCACAAAAATCAATCAAACCATCATTCAACAATCAAATCTAGTTCATACCCACAAAACAAAACAGTCTTCTTCCTTTAAATTTCTACATGAACTCTTCAAGGAAGCTTACCAAATATGAAAGGCATTGTAACCATGCCACCCTTCTGCCTCTTCTTCTCATGGCCACCTTTGCCCTCCATCTCCTTCATTTCTGTGTTCTTGTTTCTTTATCTTTTTCTGGTTTGAAATCCTCCCCAAGTGCCAGTATTTATAAGCTAGTTCGCATGCAAAGATTACAGTAACAATAATGGTGATTTTTTTTTTTTTTGCTTGTAGATTCTGCTGCATTGATGGCAACAGATGATAGGCGTATAGTCTAGTAGGCAAACCTTTTCCACTAAACTAAATTGAAGGAGAGAAAGATATGAGAGTGGAAACAAATTAGAGGTCTATGAAGTTGTAATCAGCTTTTTTTTCTCCTTCTTGGTTTGTATTATTGTGCTGAGGATAGGTATCGTGCAATGATTCCTCCTTTACGGTGGCTCTTTTTGTGTTGTATTGTAATTAATTTAAGTGGAGTTTTCTTAATAGTTGTGCGAACGCCATGGCTTATTGTGTGAATGATGATCTAGTAGTCGTATTTGATATGGACTTGTTACGATCAATCTTATGATTATATGTAGTTTTTTAAAAGCTCTACATATATGAATATAAATAATAAAAATATTGTTTTTATAAAATACCCTTAATTTATAATAATTAAATAATGATCATATGATTAGTAATTAAATATGTAATCACAAGATATATAAAGCAGAAGAAGGGAAGCCTACGAGGAGTTGGCATCATATAAGAGCCATTTCTATCCATCTAGAAGACGTAAAAGCTTTGGTTGATGAGTGTCCTAACTCAAATGAACAGGACACAAGTCTACCGAAAGTAATTATTTTCTATTATTTCAAGTCTAAGGACATTAAATTAATTAGAAAGATGAAGGTAAAGGTTGAAAGAATAAAGAAAACTCATGCCCATAAATCTTTCAAAACAATTTAATACTCTTAGGAAAAGAGTTCCATAGTCCGTGAATGATGAATATCAATAATTAATAATATTATAAATAGTTAAAAAAATTATTAAATAAAATTTTTTATTTGACAATCATAATTATGATATATTAGGCCCTAATTTTATTAAGATCAAAATCAAATTAGGGAATAATGCCGTTATTGGTAGGTCTATCTAGTTGGCCATGATCCTTCCTTGTGTTATGTTTCCTTTCTTCGAGAAAGATGTTGAATAACTTTAGTCATTATCATTTCTACATTATATTCCAATCTTCAATCTTTGACAAGGTTTGATCCATTTTGGCAAATCAATATATATAGACAGGAAGATTAAAAAAAGCCAATATTGCAAGTTGTCTACTTATATTTGTATACATAAATATATATCATCTAGCAAGGGGAAGTTTTTATTGGTTTATATTTTACAGTCAATTCCTTTGGTTGTAATTTAGTGACAAAATATTTAAAGACATTCTTATCTTGTACATGTGTAGATGTATATGATAAAGTTCATAGGATAATTATACATTGAAAATGAAATTATAATGAGATTATAATTATGAGATTCATATTGCATTTATGTATTAATCCTAAATTGTTCCTAGTCATTGTTCTATTAAAACTGAGCATTAATAGAACATAAAAAGACTAGTACACATTTTGTTTTTTCTTATGAAGAAAGTAGCCGACCTCATAAACTAAAGTATAGAGATACTTAAACAAACGTGTACTAGTTAGAGAAAAAGTTCACTGAACAAGCTCGATATGAGAAATCTATTAGGAACATTACTTGTATGTCTATAAAATTCTCATTGTAATGATTATATAAGTGATTCTTTGACTTTAGATCAAGAAAGTAATCTTGTTTAGGGATTGCTATGTTTAGATACTACTTATGACTTACGTAATCATAGTTCAGTCAATCAGTAATCATTGGATGTAGTATGAACTATATGGAGGTAGTTGTGTGGTCAAGATATAATTCATCACCCTAAATTAATTAGGAAGAATGTTTCGTTGTTTTCGATTAGTATAGATTCAAAAAATCCTTGGCCAAGGTGGAATGATGTTTTGTAAATAGTTTACAAATTTTATTAATTGAATTAATAGCTAATGGCGGAGAACAAATATGATTGGACAAAAAATAGAGTAGACATTAATTTCGTGCTCTATGTCTAATTGAAATATTGTATGTTGAAAGTATTGAATTATACAGAAAAATCATGCACAGAAAAATTAGTCAAAACTACTATAACATTCCTAAATATTTGGATGGTCATGATATGCTGCTAGATCCTAATTTTGATCTATAATTATAAATTGTTTAATTGGAGAATTAAACATACACCAAAATGAATTTTAATTTATCTAATTCTAATTATGAATTAGAATCATAATTTATAATCATTGTCAATATATTTGGGAATCTAATGGATCTCAAATAAAGAATGAGTTAAAAAGAGTAAAGATATTTTAATCAAGTTGGACTTGATTGTAAAGTTTGAGAAACTTTAAGATTAATGTGAGCTATTTAATAAATAAGGATAAATATGAGATATTATATCTAATTTAGGCATAATTGATATTTATTTAGAATTATTTGTAATTATAATTAAAATTTAACTGAAATTATCAATAAAATTACTAAAATGTCAAAAACTTATTAGGCTTAAGCTTTATGGAGTTAGCACTTCTTGTTTAGCCCTCTCTATAAGAGTTACAGAGTTCTCTCAACTCATTCTGTGGATATTGTTGGAGGCCAGATACTTGTGCAGCTACGATAATTGAGATCAAGGGCGGAGCCACAGTGGAGGCAAGTGGCGGCGCCCCCACTGACATCTAAAAAAATTATAATTTAAAATTATTTTAATTTTGTAAAAAAATTAAAATTTTGTTCCATTAATTTAATTGGTAATAAAAAACAATAATAAAATTATAAATATATTAAGATATTAAATAAAATATAAAATATGAGCTTATTTATTTTTATTAAGATTATTATTATTTGGGTCCATGATTTTTTTAAATAAAAGCCTACAAATAGAGAGATAAAAATTACATACTTAATTGACTTTTTTATTCATATTTTCTACCCTTTTGACTTCTTCATCACACTACTTTTTATCTTTTTGGCTTCTTTTTCTCCTAACTTCACAAGGACTACCACACCTAAAACGAAAAACAATAATCTATATTGAACGCAATTGTGGAAAGGATTTCTCAACAAGCCCCACCCCATTCTACTGCTGATAGGTAGATTCCAACTTCTTTTCTTTGAAAGAATATGTAGTACGTATAATTTAGAGATGGGTTCTTGTAAGTTGTAAATTGTAATAGAGTTAGTACAGTTTTAATCTTTACATTCTTTTATACTTTTAATGAAGACGCAGGATAAGATATCTCATTGTAGACGAAAAATCGTAGCATATAAAGTCGTAAAAATGATAATAGGGATAAAAGAAGTACCCTAGATGCCCTTATGAATTAAATTGAAAATAGTTGAAGTTCTCATATTGATAAGTGAAGAAAAGATATACAGATGTATTTGGTCGGGTGTGAAGTGGTAATGATCATCATGTGATTTATTGGAAAAGAGACGTTTAGGTTGATGTTGGTGAAGCCAAAGGTTGATGTTGATTGAATCCAAGTGACTCTTTTTATGCTTTTGATAAGCAAAAATTGATTCGGCTTGCTGAATTTTATCCTTCTGATTTCTCTAAAATAGAGCTTATTATTCTTGGTGATCAACTTGATAATTATATTGTTGATATGCAATCTGATGATTAATTTTTGATATTAAATGGGATTAGTGATCTTGCCAAGAATCTAGTTGAAACAAAAAAGGATGTTGTGTACCTTTTGATGTTTTTACTTGTGAGATTAGCTTTGATTTTTCCTGTTGCTACTGCATCGATGGAAAGAGCATTTTTTGCAATGAAGATAGTAAAAAATCACTTGTGCAATCGAATGTGAGATTCTTGGATGAATGACTGTTTGATCACATATATTGAGAAATATATCTTCAATAATATTGACAAAGAGAAAATTTTACAGTGATATCAAAATATAAGGACTCGCAAGGAACGATTGTAATAGGTTATATGTAAAAAGTTCAAAATAATGATGTAATTTTTTGTTTATCAAATCTACAAATATTTGTATCTTTTTCAGTAATATAAGAGTACTTTAAATATTTTGCCCCCACTCAAAATAATTTCTGGATATGTCCCTGATTGAGATGGATTGGTTTCAAAAACAATTCGAGGTATACAATAAAATAAAGATCAAGTTTCGTAATAAGATACAAATTTCGATTTATACTTTGTTATAATTATGTGTTAATCATTTTATATAATTAAAGATATTTTGATTTTTAGGAAATAAAAAAATTATGAAATTTTTTGTAATTATTCATTTGCAATCGAGGTCGGATCTGATCTTGAACTCTCAACAATTTTGAATTCAAGGATATCTCTTTCAAAAACAAAAAACAAAAAAAGAAAAGTAAGGACCTAATCATCCAAGGCATCATAAAAGGTGGAAGTCGCAATAGTCTTTTCATGCATTATTATTTATCGAGAGCTAGACTTGGCATGGAAAGCTGACAAGCAACTTGCAATATTTTTTTTTTTGGATACAATGGACAAAAAACATCAGCACAATCTAACTAGTGCATCTAGTGGCGGTACAAAGACCGCGCTGATCTCTACGAAGCTGAATCCTGAGAAGATGCGGGGGTGCTTGCAGGATATGCAGGCCTGGTCGGGAGAGCATAGCGA
>JAOTBA010000001.1:307317-318659 GCA_025629845.1 Erythroxylum squamatum | reverse complement strand
AAACCTCAAATGTTTATTTCTCCAGAATCTCAAATTTTTCACAATTCATGAACAATTCCAAAACATGAATGCAACACATTATAACACACATAAGCATATAACACATCACAAATTTTGGTTTAGGTCGGTCCAGAAACAGAACGCACTGCACATTCCCGCATAGCAGTCTTGTGCAGCCGTGAAAAGAACATACTACACTTTCCCGCATAGAGGTCCAGTGTAGCCGTGAACTTGTGGGAGTTCGTAACGGAGCTCTAATGCCACTGGCGGGCAGGCGGGCAAAGCCTAGACAAGTGCACTTGACCCTCTTATGGGACCTAACCGAACCCACATAACAAATAGTTCATACTTGAAAACAAATTTGCCCGAAGGCACATTTCGAAAATTCAGTTTTCATATCATGTCATATTTCATACAAAAGTCATTCACAATTTCAATTAAAAATCACATAACAATATTTCAATCACACAAAGAATACAACATTTTAACAACAATTTCGAATCAATCAAACAATCATTCAATTGCATCAATTTTATCAAATCATTCAAAACAATAAATCTAATCATTGTAACAATTTTTGTCAAATCATTTTAAAACATTTTCTTTTCTTGATTTTTCGAAAACATACACTTGGCTTATAATTCAAATCATAAACATGGTACCCACCTTAATTCCATGCTTAATTACTTGTCCGAAGCCTCTCTTTCTCCATTGCCTCACTTAATTTTCCTCATCCAAGACAAAATCCCTAATTAATAAACATACAAAATTGAACATCATATAAGGCATAATCACCAAAATTAACTTTAGAAATCCCAAACCCATAACATTCTTAAACTATCGAAACCAAAATCTCATTAAAATTCAAAGATAAAAAATCTTCTCTTACCTTTATCCTTCACCGAATTCGAAATTTCTTAGCTCACATGGGAGCTTTCATCTTCTTCCACCTTTTTCCTTCTTGAATCAACTTAAAATCTGTTGGGTCCCGTTTCCTTTTCTTTATTAAATAGCATGTTTAATTTTATTTTGAGGTTTAACTTCTAAATTTCTTTGAGTTAGAGTTTAATTAGTTTGTTATTGGTTTGAGGATAAATTGCTTTAATTGTTGGAAACTAGAAGTCTAATTGGAGATTTTTCATTTAAGTTAGAGTGTAGTGGGTAGTTATTGTATTAAATGATTAATAAATGAATAAGGGCACTTTGGGAAGTTTACTTGAATTGTGGAAGTCAAAAGCTTATATAGAGGGGTAGCTTAGTCTTTTAGATTCTTTAAAAGAAGAAAGTAAGAAGCATTGTCGTATGGGTGAGGGAAGTATACGAAAATTCAAAAAGAAAGACAGGAGAGTGAGCATTTCGGTTGGAGAAAGAAGAAGAGAAGAAGAAGAAGAAAGTTAGGGTTCATCTTTTTAGAGTTTTCCCAGAGGGTTTTCAAGAGTTTTCAAAAAGAAAAAGGAAAGGGAAGGTTTTATTTTTCCATTAGAAGCAAGAAGCAATTTCGTGGGTGTCTCTTTAAGGTAAGGGGTTTTCGAAATTCTTGATAAATTTAGATGGGTTTTGGTTTTAATAGCTTAGGAAAGGCATGGGTAAGGTTATGTAGGTTTTAATTCATGCTTTCCTTTCCTTAGAATTTCCAATTTTGACATCTCTTATTCATATGGGATTATTGTGCTTGATGAAGGTCAAGAGAGGCAATTGGAGTTAGAGGAAAGGCAAATTGACCAAGATTAAAGCTAAAAGGAATTAAGGTGGGTGATTTCTTAATAATTGAGTTAATAGGCATGTTAAAGTTTTATCATAAATGCTATTTATTGCTTTCCAATGATTTACAAATTTTGTATTAATTACTTTTTTTGATGGTTTAAACTTGTATGAGATGTCTTTTGTATGTAAACACATCGTGGAAACATTTGTAAAATTGTTTGTTAAGTGAAAAAGATTAGAATATGTGATTTCGGAAAAAAAATGCCATTATGTGAATTGCATGATTATATGGGTTTGTGGTGATCCCTTAAGAGTTAAGTGCACTTGTCTAATTCATAGGCTTCTCCCGCCTGCCCGCTAGTGGCCTTGGAGCTTCTTACGAACTCCCCTACATTTCACGGCTACACATGTCCGCTTCGCGGGAATGTGTAGTACGTTCCGTTTGGATCCACCCAAACCAACTTCTTTGTGATTATGTGATATGCTTTGTCTATGTTATTTTTGTATGTTTATGTTGTTTTTTTAAATGTTTTGGTCAATTGAATATGATGGAGATTTCTTAAGGGCAAAGATGATTTTGGTAAAATTCCTTTAAAAAAAATTGTTAAAGAATTTTTGCATGCTTGTTCTTAATTATTAAGCTATTACCCACTGAGCCGTCGAGCTCACACCCCTTTTCCCCTCCACAGGCGACGAGCAAGGAAATGAGTAAAGGCACCGGATCAAGGCATTACTCCTGTTATATTTTGATTTTGGAAGTTAGATTTTAGAACCAAAGCTTTAGATGCATTTTAGCAAAAGAAAAAAAGTAATTTGGTTATGTAATTTGACTTTTGAATACTTTTGTTGTATTAGGGATAAAATGCCCTCTAAAGCTTTGTATTAACCTATGTTTTTCATGTAAATGCAAGAAAACTGAGTTGTAAACCATTCTTGTATATATTGCTTTAAAATGTGTTGGTTTATAGTTTGAAAATGATTAGATGTATAGGAGTGTGGTTGCTGCCATTTGAGTTAGTGTTGGGTATATATATGGATTGGTTTGTGTTTTTGGAGATTGAAGATTGTAGGAATTGAAATTTTTTGCAGGTGATGGAGTTTGGGTTGAAGAATTTGGCTAGTTGAGTTTTAGGGGAGTGCTGTCCAAATTTTTATAATGGGCAGAAACTTAGACTGAGGTTTTGACCCTCTTAGAGTGTGAATTGGATTGGAGGGTCTTCTTGAAGGTTGTAGTTCATGTTTATAGCTTTCCATTGGTATATAATATGTCACATTTGGCCTTAGGATTAAGAAGTTATAAGGGTTGAAAGATTGAAGTTACTGTTAGATAAGGTATTGTCCAGGCAGTATCTTTGGAAGGGTTTTTCACCTCTTTAGAGCCTTCATTGACTTTTGCATCATTCCTAAAAGATGTAGATTGTCTTTTTCCCTTTCCATTTATGTATAATATGCAATTTTTGGAGTTAGGAAGAAGAAGTTATGAGGTTGGGAAAATTTCAGTTACTGTTTATATGGTTATTTTTACTGTTTGAATGGTCATTATATAGGCAGTATCTTTGAGTGAGTTTTTACCTTTTTTAATGACTGAATTGATTTTTTCTCCCTTCATGAAATTTGTAAATCATCTTTTTATCTTTCCATTGAGGTAAAATGTGACATTTTTAGGCTATTGTGTTAAAAGATAAGATTTTTCGAATTTCTGTCTTTGTATAAGATAATTTTAATTTGGGCAGTTACTTTGAAGTGGCTTTTGACTCCCTTAAAGGCCAAATTAGTTTTTAAATCCTTCATGGAAGTTGTAGAGCTTCCTTTTATCTTTTTATTGATACCAAATTTGAAAATTTTGGATTTCAGTGTGAAAAGTTATTAAATTTTCAAAGTTTCAGCTGCTTTGTTTCGTTGAAAAAAAAATTATACCAATTTGGATTAGTTTAGACCGAGTGTGTCGTATGGTTCCCAACGCGATGTTTTCTAAGGTACTCGTTTTCGGATGTCGGACTTTGACTTAAGTTTTAATTTGCAATCTTTCGATTCCTTTCCTTTGGTTCTCCGCTTTGTTTTTCGCTTGATATTTCCTTCCGCACTCGTTTCGGATGTCGGAATTTTGTAAATCCGTTCCTTCGATTACTCGTCCGTTCTTTTGTTATTCATTTTATTGTTGGCCTTCGTTTTCGCTTTGGGCTTTTGTTTTTCGTTGTTCCGTTTTCTGTTTTTCCGGTTGGGGTCCGGTTCCAAAATCGGGTCCCAACATTTATGGTATCAGAGCGCCGGTATTAGGATCTTACATAGGCGTATGTGTATAAGTGAGACCAAGTGTGTCTTTTGGTTTCCGCACGCTTTTTGATTCCGATTTGTGTTTCGCATTTGTTTTGGCCCACTTTCGGGTTTGAGATCCGTTCTTTCAATTTTTGCCACTTTGTTTTTCGATTTGTGTTTCCGTTTTTCATTTTTTCCGGTTGGGGTCCGGTTCCAAAATCGAGTCCCAACACTACCACTCCCATAGAGCATACATCTGACATACTGAAGGATATTCGGGAACATACGCTATGAAAATGGCACGTTAAGATGGTTAAATCAATTCTTTTTTTTAATCCATCGCACATAACGTAAAACATTCCAATATTCATGTTGTTCCATTTTTATTCACAAACATATAAGGTCTCAAATGTCATTACATTTCCAAAATTCACATGTTTAATATATAATAGTTGAAAGATAAAATCTTTGATAAAACATAACTAAGACATTTACAGGTACAACTGATCCTGACACTGACCCATATCCAAATGTAGAAGTTACTTCAACTGGACTAGCTAGGTCTCCTCTAAACCTGAAAATCAACGTTCCAATATTGATGAGTTTGCGAACTCGATGAGTGAACTATCATCGATGTTCTCACTCAAACAGACATAAACATCACAAGTATATAACATAGTTCAATCAGTATCTCACATCATTCAGAAATCAAATCCCATGTATCATATCGTTCAGAATTTAGTACCTGATTATAGTATTCATCATATTTCAACAAGCCCATTATGAATACAAACATTTCATATAATCATTTCTGGATAATCTAATTATTCATTTGATCTCATTCATATTATCCATATGTACACAAACATAGCATATCATTATATCCACTCAATTCATATTCATATGGTATATGTAAAGATATGGATGCAAATGCACATGAGACTCCACTTTCATTTTTATTTTGTTGTGTCCAAGTGCCTATTTAACTGCCCCATACCTATTATGGATACCGAGCTCATTTCATAACTGTTCCGTACTCATTGTGGATACCGAGCTCATTAATCGTTGAGTCTGTGGCTCTGTGTGCATATTTATGAGCTTTAAGCCCCTTTTTCACTTTGGTCACTCCGGTCACAACTCCTTTATCTGATCATGCATATCAATGTCATGACATGCATCATTTCCCATAATATGCTAGCAATCACTTTCATCCAATGTACACAATCATTTATCACATTCATCGGATCAAAATCTAGCATTCAACATTTAGTTGAGTACAAATTTTTCCCACATTCACATACAATCAGTAAGGACTCCCAATATAGTCCCGAATACTGAAATCCTTGGACAATTGACGGTCTGAAATTATCACAATCATATCAGTAATAGTTCTGTAATCGACAATAATCTAAATAATTCAATCATAGTGAGAAAACATCTAGGTTAACTTACGACACATATAACTCATACAAAAACACATATATAATTGAGTTTACACATCTAGGTTAACTCACAATATGCTCCAGAATAGCTATTGCCTTGACGATCCGGTAATGTCTGGATGTTGTCGGTCAATTTGTGCTTCTATTGTCATGCAATACACATAATAATTCACATATTACTAAATTGATCAATCACATAAGTATTCATCCGTGCACATGCATATGTGTCTTGTTCAATGCATGCTCAATTAACTATCCAAGGTATGTAACCTTATACACAATCTTACTCACTCATTCATCTTAGCTTGACATCTCGTACTTTCCAAATTCATGTGCATTGATATCAAACAACTCATTTCTTCAATTATAACATCATTTAAGAACCTAAACTCGTCAAACACTTAATCAATTGATTCAACATCAAACTAAGTTCATTTTAAGCTCCTAATTAAGTCTAATTACACCAATGTATAATGTGTTATCCTTATATGATTCAATTAAGAACACAAAACACAAATTTTCCTCTTTGCCAAGCATTTCCACGATCGTAGGATGGGTGAACTGAAAGTTCACCTTCACAAGGGTGGACACTTTACATTTACAAGGGTGGACACCTTCGAATTCAAGAAAAATCCATTTACAAGGGTGGACACTTTACATCAACAAGATATATATATCTACAATCTCATTAGCATTTTCTCCCTTTTTTGTGCTTGAGTCCTCGCTATGGATATGACGCTAAGATTCACTTTTTGACTAATTGACCAACCTTTCCCGATTTGTTCCTTCATTTCCCATTCTTAGATTGAATCATCTGGTTTATTGAACCTATCTCAGTGAAATTCTTCTTTAGAAGTAGATTTCTTGTACTTTCCTCGTAATTGCTCATGATGTTCTCATCAAGCACCTATTTTCCATGATTATTTATCAGTCATTCGTAGTACCTCAAAAATCACTGTCCCCTTTTCATAATATCCCAATACAATCAATTTATGTCGTAGCTCTTTAGGTCGAAACATCCTTCTTCTCTCTTTTTTTTCTATAAGGTTCATTGAAGCATTAAACAAAGCATTCCTCTAGTACCTTGACCTATACCATCAAAATCATTACATCTTATAATTAGGACAATTCACCAATTGGTAGCTTCTTCTAAGGGTACCTTGACCTCATTCGAATCTAGACAACACGCCCTCTTTTTCATCTATCCTCGGTCGTGGGGATTATGCCATAATCATATCATATGCAGTACCATTAACAATCTCATTTCTTTCCCATTTGACTGTAGGGCTCAGGTTACTACAACCTGCTTTCTCTAACTTCCTCTTTGCTCAAGTATCCTTCTTTTTCATTCCAATCACAAAATAACATTTGTCCTATTCAGACTCAAACTGCATATTCCATCTCAATTCCCCGATAAGATGTACAATTCCGTATTCTCAGTTTTTGAGTTTTGTCAATTCTTTCATATGAAATTGCTCTTACTTCAATAGATAGGGATACTTCATTTTGTCCAAAATAGATGCTCTTTATTACACTAGAAGAGGTGACCTTTATATGTGACTTCATGCTTTACTGCCATTGGGACTTCCATTGAATGCATCAGAGACAAGACTAGCTTTACAGTGAAGCATTCATTTGTACAATCATAATCTGTAAGTAACTCTATAATTTTCATACACACTGATTACCTCGAACTTAATTGATGTGTACCCTTTCCGACATGTCTCGGTATATCTAATGTCTCCAATTCCAAAACAATTACTATTATAACAATTCTAAACCACATATCAAAATCAGCCCGTGAGACTTTAATCATCTCCGAGCACATAAAATTACTTTATATGATTACAAAAGATTATCTCTTGATAGCCAATGTACAACTCCAATATATACTGCATAATCTCTAAATCCATATGGCAGATTTATCCTTGACAACTTTTTCGTCTACTGTTCTCCTCGTCTCACCTTCCAATTTGCACTATTTTGTCATACCTACGTATGTTCACAATCAGTTCGGAACCATAAATGCATGAATCATCCTAAAATTTTGATTTTGTTCCCACTAACATATTCTTACAATGTGTCATAACCTCTTATCACGATAATCAAATAACCATTTAAGCCCAATTTCAGTTTACATCTTACCATCTCATATCTTTCTTTTTCCTTATATTACCCCAGTCTAACGTTGATGTCGTATTCCATAATACATTCACCAATACAAATATGTTAAAGCTTTATTCCTTATATCGAACCATACACTTTTTCCTATCTCACGACATCTACAACTTCTATTATTTGTTGTTTTTGTCACGGCTCTATCACATTCGAAGGTAGAACATTACGGTACAATATCGATATCATATCCCATAATACGCACACCAATACAAATGTAGTGAATCTTTATTTACTTTTTCTCATATCCAATTATCCGCATTTTCTCGTCCACAATCAATTCAGAAACATAGATACCTGGTCATCCTAAATTTTTTTTTTTTTGATCTCAATTACACAGACACTAACCTTTCATGGTCATAGAAAATTTATTTCCTTTAACCGGGCTTATACACCTTAGTCTCCTCCTTTCCACATGTATTTTATTTCTCAAACTTAATTGATTTGTACATTTCTGAAATGTCTCAGTATATCTGATGATAGAATTCTAAATCATGTATCAATTTCATCCCATGAAACTTTAATTGTCTCTACATACAAAACCACTTTATGTGTTATAATAGATTGTATTTTGATCTCCGATGTAAAACTTCATTTTGATATCACTTCTTTCTTTAATCAGCCCATGCCAATGTATTCAATCACATTCAAGGATTTACTACCACAGTACAATATGAATATCATTTTCCATTATTCTTTTCCCATTTCTCATTGCTCATAAACCTTCAGTGGCTCACATTCTAACATATTGTCACTTTTCCCACCCTTAAACACTTAACACATACTCATGCGCGTGACTCATACTCATGCGACTTAGACTAGGGATCAGTTGCCACCGTCTGCTATGACATGACTTAAATACATGTACTTGACCCATGTTTCACAAAATGCCCATATAAGATAGTACTACTAGGCTCTGATACCACCTAAATGTAACACCCTACTCCCGCGTGATTCGAACCCGACATCGATGGTGATATCTGAGTCCGTGCCCCGTGAGGGTGGCGTGCTACATCACTCAGTCAAATCTCAGTGTAAATGTTTTTTTTGTTCAAAATACAAACATACACTATGCGGAAAAACATTAACATAGATAATCATCGGTATATACAATGCTGACCATGGGGTCTTTTTCATAAATACAAATTACCACAGTTCGTTGACTTTACAATTTGACTTTATCAATTGTACAAAATTTTGAAAAATACAATTTTATTAGACACTCATGCAGACCGGAACTGATCCCGACCTCTTCTTTCACTCACTTGCGGTTGTTATACGCCCGTGGCTGAACGGGGTATTCCTCTCGGTCCTAAAAAAGTATGTTGCAATTTTGGGTGAATTTGCCAACTCAGTGAGATGACCATCATAGATGGTCCACTCAATTTATGAAACACATCGTGTCACATAACATACACTCCCATTATTGCATATTTGATCACATTTCACAATTTCACTTAAGCATAGACAATTTATACATATCAGTCAATTAGACATACGTAACTAAATGAAAACATGCAACACTTAGGCAATTTACAGTTATTTCACAATTTCACGTTCAGAAGCACCACATGATTGCACTGAAGCAATTCACCATTATTTCAATTGCATGTTCAGAAGTACTACATGATTGTTATCACATACGTATAAGGCATTTTTGCCTTTCACCCAATCAAAATTATTCAATCAAATGCATATAAAATGCGTATGTGACACTTTTCTCAGTTATTACAGTGTTGTGACCGAGCGCCTGAACTGTCCCGTATCTAATAGATATCAGACTCATTAACAACTGTCCCATATAGGGCTCATTAAGCGTTAAACGCGTCTTAGGGGTAGGAGAGCCCTCTGGGTATGCACTACTTCCCTTCGAGCTCGAGGCTCTTTTTTACTAGTTGAGCTTGTAGCTCTGATCGGTGGCTACTCCTGTCACAACTGTTATTATCTGATCATCCATTTATGTATGAAATGCATATGTCCCAATTTCACAATGTATACATGTATCACAGGTAATCCATCGGTCGCAATTGGTCACATTAATAGCAAGCAATTTTCAGATTCACAATTATCACAAATCATTACATCACAAGCACTTCTATGTCATATCTCCCAATACATCGGACCTTCTGTCTGGTATCCACAGTCAAAATCAATCACAATCACCCGCCATTATTCACCACAGTAGACATATAGTAATTGAGAGACCCATCTAGATTACTCACCTATAGCTTCCGAGCTAATGCCGAAAAGTCTAAGCAACATCGGTAGATCGACGCTCCAAATGTGCCTCTATAACGGTCAAAATATATCCACATTATCAAATGTACAATTAGAAATATGTAATGATGCACATGAAGCAATTAAAATGTGTATAATGCATGTTCGTGACATTCCCGGTATCATTTCAAAAATCACATCACAAAATGTTTTCCCTATGTCATTGGAAATCATAGGCACCAAAATTACCCAATTCAGATCAGAAATGAAGAAGTTATGGTCAAAACACTTTCAGACCGAACTTCAGTTTAGAAATTTAAAGTCATAGAGGCTCAATTGTTGTTCGGCTCCTTCATAACATTTGTAGCCCCATGTCTCTAGTTTAATTTGCAACAAGAATCAACTTAATCGGAGCTCTACCGATCGAGATATCACCAAAATACTGAACGTTGTTCAGACTTTTACAACCGATCATCCCACTTTGAACCGATCAGCCTTTTTCAATTTAAGCTCAAAAATTATAAATTTTCATGAAAAGATAGAAAAATATCTTAGGAATTCAACGCTTCAAAAATCAGGTCGATCGGAGGTCGGACGAAGAAGTTATGCTCAAAAGAGTGGAGGGAGGGAGGTCGGCCAAAAAATCCACAGAAATGCCGCTCGGCCAATTGGCCGAGCGGTGCACCTCGCTCTCGCCCATGCCAGCGCTCGCTCGCTCGCTCGGGCGGGCGCTCGGCCCTCCCGTCTAATCCAACCTCCAAACATCAAAATTTCATAACTTTTGACTTCGAACTTCAAATTGGACGAACTTGGTATCTACGTAAAGATAAAAGATCGATCTACAATTTTCATGAAGGACTCAACAACAAAATCGGTCTCTAAAGGGGTCAAAAAGTCACTCAAAGGTGACTGGTCGACCAGCTCTAGCTTAAACATCATCAGAACTTCCGAACCTTATAACTTTTCACTCCCTTGTCAAAAAATTTCGTACTTTATATCACCGGAAAGATAAAAACAAGCTCTACAATTTTCACAAAGAACTTAGAAGCAAATTCCACCTCTAACTAAGTCAAATTCACCCATGAATGTTGCTGCCCTGTTAAAGATTATGAACGAGCAGCTTGCCTAAATCAGATCCATTCTTTGAAAATTCATAACTCCTAATTCTTACATCCAAAATTAGCATACTATACCTCATTTTAAAGCTAATTCCTTTCCCTACAACTTTCCATAAGACCATTTGAGCTAATTAAAATCACAACAGTCCAGAATTCAGCTTTAATGTACAATCACCACAAAACCTATACTAAACATATTTTCCAGCATTAAATGTTGGATCCCGTTACTGAAATCCAACTACTTATACAGATTCCTTATAAACTCTTCTTGCTCTGATACTACTAATGTTGGAACCCGTTACCGGATGTCCAACCTCTTACGAAAATCCAACCTCGAACCCGAATCCGCGTTTGAAACCTTAGACTAATCCGAAAATCCCGATAAAATTTTTTTTGTTCATCTTAAATCCATTTTCATACTAAAAACTTA
>JAOTBA010000001.1:286275-307217 GCA_025629845.1 Erythroxylum squamatum | reverse complement strand
CTTTCCAAGCCAAATTTCAACCTCTTAAGGCTAAAATTAGACAACACCTATTTCACACAAAAATGTAGCCAACAAACCAAAGTTTAATTTGGCACAAACCTCACCTCATTTGCATAACCACACAATGAGTTATGCTCAAAACAGTACAGTAGGTCAAAAACCAATTTTCAGCTTTACTTCTCCAATACACTTCCTATCATGCCAATTCAAATTCTACTACCATAAGCATCCCAATTGAACACAAAATCAGTCCCTACACCATTCATACATTCACTAGGAATACCTACCACAATTTGGCAGCACTAACCCCTTAATCTCCATGCAAGATTAGTCATCGATATTCAATCCAAAACAAGCTAAAACACTTCAATCATATGACTTTAGCAAGTCCTACTTAAACCTAGTCTTATACCCACCAATCAAACACTAATTGTCATCAACTTAATGCATCAATAAGCATAATAATTACACCAAAATTCCCATTGAATACATCTAACAACCATGATTCATTAACTACATAATTAAAGCATAATTAAATCCTTACCAATCAAGCTTCTTCCAACTCCTTCAATGTCTTCAATTCTTGAATAAATACCCTAACTCACTACCTTCTCTCCTCTCTTCTACCACCATACATATGTAATTTCATCAAGGAAAGAAAGGAGTTGGTTGCAAGAAGAAACTCTTAAGTTTGGAGGAAGATTACACTTGAATGAGAGAAAACGATGGTGATGGAGAAATAGCTAGTAGGTTTTCGGTGGAATGGTTCCAATAAGCAATAAAAGGCTTCTTTTCCTTCTTTCTTAAGGCAATAACCGAGAATGAGAATAGGCAAAACCAAGAAAGGCAATAAGTAGTCATTAAATGAAGACAATAGGTGGCAAGATAAGATTAGTCCAACATGGAGAAGAAAAGTCAAAGAAATTAACTATAATCAATTAATCCTACGAAAATTAACCCAATCAACTCCAATGGCCCTCATTCCAATCCCAAAATAATATACCCAATATTGTAGTGCCATTAGGTAGTGATTTTCGATACCGAAAATCAACCGGTTCGCCACTTGGCGATATTTTTTCGGTCCGGGAATTTTCTCCGGAAAATTCCAGAAAAATTCCTAAAAATCTCTTAAAATGTAAAACACACAATGGTTCACTCAGAATAATTTTTCAAACACGATAACCACGTTAAGCACAATAAAATTGCATTAGGCCCAATTACTGAGAATGTCATGTATGCATGTACAGTTAGTTCATGTGCAGAGATTTCACTGTTGACCAATACCAGTATGCATGACATTTTCCAATTAGTCCTAATCACTCTCAACCTTTGCCAAATTACGATTTTACCCTTTCCATCGGGGGTGGGATGTTACAGACTTGGTTTTTGTTCGTTACAATTTAAAGCTTCGGAAAGGTATGCTATTTTCATTATTATTGTTACTAATTTCGATATAGTTTCTTATAATTTTCTAATAATTAAATTTAATTGTTTACTAGGAGTCTAATAGCACGAGTAGTTCAACTGATCCAATTTCCATTGATAACATTGATCTTTTGGCGGATTGGAATTTTGAAGAACCAAATTTGGTATATGTGAATGATTTGGAAGATAATCTTAGATGGGAAAGCATTGACATGTCATTTGGCGTATTAAATTTGAATGATAATGATGATGAAGCTCCTCTCAGTGATGAGGATTTTGTACCAAATGATCACTGAGGTCAGTGCAGTTATAGCGGGTATCCTCCCGTTGACGATTGAATTTCGTTACAGGTTTTTGTTTTTCCTCTTCTTTTAATTTTACTTATATTTGATTTTTATATTAAATTCTATATATATAATGTAACTGTAAATGTTTTTGTATCAGGTTTAACTTCTACTTAATTGTTTCTTCATCATGAACTCTTTTTGTAAATTATTTAAGGATATTTATTATTCTTTTTATTGGATGTTTTGGTGCAATTATTATTTATTAAAACGATGAAATTGTATTGTTGTAATATCTTTAAAACTTTGTATTATTCTTAATTTTATATTTGTATGATGATGATTGTCTTTTTTTATATTAATTATGGTTATTATTTATATGTGAAATATTTAAAAATTATTGTTATTTTATATTAATTGTGATTATTATTTATTATTATAATTTTTGAAAACAAGGTTGATGTAAACAATAAACTTATAAAGTATACAGTACAACAGTACAATATACCAATAGACTATTTTGCAAATTTTAGAAATTTTAATGACTATTTCATAAATTTATAAAATTACCTAAAACGGTACCGATATTAACTAGTACCGGTACAAAACTCAATCCAGTATCAAGTCCGATACGGTATTCGCAACTTTATTTTTGACCGAATCCAGTCCGAAACCCAAATGTTGATAGACAAAATTACTCTTTTTTTTTCACCTTATCAAGCTCGAGATCAAGCCACGAGTCTTGAACCTGTTCGAGCCTTAGAATGGGCCCAAATCGGACTTGACTCAATACCACCTTTACTACTCAGGGCCTATAGATTAAGTACCATTTCTTCAGTACCTAAACAATTATAACATGAAAGCCCGTTGACATCCGACACAAGGTAAACCATCACCTCGTACCCGATTGAGATTTCTCGAGTCCCCAACTAAGATTCCTTGGGCCTCAACTAAATTCCACCTTTCGTTTTCGGATATTTTAACATTTACAAGATGTAAAAACTAAGAATCTCCGTCAACCCGCTTAGCACAATTCCCTAATCAGAATAGTGATCATTTTCCAAGTCTGCGTCCTCTTCACTGCAATCCTCTTGCACATTCAGGGTGGACAAGAACTTGAAGCAAAGTCGTCAGAGCAACTATCAAGAGACAAGAACACATTCAAACCAGAAAATTACAGGAAAATACGGTTTCACAAAACAAACGGTACTGCATAAATTGACGAAATTTAGAAACTGATTATATTAGAACGTCCATGCCAAGTATGTGAAAGTATACACAATAAAAGAAATTGCAAAAGACAGCATGTATATGAACATCCTAACATGGAGAAACTGGAGGAATGTTACATCTTTCTTCCCTGTCTAGAGACTTCATATCATAAAAACTCCAAACTTGATATGAAAAGAAGTTTGAGGGGAATATATTGGAAAAGGAATATGACAATTGGATGAAAGGATTGGCAATATGTTCACAAACTCCAGTCATTCCTCGAACTCATGCATGTGATCTAAAAGGTAGTTGGCAGCCAGTTCTTCATTCTTGTTGCAGGCAAAGAAGACTTCTAGTACAATTGCTCGGTCAAAACCCATTGCTTCAAGCTGCAAACGAGAAAAGAAACCTTACATAACCATTATTGAGAATGTCTTAAGGGATACAAGGTATAATGTATTATGACCAAATCTATGCACAGAATTTTAGAAGCGGAGTAAACAAATATAGTGCATAGGAATCTTGAAAGGACAATTTGTCATCACATCATCTGTCAAACTGAGGTATGCACCAAAGTAAGTTTGAGTTAAGACAAAAGAACTCACTCGTTCTATTGCTTCACGCTCTTCAGGTGTGACTGATACTGCCTGTGGCATTGCTGCAGCAAGCTGCCCCAGTATATTCCTTTAACAATTAACCCAACAAATCAGAATGAGAAACAAGTATCACAAGTTCAAAGACTAATAGGACTGAAAATTACAAATCCTACCCTTCTCCTCCTTCAACAGGTTCATTGATCAGGCGCAGAAAGTCAGCTTGATGCTCTTGGATAAGCCTCATTAGGTGAGGATTTTGCTTTCCCAATTCTTGAAGCATGGGCTGCAAAAAAAAGAGAAGAATTACACCAAACACTCTAGAGATGGAAAACCTAAAGTAATCAATACAAAAAAAGAACCTGCAATATCTGTGGGTTAGCCTGAACCATAGCTCTCAAGGCTTGAAACTGAAAATAATCAGAAAATAATGTTTGAGTTCATCATGGTCAAGTATCAAACCAACCATAGATAAAATACAAGACCTAAAGAATTGAGACCTGCTGACTGTTACGCAAGAAATCAAGAGTCCCCGCACCAGCAGCACCAGAACCCATGTTTGGAAGGCCCTAGAGAAGAGGTAAAAAATCAAAAGATCAACAACTTAAGGTAAATCTGAAAGCAAAAACATGAAATTAGATTGAGTCCACCTTCAGCAGATCAGAAAGTACAAATTGTGGAGATACTACCTGTGGAAAGAGATCTAAAGGACTTGAATTAGGTCCACTAGAAGGTGGAGCTGGTTGGGCTGGTTGCTGAGACTGGGCTGGGGGATTGGCAGCTTGGCCAATCACTGGGGCACGGCCTACAGGTGGAGCCTCAGCTTGCTCAGGAATACCCTAATGTACGTAAATAATTACGAGTTCAGGGATTTAACAGACAAAAAAGCCAAGGCAGTTATCAATTCTCAATCATACATTCAATTTGGTTAATAGCCGCAGAATCCCAATATAGTTGGGAGATGGAAAATGGCGTAATATACATAAGTTAATAAGCAATGGACCATAAATGAGAAACCTGCACAAGATTGGAGAGAGTAGGAAAGACATGATGACATGAATTACAAGAGAGAGACATGTTTATGAATAAAGGATAATTTCTGCAACTCGATACTAAGTTTGAACTCCAAAACAAAAATGATTTGTTGCATGAAGAATATGGCAAGATATGACACAAAAGGAAAGAGATCAAATATAACCTGAGAATAATTTACAAACAGTGAACACCAAATCATAGCCCCTTAATTGTACCTAGTGAGTAGGTAACTAAACTGGGAGACCAGGCATCACAACCATACAGAAGGATGAAGAGATTAAAGCTAGCTCTCTATTACATAAACTAGAATGCATAATCATGAACTGAATATATTTCAGACTCCAGCACTCTCCGCTTTTGAAACCTCGACATGGAGAGAGACGGAGGGAGTGAGAGAGGAAAGAAAGTAATCATCGACATAAAAAGTACACACTTATTGCATCTCCCTAATTCTCTTTATCCTACCCAGTAATTGGTTTAATAAACTAATATATCATGCATCATAACCACTTAGAAATTTCAACTAGCTATCTATAATAGAAACTACAGTTCATAGCAATGCACCAAATGTCTTCAAACTGGAAAAATCTCGAACTTTCAACACCCCAACAAGGAGAGAGAGAGTAATCATTGACACTTGAAAAATAATCTAACAATTCCTCCTTGTTTTATCTCATTGAACTTCTAACTACTGTTTCCCAGCAACAAACTTCAAAAGATATGATACAAGTATTGGAGAACCTACTGAGTATAAATATTCAATGGCTCTCTCAGGATTGTTGTAAGCAGCACGAAGAGCCCGAACAACAGTATCTCTGTCCCAGGTCCCTCCACCTATATCCATAATTTGCTGGATTGCTTCTTCCAAGTTATTTCCTGCAACAAGAGTTGACGCTGCTTGGCCATAGACATCAGCTACTGGCCTGATTCAATAAACAACATTGAGTAGTTAGAAAAGAAATCACTCCAACTCATTAAATTATAGCCATGGTTCTCAAGGGGAAACTTAACAGCCCTGAATCATTTTTTCAAACAAGAACAAACAGCTCAGAGAATAAGGATGCACACCCAGCAGCAGCAGCAGCAGGAGCGGGAGCAGGCGCAGGAGCACGCGCAGCTGCAGGCGCAGGTGCAGGCGCAGGTGCAGGTGCAGGTCTATGAAACAACACATGCAAACAGAATATGTCAAAGCAATATACATGATTATCTCAAGTTCATTACTTTTACACAAAAACATGATGTAAAAAGATATACACTTACCTAGCTGGTGTAGTTACAGGAGCTTGAGGTGCAGCTAATGCCGGTGAACTTGACTGGGGTGCCTATAAAATCAACAATAAGAAGCCAAAATTTACAAAAGGTAGAAGAATGCAAATTGGAAACTTCGTAAACAAATCAGCAATATATTCTAAAGAAGTAATTAGAGATGCACGAAAGGTTAAGAATTTTAATGTTCTTCCTTAAACCTGGAAAGATATCCCCAAGAAGTAATTCAGCAGAAATTCTCAATTCATAAACATGAGGAACCAAGTAATATACTAACACTGATTTCAGAATTAACGATGTTGAACTTTAACTCTCTATCAGCAGAAGCTATAAAACAGTTGCAAACAACAAAAGATCACACTCTTACCTTAGTTGTAGCTGCAGCTGACATAGTTGAACCCTCACCAGGTGAGCTTTTAGTCTTAGTTGAACCCTCACCAGGTGAGCTTTTAGTCTGCCATAGTTATAGTACAAAGAGACTATGTTATAATCCACGGGCCATTATGCTTACGGCAGCAACAAAATAAAAGACAGAGAGGGGAACAGACTGATGAATGCATTTAGTGGAGTTTCTTCAAGCTAACTAATGAGAACTGTGATAACTAATTTTCTATATGATGTAACACCACAAAAGATACTACCTAGTCACATCAACTACAACCAAACAAATGATTTATTAATCAAGAAACCGTGTGTAAATACAATACAAATCACACATTTTGTGTTAATGAAAAGATACCCAGGAGAATAAACTATGCAACTGGCCCCAACAAGTTGAACTGTAAGAAGAAAAGAAACGCACCTTTGACGTCATTATCACAACAAAACTATTTTCAACAACCTTGTTTTCTTCCAATGTAGTGTTATCCTTAAGGACTTTACCCTGATGAATAAGCATCAGTTGTGCTGCATTGTAGGCATCGGGCCCTTGAGAAGTTTCTATACTCCTTTTGACATCAGAAACCTGAAGACAAAAATGACAGGTTTAACTTCTTATAAGCTACACAAAAGAAACAACGGCATTAAATATAAGACACTTGAGCAAAACTATGATGAATAAGACATCTTGATGTTTGACACAAAGAACTGCTGTGTCTGTCACCTAAACAAAAAAGCAGCTGTATCCTGATGTTTCAAAGAAATAGGCCTCAAAAGTGAATCGACATTGACTTCCATGAACCGATTAATTGTTCAATTATCCCAGTAAATAGACAAGCTTGTTATAAACATCCTTCCAAAAAACCAAGACCCTACTCAAATGGGTGACTACTCGTTCTTGTTATTATTTTTTTCTTCTTAAGTAGAGCAAAGAACAAGGAATTTTTCTTGTAATTGAAGCAAACTGATTCTTATGTGTTCCAACAACCAGATAACGATTGACTCTGAATACCCAGAAAAATCTTCTATAGTGTAAGCTGACCAAACATTACAAAGCCCCAAATTCCCTAAATCCACTACGAATTCAAGCTCAAGTAGCAAAAACGCAACTTTAAATATCAATTCAATCACTCGAAGACCCAAAATCCACTAACACCGCCCAAACCTAAACCGATTAAAATCAAAACATTCAACAAGAAACAAGAGGACACAATCAATCGCAAGAACAGAAGCCGAGTTGTGTGTAATTCCACTAATCGAAAACAGATAAAGAGAACACAAGAAGAAGGCGAACCGTGTCTTCGGGCTTCACTTCGATTTGGAAGGAAGTTCCTTTCAAAGTCTTAACAAAAATCTTCATGTTTACTAGCCGATCTCTGTCTCCTTCAAGCTTCAACCCCTCTCGATTTCACTTCTCTATTGCTTTCCTTTTTATCTTTACGATTCGACTTATGCGTGTATTTATAGTAATAAATTGGAACGGAACGAACTTGTAAAGGTGTACAAAGGAAAACAAGCAAAGCAAGTAACATCGAGCTTAGATTTTTTTTAAAAATTTTAAGATTATAATAAGGTGATATATTCAAGAATAATACCGATTTTCAATATATATCATTTAAATTAATAAATTATAGTTTAAGCATAATATATATATATATATATATTCAACTTTAAATTTTTAGTTTATAAATTAATTTAATATTTTAATTAATGTTTTTAAAACGGGAACAAAACTTAAAGAGTTTTAAGATGTATAAGGTTTAACTGATATTAGATTGTCATAAAATCAACTAAATATTAAATAAAATTAATGAATTTAAAATATAATTGAAAGAGATTGTTTTACTTATAAAAAATTTTGAAATTTAATTAAAAAATATATTCTTAAATAAAAATTAATTGATTTATTTAATTTATAAGAAATTATTAATTTTTGAAAATTAACCGATTAATTAATAAATTAATCATTTTTAACAACAAGAGTTATTAAAGTAAATTAACCTGAAAGTTGAAAACCAAATTCAAAAAAATAGATAATTTAAGGTTTTTACGGTTAAACAGTCTGAACCGAATACGTTTTTTAGTTGTTGATTTTAATATGATATAAATATATTTTCTAATTTTTTTTAGTTCATATAACACTTTTTTTTTTGAAACGTTGTCCTGTGCACTCAGCACATATTATTCATATCCATAGATAAAACGTCATACAAAAAACTCGGCGGGCATACCCCCCAATCGAAACCAGGCATAGAATCAGCCGCCCTAGCGATCTTATGAGCAACCTGATTCGCTGATCTCTTAACAAAAGTGGTAGAAATAAAAAGATGCTCGTTTATTAGAGCTTTGCAATCATCGATAAGTATCGAAAAATAGGACGGACAGCTTTGTGGGGAAGTCATAGCTTTTGTAATTGTTTAACAATCCATTTCCACACATATATAACACATATTTAAGAGCATTATTATGTACAATATAATAAAATATTACAAGTTGAGTTCGGTGATGTAATAGCAAAAAAATATTTTTAATAATATTTTGCATTAAAAATTATATATAAAAAGAATATTAAGTAATGATAAATTAGGAAAAAAAGGCTTTTTGTATAGTTTTATATTAGGTATAATCGTTTTTATTTAATATATTAAGAATTTTATTCAAATAATATTAACTTTATTTAAAATCAGAATGCTATCTTATTATTATTAATTATTTTTTTATCATGTTAAAATTTTTTAGTTGTTTAAAATTTTTAATATAACTTATATCGTAAAATATAAGTTTTAATTATAAACTTTACATCACATAAACAAATTTTACTTTGTGGTATATTTTTATAATTTGTGAGTGTCCCTAAAACATCAATTTATGATTTTCCCAAAATTTAATTATTAACGTAAGTAAATCTTAACTTATGGTATTTTTATAGTTTGTAAATGATCTAAAAATTAGACGAGAGGTTTAAGAATTAAAAAGTTTAATCGATATTTGACTGTCATAAAATTGACTAAAAATTAAAGAATTTAAAATATGATCTAAAGAGATTCTCTTTATCTCTCACGTAATTTAAATTTTAAATGGAAAAAATTAATTGATTAATTTTTGTTTATTAGAACAAACTAATTTATGAAAATTAGTCGATTAATTAATAAATTGATCGGCTTTTAACAATAAAATTTATTAAAGTAAATTGAACCAGAAAATTAAACGGTTCAAAATTTTTATAATAAGAGCTGTTACTTTCAAGAATTATATGTGCGAATATTCTAAATACAAATTATAGAATGTATTCATAATTACTTTCAAAAAAATTTAATATCAATTAATAGCATTCAAACTCTTTTTATATAATAGTAGAAATTGTCATTATGCTATAATTATGTATTAAAATATTATCGAATATATATAATAATAATAATAAATAGTATTTATATTCAAATGAAACTACAAATTATTAATGGAGCCCAAAACAGGAAAAACTCAAATATCAAAAGCCCAAAGAACCAAAGAATAGGCCACTACAAAGACAAAAGGGTCAAAAGCTCATCAGGCCCTTGTTGATCTTCGTATTGTGTGTATATATATATATACTCTTCTATTATTGAATATAACATTGGAGATTGTACTTTACTTGTTTATGATATCGTTTTGTTCTTAATTGAATCAAATTTCAATAAATGGGCCCAAGTCTCATTTCAATTTTGACCAGTCAAAAATAGGCCCAAGATATAAATTAAATATTTTGCAAAATCTCTTTTTTTAAAATAAGGTTCGAAAAACAAATTTTTTAACTTCAATTTTTATCTTTAGAGGCCTCACTAAAACTTGAATCTGAAAAAGTTTAGTAATACGGAACATTATCCTTAAATAATGAAACAAGAAGGAAGTATAATGGAGTAAGGTAGAATTCCACCAATTCCAAATGAATTTGGTTTAGATCATAATCTTGACCTCAACGAGAGATGATGACAAAAAACCAACCACTTGACATGTTTCATGGTTAGATTTTGGTCGGATTCCAAATTCCAACTTGGTTTGGAAGTTCCAATATTGTATATTAGATTTTCTTTTTTTAACAGCTAATATGCAGAGAATAGAGGCATCCACGTGCATCAATAGGATGTATCAAGGCTTTTCTTTTTCAGTTCATATAAGCAATTCTTAGGAGTAGGGATGATGACAAAAAGATCGAGTCTAAGTTCCATGGAATTAACCAAATTCAAGATTGGTATAAAAAATGATTATGCCAAACTCAAATTCAATCAGAATATTTGAACTTAACTCCAAATTGTTTGATCAAATTTTGAATCAAAACGACATAGTTTAGACTTTGACTTTGCAAATTTTGATTGATCACAATTTTGTATATTCCTTTGTATATTCCTTTACTATAGAAGTTCCCAAGGAATCTATTCCAATAAAAATTGTTTCTTCTTGTATATCCCTGCTGATTTTTCAAATTAATCCCGCGTATACATATAATTAAGAAGAATAGGTACGCGATTCATATACAGCATCTCTTTCTTTTATCAACGATTCTACTAATTGATATGTTTTCACAAATAATTGAAATTCAATTTCCTGATCTGCATCTTCAATTTTTGGAAACTTATAAAGCTCTTCTGTTAAACCCTGATCAATGAACAAATCCTTCAAATTGTATCTGATTAACTCTGATCAATGAACAAATCCTTCAAATTCTATCCGATTAAATTCAAATATTGTAGACATTTCCTCATTTCCATCCCTCATTATTTTGAATCAAATTCGGGCTCGAAACTTCTCTTAAATTCATAATAACATTATTTTATAATAAAATCAAAAAATCCTATAAGATAAAGACTTATTCAAAATTTATTTTGAACGTACAATAAATTGAGACATAACTATTTTCAAAATTATCAAAATCCAGTGCCCTCAGATTCAAACCTAACACTTCAAACCCAACTTTTGACTTAGGAGGCATTCAACTGCTGAACAAATACAGCTGACCTCAGACCCTCATAATCTACGGAGGCAAACTAAATATCGTTTTAATGTTTCGACCACCGAACTGGTTTATCAACCATACTTCAGTTTTAATCGTGATGGTCTGTAATATGGTCACCTGATTGTGCTTTGGACATGAATTACATTTTATTTTAAATTTTAGCATAATCAACGAGTTTTGGTAATTATAATTAATTTTCTTGCTTCAAGCGGGCCAGGAATTCTCCGACATAACTAATTCCTACATATGTGATTTCGGTCTCTTTGGAAAAAAAATTAAAAAAAAGGTAAAGATTTTTACAAGGGAAAATTCATTCCGTCGGTGCGATCCCGAGCCGGTAAGACAAATCGGAATATTCGGATGAATCGAAACAAACGTTCGAATATTCGAACAACCCGTCGTCGAAATCCACGTAACCGATGTTGTCGTAATTGTCACCAACTGCCAATCCAAACGAGTCGTAACTCGGGATCTGGTCTTCAAACCCCCACAACCCACCAATATCAACCGAGTCACGCCGCACTAACTCGTCCTCCTTTTTCTTAATCCCCTCGCTAGAAGAAATTATCGACGTTGGCGGCAACCCAAGCTCATCGTCAGAAGCTTCCAGAAGGAGGGCGAGTTCCGGCTGCGAGTCAGCGGTTTCCGACGTCAGGTCAACAACCGGCATCGGCGAAGCAGCAGAACCCGTCGCCGATATCTCATATTCGAAGCTTTTCATCACGGAATCCAGATCCTGAATCGCCGGGTCAGAATCTGAGTCGTCGAGAATCCCCCACAAGTCGTCTTTGATTCTCTTAACCTCGGGCAAGTCCAGCCCCACCTCGTCCGACTCATCCCTGACTCGCTTCTTATTACAGGGCTCTTCAATAGCCATAACAGAAAACGCTAACAACAAACAACAACGTTACTTAGGATTAAGGTTTCCGTTCCAAGGAACAGTAGAGAGATAATACGTTGTCGGAGGTTAAAGTGAGGAGTGTGTGTTGTCGGAGGGGAAATGCGAAGGTTATATAGTGGAGACAATGTAGAGAGAGAAAGTAGAGAGAAGGAGGAGGCGCGTGGAGAGGGAGAGTGATACATAGGCAATAACGGACGGCACCCCTCTTTTTTGTCTTTTTTTAATAATTAAATTAAACTCCTAAAATTTTGTTTTGCTAGGTTTTGGCGGGGGAGTTTCTTTTTTTATTAAAAAAAAAAAAGAAAAACTAACTAATTTAATCGGTTTGAAATCTTTGTTCAAGTCCGCGGTCCGAATGGGAGGGTGGACCCCACAAGACTCGTCAATCACGGCCTCTTTGGTCCTTTTCCTGCCTGCTTCCAGATTCGGCTTTCTTTTTCTTTTTTTTTATTTACTTTTTCTATATATGTGTGAGTAAGTTTTGGATATTAATTTATGATTACTTCTTTATTTAGATAAAATTAATAATTAATTATTTTTCAAGTAAGGATGATAACGGGATTAACATACGCTTGTCGAATTCTGTGGTCCCAATCCACACCTTCTAAAACTATCAACAATTCAAGTATACCTATGGGTCAAGCTTCTTTTGTTGGAAAAATATCTCCCAACTTTCTTACCAAAAGTTGGAAACTTTGTTAAGAAATATTATATTATTGTATCAATAATAGAATGAAATAATTCGCTATTATTGTCCTGTCCGATCTTAAAGTCATGTGACTAATTTATTTTTATAAAAAATAAACATAACAGCCTTGACAAATTAAAAAATATCGAGTATTGCGTAACATTAGAATTTTTAATATGGGTAAATTGTCGAGTCCATTAATAAGAATTGGGTTGAGTCAATCATTCTCAAAATAATTAGAACTAATCATTTAGATAATTGACTCTTACTACTTATACACCTTTTAACATTTTCATATTTGGTCAATATGAGATATTCTAACACTTCTCCCTAAGTGTAATTGAGATTAGACATCCAGTTATCACTTAAAATAAATGCAGTAGTAACCGGACCGGGCCATTGGGACTAGATATCTAGAAGGACAACCAGAAAATCAATAATCTGAACCAAACTTACTTTGATCCCATATTAGAATTTTTACCATGAGTAAAATGTAGAGTCTATTAACAAGAATTGGGCTTAAAATATAGAGTCTACTAACAAGAATTGAGCTTGGGACAACCATTGTCAAAATAACTAGAACTAATCATTTAGATATTTGACCCTTACTACTTATAAATCCTTTAATAATTTTCCATTTAATCAATATGAGTTACTCTAACATGTAACTTTATTTTTAAAATGGAAGATTGTTTATAAATAATTCTCGTAAAAATATGATAATAATAATAATAAAAAAAAATTGTAAAATTGTAAAAATAAACAATGCTAAAAAATAATAACGATATTTTCTATATGAATATTTCTCCGTCCTTTCTTAGGACAAGCCCAACAAGATCCGCAAATCAATGTGTGCTATGAACGTGATTTTGCCTTTTTTAGGCGGAGCAGACGACGTTGGTTTCACTTTTCTTTACAATTTCCAAACATCGCACCGTCAGAACGCGAATTAGATGGCATCAACTATGACCCAGTGGGTTGGCGTGGGTGGCGTATACCCTCGTCGCTTAACCAAGAGGTCCCGAGTTCAATCCCTGCTTTTGGGAATATAGCAAAACTCTTGGGTCAGCTGTGGCCCCCATATGGGATGTATCATGCAGCGAAGGGGATTAGTCATCGGCTTCCACCAAGTGGACGCCTCCTGAAAAACCAAAAAAAAGGATGGCATCAATTATAATAATAATAAAAAATTAATTAATTTTGACAAGCATGATTAGAATTTATAACATGGGATCGTTTGGTTAAGAGAAGAGTTAAGTTAAAAACTTATGATGTGTCACGATTAATTAAAAAATTAAAATTAAAAATTTTAATTAAAAATTAACAACATATAATTATGAAAATATTAATTATTATTAAACCCATAAAATCTCATATATTTTACTAAAATTTTTAATTTTAAAATTCAAAACTTTTGTTTGACAAAAATTATATAGGAAACACAAACTTTAAAGTAAAGTAGTTGGGAAGAATAATTATTAAAAAAAACACACACACACGAGCCCACACATCCCATTTCTCAACCACCTACCACCTGGTCATGGCTGTCCGAATTTTTGGTTAAAAAGTAATTATGAAAAAAATAAAAATAAAGTTGTATCTAATGGTCGACAACCAGATCCAATCTCGTTCATTACCAATCTATCAATCTTGACCTTTCCACCTTGTCCGAAATCTCGACAATACGGTACACCCACTGATTCCTCATTCTCCTCCATAAGTTGTCGTACAACCCCCAACTCCTACATGATATTTAATGGACCGCCCCGGCCCCACCACATTTTCACACAAAGCTCTATCATCGTTAAACATTATCCCTGTCCTTTCGCCCTCTCTGTCCCTATTAATAATAATTCACCTCAATTATTAATTTAAGTTTAATTTAATTAATTACGTAATTAAAATTTATTAAGGTTAATTAATTTTAAATAATTTTTAAAATTATTTAACCTTCATATTTTACCTTATTCTTATTTTTGTTACTAATAATAATAATATCATAAACAACCGTACAAAAACTTAGTGAGAATCACACCTATAAACAAGAAGAAAGGACACGTTAAAACTAAGCATAGAAATACCTTTTCCGTAAGCAAACCACCAAACCTAACCAAGCTGTCTTGCTTAACATTGACGTGGAAGTATTAATATGACAATTCTAGATTAAAGTACATGCATATCTTCCAAGTTCCAACCTTGGAGCAAGTCCAACGTTGCCGTCTTCCTGGCCTCTCACTAAATGCCGGAGCCGCCACCTACGAATCTATACTATATATCAACTTCTGCGTCATCTTGCCGTTGCCTTCACGTTTCCTCTTTGATTCCTTCTCCTACGTGACGATTTTTACAATCATGCTCATTATTCCTTTGAAATTGTCCGAAAATTACATTTATTCGTTTGTTTATGTGACATTATTTGACGTAAAAAATAATATGAATTTTATCAAATCACCTTATTTTATATTTGTATATTATAAAATTTAAAAATAATATTTATATATTTTATTGAACGTTCAAAGTTAAAGAAGTCCCGACTATTCCGGTTCTGACAAGGTTAAGTTGGAACGACCATTTAGATGTGTTCGTCTCTATCTAGTTGTCCTGTCAAATCGGACCTCGCGGCACTGACTCAGCAACTCGGAAACTGCTCCGACAAGACTCTTGTAAATTACATTACGGTATGTAGTGAAAGTGGACCCACGTGAAGTACCAAGGACTGAATGACGAACCACCGCTGTTAATTTGACGGTTTTAACTATTCATGAAAGGTCGTCCGTGCAGGATCACAAGACCTCCCATCAGATTCATTGATTGGCCAAAAGGACAGGACACAAAGAAGAAGTCACCGACGGTGTCGCAGTCGTACGTTGGAGGTAAGAGAACCGAGTCCAACCAATGGGTCTGACGTTGTCTTAACGTTGAGAAATATCAAAGTATAGGCCGGTTCAAAGACGGGCACCCCGTTCATGGATTGTCAGCTTCTTTTACGCTTATTTTTAATAATTATTATTAAATATAAATCTTATTTTCCTCGGTTGTAGTTTCTAATGGATCAAATCTCACGGCAATCCGTTTTCTTTTCTTTTACCTTTTACATTGAAAAGACTTAACATAGTCTTTTTTTAATAATAATTTAGGAGACAAAAAAGCAAGGCATAATTATATCAATCGGTCACTTTTGTTGGGTGGAGAATTTTAAATATTCCATTTCTAATTATAGTACCATCGAATAGCTAGGCATATTTTAGTCAAAGATAAAAAATTGACTTTAATTTAGAAAATCGACTGGTTCTAAATAAAAACAATAATGGTATCAAATACATTAAATTCAACGAAAGAAATGAACTCCCTCAACTAATGTCTAATTTACATTTAGCCCTTAGGAGTAGTTGAATTGGTGGAGTGAAAAGCATGGAACCAAAAGATCCTGTGTTCGAATCCTTTTATTTATGCTCTCTCGATTTAATCTGTCGTATAAGATTTACTTAGTACAAAATACCCAATTGATGTGATTTGCAGACGATTATATTAATCTGAATATTTACCTAATACGCATCTTAAGATAATAATTATTAAACTCTCTATTGAAAAAATAAAAAAGGACAATGATTTTAGCTTTTCGGCATAGTCCATTGGATGATAATGAGAGAACCAAAAGTCATTGTTTTCACCTCTTTTTTTTTCCCCCTTGTTCGTTCGTGACTTTGCTTGGCTTGCAAGACAATAGGAATCACATCTAAGTTGGAAAGGAAAACAACTTGTTGTTTAAGGAGATTTGACATGTGGGGCATTTCACAAGTTCTTGAAATTTCCTCGAAAGCAATTCTTAACTGTCCTCGTCCTTCCTTCCTTCCTTCCTTCCACCCCAACCCCAACTTTCCTATATTACTCCTCCTTTTGTGTTTTCTTTTCCCATTATTGGGTCCAATGCTAATATTCTTCCACACGACTTGACTTTGAGATAATGGTCTATCCACCATTTACGACTTTATTTTCATGCCACGCTTAATTTGTGACCATTGCCTAAGTTTCTTCCACACTTTTTACACGTTCTAAGTTTCTTCCACACTTTTTACACGTTCTTTTTATAATTCTACAATTTTAAAAAATCCAAAGTATACATTTTTAATAATTTTAAAAATATTTTTAAATTATAAAAAAATTCGTATTTTTAACTCATTAAATTATTTAACGAAACAATAATTGTAAAATAATAATTTAGTGAAAATAAAAAAGTCAAACCTGCACCTTGTTCCGCTCAAACCATCTGATCCACTCCTACACGCATCACATTCTTTACAAAACTTTAGAAATTAACGATACCTCTTGGTAGTTGGTACACCAGCGGGCAGTTTTTGACCGTTATTATATCTTATCTCTTCTAACGCTATTAAATTTCCAAGTGTTGTCAACTTTAGACAGATGTTTTTTTTTGGGGGTTAAATTTTGACAGAAATAAGAACAGAAACCTAAAATTGTGTTGATAATATTAAATAAGAATAAGATTTTATGTTATCAAACCTTTTAAAATGACACGTAATGATAGAAAGCCCTAACTCATTCCTAAAAATTAACTTAAAAGGGGGAGGTTTGCACAGTATTATAAATTATTGAATATCTTCATAGTTGTCCGATGTAGGATTCCTGACATACTCCCCTCAGTTCAAAGCAGGACTGGACATCTGATGAACATATTTGACAAAGGGATATAACCGGGCACCGCCCCAAACTATTGAGACAAACTGGCTCTGATACTATATTCGAAGTGCCTAACTCACCCCCAAAAGCTAGCTCAAGAGAGGGAGGTTTGCACACTATTATAAATTCTTGAATGCCTTCGTAGTTGTCCGATGTGGGATTCCTGACACGTAAATTGAAGATTTAGATTTTTCAAAATCATATGGTCTTTTTTTTAATTAATTTATAATTTATTGGTTTTGTTTGTAATTTATTTGACAAAAAATTAAAGTATTACTTTAAATTATGAGAAATTAGCTTTTTTATAAATTTTAAGATATGAGTTATTAATTTTGTTTATATAATATTATAACTAGACGACGTGAATTAATTAAACGTTATTTTGAAAATATTTTAATTAAGCATTAGTTAAAGTATAAAATTTATTTTAATTTTTTATCAAAGATTCAAATAAATTTTTACTATAATTCTTATTAAAATTTTTATTTTTATTCAAAATATAATAAATACTTACTAAGATATTTTATAAAATTCAAACATGTAAATCATATATTTCACCATTTTAAATTTATATGTTACTTGTTTGGAATAAATTTATATTTTTTTCAAACAAAAATATAAAAAAATATATTATGAGGAATTGGTCTCATTTTGGTTTGCTTAAATTTAATAATTTTAATATAAAATATTAGTGATAATGCTTATACCCGTCATTGTCTAATCCTGGATGACATTTCCCTGCAAACGTGTAGAAAGTTTGATAAAATAGGTCGCGTCAACATCAAGTTCCGTGACGAAGTTAAGTGTACAGTGTAGAGCTTAAACATGGCAGCATGAGATTAACTGGTAGATGATAAACACTACCCACTGGCCAGAAAGGAATAGATAAACCTAATCCACTAGAAGAAGGAGAGGAAGAAAGAAGACGGTGAGATGAGGAGTACGAATTTAAAAAAGTACGTTACATCACATGGCTTGACAAAAGTATTCGGCAGATCTATGAGGAAGGTTTTGAAAACATTTTGTCTTTGTTAGGTGATGACGAAGATGTGTAAGATTAGCTGTAACTTTAATCTTCAAAAGTTGATGTTGTCATTAGTGCTGTTTATGTTGTTTGGTATTCTTTTTTGAAACGTATGTTGTTTGATTTTATAGCAAGTTACTGTCTTCTTCTGTTTCTGTATGCTTTACCTAAAACAATTATATGGAGTACCAAAGGGTAAGGACAAATACAAAATTGTATTTTTTTTAAACATATATCATGTTATAAATAATATTTAGTGGATTAAATATATTAATAAGCCTTAAATACCAATCTTTAGCTTATTTGTGGTTTGTATTAAAAAATTTTAATTAAAAAACAATAAAAACATTGTGTGTGTATATATATATATATAATTTTGAGATAGGCGGGATGTTTATAAACATACAACGGAGATAGAACAATTAGAAGGAATCAGATCTTCTATTTCAGTTATGATATTTTTATCATGTTTCATTAAATCTCATTTACACATTTATGTGGATTCCATATAAATATATTAATGAGATTTAATAAAACAAAGTTGAAACAGAATAATTGGAACAGATAATTTGATACGCAATTGGAAAGGTATAGAGGGCGGACAAAGCACCGAGATGCTACATAATTGGCTTTCAAGTTGAATTAAATAAACTGGATCTAAATTAATAATTTATTGTAATTATATTAAATTTTTAATTTTAAATTAACTTTAATTGGTTTTGATCGTTAATGATATTTAATTAGTCTTTATCTAATATTTATATTATGTCTATTTTATTATTATGTATTAACTAAAATATAAAAACATATTTTAAAAATTAAAAACTTGTTTTAAAATTTTAAAAATAAGAGAATTTTATTTCTTAATTTATAAGGAATGTTTTCATCTTTTACCTTTATTTTTAATAGGTTTAAATGGAATATTAACTGTTAAAAAGACACTTTCTTTGATTTTATGGCAACTTACTGTCTTCTTCTGTTTCTGTATGCTTTCCCTAAAACATTTATATCGATTGCTTAAGGGTAAGGACAATTTGGGAAAACACTTTAAAAGAATTCAAGTAATACCAATCTCTAGCTTATTTAAAACTTGTGCTTGACAGGTACATACAACCAACCATTGATTGCTTAACGAAATAAAAACAAAGTAATTTAATCAAAATCAATACTTTAAAATTTGGATCGGAAGTTAAACCGATAAAACAACAGATTTAAGATTTAAAAGGTTTAACTGGTATTATCATTAAAATTTGAATAAAATGAAAAAATTGTCCTTAATTTTTAAAAATTTTGAAGATTAATTAAAAAATAAATTATTATATACAAATTAATTAATTAATTTTAATTTATAAAAATTTATTAATTTATAAAATTGATCGATTAATTAATAAATTAATAAGTTTTAAACAACAAGAGTTATTAAAGAAAATCGAATTTGAAGAATTAAAAATTGAGCTAAAGAGTTAGACGGTTCAAGATTTTTACGATTAAATCAGTTCAGCTGGTTGGATTTTTCAATTATTAATCAAAAGAATTAGCATAAGCAAGATTGAACACGGATAAGAATTAGATTAACAATAATGCCGGCCTCGTATAAGAGAAAAAATACAATTCATGTCAATTTAGTATCTAATGCTTCATTTCAACATCTCGTGATATTCCAAGAAAAGAATGCATTGTGCTTAAAGTCAATATTGTCAAGATTAGTGAATGAAGTGTTCAATTAACTAGCAATCGATTCTTTAAGGACAACGGGGAAGAAGTCATACTTGTTTAAGAAACATTTTGGATTTAGTATCATCGATTGATGCAAGTTGAGGGTCATTATATTTAATTCTAATCTATACACTTAGGGTTGGTCCGCCTTCAATTATTTTCACTAATTAAAATTTAAAAATTAATATCTAATTTAGTTAAATGTAAATTAATTATTAAAAATTTATATTTCAACCGAACCGATTTGATCCGATTCAATTTAACTCTTTAAATCCAAACCTGATTAGTTCTCAATCAAAACCTATTTAATTTGTCATTTCCTTCTTGTTTGTTGTGTTTGGCAATGAGGTATTCAGAAGCATAAAAGAATCATTTCTTGTTCTACTTCTGTTGCAACAAGAATAAATGGATATTTCAATAACATGTACAGCAATACATAAAGATGCTCAGTTTAGAAGCTTATAGCTTTCTTACAACTTGAGGAATATTCAATAGTAGAGGGGACTCAAGAAAAATCTCATTTAGGTACAAACTGTTATAAAAGATAGAAATAATATGGTGTGCCACTTAATTGTTAGTACACCTAATGCATCACTTAATTAGTACACCTAATGCACTACTTAATTGTTAGTGCATCACTTAATTTGTCATGATGGTATTTTATTAGAAATTTTGTACTATAAATAGAAGGGTTAACTTGATGTAAGCAATACCATTTTTTATAAGAAGACT
>JAOTBA010000001.1:252858-267644 GCA_025629845.1 Erythroxylum squamatum | reverse complement strand
CAAAGTCAAGAATGACACTTATTTTGAATAATTAAAATGTATCTAAAACGACACTTATTATGAATCAGAGGGAGTAATAATTATCCATGTCTCTCAACTGAAAATCTGTATTATTAACTAAATTATTATTCTATGCTAAAAAATTAAGGCTAACATATTAAAATTTTATCGAATAACAAAATAAGTTGAACAATGATGTAATTAAGTGAGGTGTAAGCTAATAATAAAATGATATTTTTGTCGATTTAAATAAGATATTTATTAAATCTGTCGATCATATATCAACAACAATAACATCCAATAGAAATTTCACTGACATGCAAAATTTAAAAAGGTCCAATAATACGCAACCTTACCCGTAATTAATAAAGAGACTGTCTCCAAATTCAGAGACGGAGGTAGGTGGGGGCCAGTGGTGCACTGGGCCCCCCACCTCCAAGATTATTAAATAATTATATATATATATACACGTATATATATATATATATTAGGACGGGATTATTTAGAGGTTAGTGGTGCACTGGGCCCTTCAAAATTTAAAAAATTATGTATTTGGACCCTTATCTTAAATTCTTGGCTCCGTCACTGTCCAAATTATTAAATCTATCGTCCAAATACTTAATGAAGTTGTTAGTGATTTAAATGAATTTTATAAATATTCATTTTTTTAACTCGTTAAGAGATTTGTGAATAAAAAAAAGTGTAAAAAAAAATTGTTATTGTCAGTTTTTAACAATTTGTTTAAAAATTTAAGTAACCCGTAGAATTATTCTTTTGTGACCAAAATGTCACAAACTCGAGTTATGAAAACAACCTTTATGAAATGCTTAAAATTACTAAAATATGCAAATTAAAGATCGTTAAAATTAGTTAAAATTAGTATAATATGTATATTTTATTGTTTTATTTATCTAAAACATGTAAGTTTAAATTATTATATACTTTTGTGTTAGATATAATATGAATTATATTAATAGAACCAAGATAAAATATGAATTTAGATAAATTATATACTAAAGAATAAGGTATGTATATTATTATCTTGCAGATATTTAACTCTTAAACATGCAGTTGCCTACTAAAAAGTTAAACATAGCAGTTGTTAGCTTTTACTGATCTTTCCCAAAAGCTGATGAACTTTTCAGGCCAACTTGCGAACCTGTTCTTATCTAACCTAGCCACCGCTGTCATGATTGATAGGTTCTGATTTAGACCTTCCCTATATAATGACAGTAGAATCTTGGCCAGACCTGATATATACATTACTCCATTGACGTTTCATTGCGGTCAAAACCATTTTGGAGTTCGTGTCCACATTCACAGTTTTCTCATCCATTCCCTTGCAGAAAAGTTGCAGAACATACGAAAATCTCATTCTTTGTTTTCTTTTTTCCAGAATAAGAGAATTAAGCAAACAGTGATCTTATTGTTGTGGTCACAGGAATCTTAACCTTGGACCAATTGACAGGAATCTTAACCTTGGACTAAAAGGTTGATCCCCAATTTTAAGGGCCCTCAGTCGCAGGCCCGACTATCGTTGGAGGATTGAATCGCGGTTTGATCTTGAGCAGCCCCCTAGTAGAGCGGTCCTTTCCTCCCGTTGCCAGGAGTCGAACCTAGGACCTTGGACCAACTTACCCTGCTAGTTTGCCACTCAAGCTACCCGTGCGGGCTTCCAGTGCCCATCCTCGTGTTGCAAGCCCGCTACCTTAGCGTACAGATCGCCCTCTAATATTGGAGCGATTGCCACATTGAGTAGCGGTCCCCAATCTTTTACCCAATTGTCCTGTCAGAAGTAGATGTGACGACCGTTACCTAGATTCTAGTGGATACCTTGGATGACAAACTACCAAGTGACTGCAATTCCCCTCCAAAAGCTCGAAGCCCCTAGCCTGTCGATCGAGTCAGGAATGCAGTACGAGTCCATACGATATTTAACCCATAAGATTCTAACCCATAAGGCCTCAGGTTTTGTAATAAGGGTCCAGCCCATTTTGTTAATTCGGATCAGACTTACACTCTTCGGTTTGTCATCCCTACTCTATCCAAAACAATGTTGTGTGAATAACAAGTGTGACCATTATAGATCACTACCTCTTGTCGTTGTTCAATTTTGATAGGCACGGACCTAAACTAATCCACGCCCACTAGTGTGGTCACCTTAATGCGATGAACTATTCCTTTAAGAAGGGACAAAGCTTAACCGATTATTAATTGAGAAGAGTGCACATAATCATTAACGGCTTTTCAGGAGATTCTTTGTCGTTTTATACCCGTTTTAGAGCGCAAATTGATGCAAAACTAGTGCAATACCAATTCCACACGCATCATAAGCTTACCTAAGACTCCTTTTTCGAATCCCTCTTATATATCCTAACTTAAACACTTATTCCATATAAAATTTGAGCTATGATTAAATTGAATAAAAAATTTTAAATGATATTTTATTCAAAATTTAACTTATTTTACGATAATTTAATGCTAATTTAACTTTTTAAAATTAAATTAATATATCTGTTATTATTTAATTCACATATTAATTAATCGAGGCGGGAATCAAGGTTAATTACGAGCACGAGACAGAAAATCATTTTTGGATTTATCCCATGTTTGGTCGTGCATTATAATTAGGAATATATTAATAATATTTTATTTGGTATTATATGGATTGTGGACAAACATAAAATTTAATAATCCTATTTCATTAGAAGACAAGGGTCTATAAAGTTCTGTTACAAGACAAATTGCAGCCTTATAAAATATTTAAATAAGTTATTATTATAAAGTTAATACAAAAGATAACTTATTTAAATATTTTGTAAAATATTGAGATACAAATTACATTTTTAATTGGTGTTAAAATAAATTAGTTTTAAAATCTCATTAATATTTGATAAATTCGGATTATTTAATTGCAAAATCGTAAAGACTAAACTGATAATTTAGTTATTAATATTTAACAAAAATTTAAGATTAACTTGATAATTTAATTATTAAAAGTTAACAAAAACTTAATTTTATTAAAATTTAAGATATTATTGATATTTATTTTGAAAACGTTAAATTAAAATGATACTATATAAAACTTACTTAAACCGAATCGAAAAGTTAACCGGTTCAGGTTTACGTGTTCGAATAATCTACGTTTATACTATATTTAGGCTTACAAGATTATGACAAAATTTAATTTTTTGTAACGAGTCATTAACTCCGTATTAGTGAATATTTAGGGTTACAGTCTGTATTAATAGTCAAACCATTCATATCCAAGGAAATATTCATACTATCGTCTTCTTCACAGCGAAACCCTTAAAAAACCAGATGAAGACATGAAATCTGATTAAAGAAGAAACCGAAAAATGCCTATGATCTGTCATATATCCCAACAATGGATACCATTTCAGTGTTCCCTTCAATGATAACCTCTCAAAGGTCAAAAGAATCGGCTCTTAACTCTTTAAGAGATCTCAGGCCATGCTTTAGAAGCAAGCAGAGACCTTGCAGAGCTAGTGAGCGATCCAAAAGCCAGCATCTTAAACGAATTTCTATGAGCTTGTTGTCTCGTTCATTGGATGAAACACATGCATGCACTGATGTAATATATATATATATATATATATAAAATATTTAACACAATTTCTTTAAATACAAATTCATCATTATGACGTACTAATTAAAAGAATAAATATGTTATTAAGTGTAATTATATGCATTTTGAGTAAACTCAGTCATTAAGCTTCACATTTCGACATTAACGAATCAGTTAATGCCTTCCTTTTCAGACACGAACACTCAAAAGAGTGTCATGTCTTAAACGAGTCTTTTACTCTTGTTCGAGCTTTTACGAGAACGTCTATCTATTTCTATCTTATATAGTTCTACACACTATCTATATATATACGTACACTCAATGCTCCTTAGACTACGGTGTTTAGTTGTTCTTTAGTCTCTCTGTTGAGTGACCAATGTCTTCTTCTTCTTCTGTTTTAATACCTTCTCTTGTTATCTATATTTTCCTTTTCGTCTCCGTCCGATATGCTACTGCCACCAAGATTGGCCAAGGTTACCGGTTGATCTCCATTGAAGAGACTTCTGATGGTGGCTTACTGGGTCACATTCAAGTCAAGAAGACGAACAATGTTTATGGTTCTGATATCCCACTATTGCAGCTCTTCGTCAAGTAAGCGTCTTTATCCTGTCTGCAACCTTTTTTTTTATTCTCTCGCTTGTCAGTTTGATTCAAGAGGTTATTTATCAGAAGTTATAAAAGAACTAAAAAAGAGCATGTTTGTGTACGTTGAACCTTTGCAGGTATGAAACTCAGAATCGTTTGAGGGTTCAGATAACTGACGCGACGAAGCAGAGATGGGAAGTGCCGTACGATCTCTTGCCGAGAGAGAAAGCGCCAGTGATGAAGCCAAGTATTGGGAGATTGAGAAAGAACCCACTTATGGTTCAAGAGTTCTCGGGTTCTGAGCTACTGTTTAGCTACAGACCGGACCCATTTAGTTTTGCAGTGAAGAGACAATCAAATGGGCAAACCCTTTTCAATTCGAGCTCTAGTGGGTCGGATAATTTTGGTGAAATGGTGTTTAAGGACCAGTACTTGGAGATATCAACACAGTTGCCTAAAGATGCTTCACTGTACGGTTTGGGAGAGAACACGCAGCCTCATGGAATCAAACTCTATCCTGGAGATCCATACACTTTATATACAACTGATATCGCAGCCTATAACATCAACACAGACTTGTATGGATCACATCCTATGTACATGGATCTCAGGAACGTGGATGGGAAACCCTATGCTCACGCTGTTCTATTGCTGAACAGCAATGGCATGGATGTGTTCTACAGGGGAACTTCTTTGACATACAAGGTCATTGGTGGTATTTTCGATTTCTACTTCTTCGCGGGTCCTACACCTTTGGACGTTGTCGAACAGTACACGGAGTTGATTGGAAGACCAGCTCCAATGCCTTACTGGGCTTTCGGTAATCATTACATTCTTAACCTCTTTACCTCTGTTTCAATATCATTTCCTCTGTTTCCGTCTTATAATCCGCTTGATTTGTTTTATTAGTTGGGCTTCAGATCTGGCCAGGTACTCTGTACCTAGCCTGACTTGTCTCAATTGTTCTATTTTGTCGTTAATATTGTCCTTTTCCTTATTGTTTAATCATTTCTTTAGCTGGAATTGCAGCAGTAGGAGTACCGTATTGCTAACTTTGTGTGTTTATATGATTGTTGATTCAGTATCTCATGACTTGACAGTGCTCCTCTATGTTCTGTTCTCGTTTATGAAGTTTATATTGAATTCTCTAGAAAAAAGATCAACAGTATCTAATGAATTGACATTGTTCCTCTATGTTCTGTTCTCGTTTATGAACTTTATTTTCAATTCTCTAGAAAAAAGAACCCTTTTATGTCTAAAACACATGTATTCTAAAGGTCCACATTCCACAAAAGACCACAAACTTTTTTTCTTTCATTACCATTTGCAAACCTTTGGGGTTCCTGTAGTTTTCTCAAAAGGTGTCAGCTTGAATTGTGGGAATTGTTATGTTGGTAGATGAGCGGTTGAGCCAAGATTGAACACTATTTTTCAGTGTTGGGACTATTGGATATGTACATTAGAGCTAAAAGCTTCCTGTGACTAGTTATCTTTCTTCTCTTCCTTTCTTGGATGCCAACCATTATGGATTAACCATGAAGTTCTACCTACTGTGCACAGCTAAATTGTCAGAAAATCTATGAATTAGTAGATGTTACTAGCTATGGTAGGAGTCAAATTTATATTCTTTTCTGAATAACATGGCATCCTCTCAATATCTCATGGTCTGCATGACATGGATGCTAATGGAAATTGTTGCTATCTTTCTTTGAATTCTCTACTTCAGTTAAGTACATAAACTGACGATAAGTTACAGCTGTTCTGGATACAAGTATTCTGAACCGAAGTTCTCTTTTTCTCCTTCTTTTGGTCCTTACCTGATAAGCTAGATCGGATTGAAAAAAAAAATGTTGTTTAATTGGCATACAACCCTCAGGTTTTGCCATTGACTATAAATTTTAAAGTTACCAAACAGGGACGGAACCAGACTCAATTCTAAAGGGGGGCCGGAGACCGGAAGTCGGGGGCCGGGGGCCAACTCTAAGGAGGGCCGGGCCAACATTTAAAAAATGTCCTTATTTATTAAAAAATTATATAAGTACATTTAAAAAAAAAATTGAAAGGGGAGGCCATGCCCCCTACCCTTATACATGGCTCCGTCCATATTACCAAAGTAGATTCCATTGTTTTACATTTATGTTAATGAGAACTTTGCTTCAATTTAAGAGTCACCTGACGATAAACGTATAAATTCCCTTGTGCCAAATAAATTCTCATGTTTCATTCAATCTCATGGTGTGGTCGTATGATTTTACAGGATTCCACCAATGCAGATGGGGTTACCATAATCTCTCTGTGGTAGAAGATGTAGTTGAGAATTACAAGAAGGCTCAGATCCCACTTGATGTCATCTGGAATGACGATGATCACATGGATGGCAAGAAGGACTTCACTCTCAACCCCACTAACTACCCACGTGATAAACTTTTGCCTTTCCTTGATAAAATTCATAGAATTGGCATGAAATACATTGTCCTTATCGACCCAGGGATCTCTGTGAATTCCTCTTATGGTGTACATCAACGAGGCATTGCTAATGATGTGTTCATCAAGTATCAGGGTGAGCCCTACCTTGCTCAAGTTTGGCCAGGAGCTGTTAACTTTCCCGACTTTCTCAACCCAAAAACAGTTGAATGGTGGGGCGATGAAATTCGTCGTTTCCATGAGCTTGTTCCTGTTGATGGCTTATGGATTGACATGAATGAAGTTTCAAACTTCTGTTCCGGATTGTGCAAGGTCCCAGTGGGTAAGCAATGTCCAACTGGAACTGGACCTGGCTGGATATGTTGCCTGGATTGCAAGAACATAACCAAGACACGGTGGGATGAACCGCCATACAAGATAAATGCTTCAGGAATGCAGGTTCCTGTAGGGTATAAAACTATAGCTACCAGTGCAGTTCATTATAATGGAGTTTTGGAGTATGATGCTCATAGCGTTTACGGATTCTCTCAGACCATTGCTACTCACAAGGGCCTTCAGGGAATTCAGGGCAAACGGCCATTCATTTTAACACGTTCCACATATGTGGGATCAGGCAAATATGCTGCTCATTGGACTGGTGACAATAAGGGCACTTGGGAGGATTTGAAGTATTCCATATCTACTATGCTAAACTTTGGTCTATTCGGGGTACCAATGGTTGGTTCAGACATCTGTGGATTCTATCCTGCGCCCACGGAAGAGCTCTGTAATCGTTGGATTGAGCTTGGCGCTTTCTATCCATTCTCAAGGGATCATGCCAATTACTACTCCCCAAGACAAGAGCTTTATCAATGGGAATCAGTAGCTGAATCAGCTAGAAATGCTCTTGGTATGAGGTATAAACTTCTTCCATATCTGTACACACTGAACTATGAGGCCCACCTCCGTGGAGCCCCAATCGCGAGACCTCTTTTCTTCTCGTTCCCGAATTACACCGAGTGTTACGGATTGAGCACACAGTTTTTACTAGGGAATGGCCTGATGGTATCTCCAGTGCTTGATCAAGGTAAAACAGAGGTTAAAGCATTATTTCCTCCAGGTACTTGGTATAGTATGTTCGATACGACGCAGGCGATTGAATCGAAAGAGGGAAACTACGTGACTTTGGATGCGCCATTACACGTTGTCAATGTGCATCTGTACCAAAACACCATCTTACCTATGCAGCAAGGTGGAATGCTATCTAAGATAGCCAGAATGACACCTTTTAGCCTCATAGTGACCTTCCCATCAGGAGCTAGCAATGGTGAGGCTAAAGGAACTCTTTTCCTTGATGATGATGAACTTCCAGAAATGAAACTTGGAAATGGTTATTCAACATATGTTCACTTCTATGCAACTGTTAGCCAGGGAAGTGTGAAGGTGTGGTCAGAAGTTGAGTATGGTCAATATGCTTTAGACAAAGGTTGGATTATTAACAACATAGCTGTGCTAGGATTGAGTGGAAGTGGACAACCATCTGGTCTTAAGCTTTATGAGAAGTCTGTGACTAGAGATTCAAAGATTGAGTTTACAACTTTGGAACATAATAATCAGCTTCAGGATGTTGATGATAAGAAGACAAGTGTAATGGTAGATGTTAATGGATTGCATATTCCTGTGGGGAAAAACTTTGTCATGTCCTGGAAAATGGGGCTAAGTCCTTGACCTTGAGTAGGTTTCTGAATAATTTCCTTTGCATTTACTTCCGTTTTTTTTTTTCCCAGATTTTCTAGTTGGCTGCTGTCCTTTCATTTTCCATAACAGAGTACTTAAAGAAGGAGAAGAGATGGGCTTTAAGATTTATGTTCATCCTTTTCCAGGAAAACAAGTTACTCTCAGTCCTTTTGTCTTCCCTGAAATTGCCTAGTGCCTTGTCCTTTTGTCTTCCCTGAAATTGCCTGGTGCCTTGTCCTTTTGTTTTCTAGTCAAACTGCACACATCCAAATGTTACTTGATATTTTTTCATAATAAAAAGTTAAAAATGGGAATGGGTAAGAAAGTGTAGAGAAATTACTGCTGCTCGTCCTTTTGAAGGCACCACCCACCAGCTGTATCACACTTACATTGGCAATAACACCTGTCAAGCAATCAGTTCATGTACGTGGTCCTCTTGGCGGGAAAATCAGGTAAAGTGGGGCCACTTGGCGGGAAAATCAGGACCATTGCCTTCATATATCAAGTAACAACGTAGGCGGTGGTTCGGTCGGGCGGTCAACCCACGTTATGTTCTATCATCTATGACCATTATTTTAGAAAAGTCTTTATTATATTTTATAATTAATATATTTATATAATATGGGATAGTGATTTAATGCTGTTGGTCACGTGACTTGGTCGACTATAATTTTGCCTAGAAGCTTGGATTCTCTTCTTAAACTATTGAAGAAGAGTTTTAGGAGAGCGTGAATTGCTTTGGACCGTTACATCGGTTGTTGCTTCTCCCGATGTGAACAACATCCACGTGTTCAGACTTCAGCCCATGCTCCTCTTAAACCGACGTCGTAAAAGGAGTTTATTAGGGTAGTCAGTCCATAAGTGAAGGTGCACCAGGACAGTCGGTGAGGCCTCTCTCCATACAGTGGCAACGGATGTAAATATGAGTAAGAGCATGCCTTAAGTTAGAAGCATTAGTCAATACAAAAACTATGCGTCAAGTACGCTGACGACTCGCGGCGCATCGTTTCCCTAAATAAAGCTGCAAACTAAGAAACAAATCTGGCTTCCCCACGCGCCTTTGTCGTGAGTGGAATTAACGACCACGTGACGGTGCATTTCCGATAGAGAGTGCCGGAATTAAGCGTCTGGGATAGCCGTGCATGGCATGATATGCGTGACATACGGAGTAGATAGGTATAATTGTACATTAAATTGCCAACTACATGCCAGCTCAGCATCCATTTCCAAATGTAATTAAAGGAAGATAATAGAATTTCTTAAAATTTGAAATTTAAATTTTGAATAATATTTAATTATTTTGTATAATTTACTTTTAATAATATTAAAGTCAAGTTTCCTTCAAAAAAAAAAAAAAATTAAAGTCAAGTCATTAATTTACTTTTAACCTTTTTAATTTGACCGCTTAGTAAGGTAAGGAAGGGTTAGGTGGTGGTGACGATAGAATAAAAGAGGGAGAGTGAACAGCGTGCGCGAGACAGACTCTGGCGTGGCGGTAGGGGGACCAGAGGACGAGTCACAAAGTAAGACCTAATTGAATACTTTCCGTGGAGATTTGTGTATTTTAGTTAATGGGTTTGTGAAGGAATCTGAGCCTTAGATTTCTGATCTCTTTTTGATCTTCGACGTAAGGTAGTAGTATATGTAGGAGTGCCTAACTCTACGGTTGTCTTCTTTTTGGTTCTGTTCTTTTAAGGTAGCCAGAGAGGAGAAGAAGAAGAAGAAGAAAGAGCCAAGACCCACCTCGAGCTTTTCTTGCTTTCTTCTGTGTGGATTTATGACGGCTGGTTTTGATTTGACTGTGACTGGGGCTCTGCAGCTCTGCTTTTGGTTTTGTTCATCAATAATCACTATAGCTTCTTCTTCTTCTTCTTCAGCTGTTGTTCTCTGCGTTTGCTTTCTCCGATTGTTTCTCTGCTGGGTGCAGAGGAGCTTCAATCTCGCTTCCTCGTCTTTTTCGATGAGTTTGAGACCAAAAAGGTAACTTTTTTCTGGATTTGTGCTTTGTTTCTCAGTCTTTTTGTTTTACTTAACATGGTATTGTTTGGTTTTTGCAGGAATTGTTCTGGTTTGGAGTGCTTTGAGGATTTTCACATAAAAAGATATTTCAGCCTTTTTCTGTTTCTGATAGGAAATCTCACTTGATACTTCTTACCTTCAGATTCTCTGTTTATTTTTTTGTTTTTGTTTTCCTTTATTGGTTTTCTCCAATTTTGTAGTTTTGATTTAGGAGATTTTGTGTAGGGGTTTAGGTGGAAAGTTTTTAGGAAACATAAATTTCTAATGTCGGTTTCAAGAAGGCAACGTTTGAAACAAGATCCTAAACCCTGTGAAAAACCCATAGATTATCGAACACCCTGTGTTGAGGATTTCAAGATGAGAAGAGTTCGTGTGATTTATCACGATCCTTACGCTACTGACTACGATTCAAGTGACGACGAATCCGTCAGAGATCAGAAAACCAAACGGATTGTGCGAGAAATCAGTCTTCCTCCGGTCGTCTTTCCGGAGACGAAGACTCTTGAGCCTGAGAGCTCCTCTCAAGACAGTAACAGCAGTGGCAAAAACCCCAACAAGAAGAGAAGGGTTTTGGCTAAAACCCCAGTTCTCGCACCCGCCATTGAAGCAGCTCCAAAGAAGCCCGTTGGTGTGAGGCAACGCAAGTGGGGTAAATGGGCTGCGGAGATTAGAAATCCGGTGACCAAAGTGAGGCAATGGTTGGGTACTTACAACACTCTTGAAGAGGCTGCACAAGCCTACGAGGCAAAGAAGCGAGAGTACGAAGCCATGGCAGCCTCTGCCTCCGAGAAGAGCCAGAACGTGTTGTCTTCTGCTGCTCCTGCAGATTCAGAGAGCAATACGAAGAGGGAGACTGCATCTGATGATAGTGAAAGCACTTTTTCACATACTTCACCATTCTCGGGTACATCTGCATCTGGTTATCCTGTGGAAGATCTTAAGAATTCTGAGCTGAGTTTTATCAGCAACCCATCTGAAATTGAGAAAGATCTTAACTTTGGGTTGGATTTCAGTAGCTTGATTGACGAGTTTGGGAGGTTAACAGGTGATTATTGTGGAATTGACGATCTAGATATCTGTGGATTGGATGGTACTGAACCATTACAGTTACCAACTGAGCTTCCTGATTATGACTTCGAATTTGGAAATGAAGAGTATGGTTATTCCATCATCATCAACAACAACAACCTCTCAAACATTGTGTGCCCATAAGTTTTGCAGATAGGAAAATTTAGTTGAATTATTACTACTAAGTTATAAAAATTCTCAGGACCTGTAATGCGTTTCCTGGGATTGGTTTGTTTGTTTTGATCTGTTGAGAGAGAAAAGGAGATGTTTTGAGGGATGAGATGAGCTTAAGCTTAGTTTTGGTGTTCCCAAAGTCCTCTGGGTTTTCTGGTGCTGTAAGAGCCGTCCAAGGGACGAACTTTCAGAGTTCTGTTTGCTCACTTGTCCACATCTCCTCGAGTTTTAGTATGAACTTGAGTAATTATCTATTTTGAAGCTGTTCTTGAGTAAAATCTACACTGAGAATCAGCAAATCTGCTGATGGATATCGCCTGGAAATTTCCTTTGACTGTTTGGATCTAAATGTTCATTTTCCAACTGAAAATGTTTGTTGGAAGGTGAGTTGATATTTCTGTTGACTTGAGCTAATTAGTTATCTTAATATTAATATTTAATTTATAAATCAATATAGATTAGTTATAACACTATTAGTTATTAAAACTAGTATTAAGATTACGATCTCTAATACTAAGACTACCCACCTGCCACATTTCACAATAAGCCAACCTATGATAGTTACTAGGAGTGGGGCAAAGCTGTATGCTATAATTGACATTTGTCTCTTAAGTAAGATCTGTAAGCTGAGTTTGCAGATGGTGGCGTGTGCGGCCTATCCACCCATGACCTGAGAGTCCTGACACGCTCACACCTATTTGGTGGAAGTGGAACCGGGGCCCCTGGACTTTTGTTTTGTTTAAATAAGTCGTTTTGTGAAGTAATGTCATTTAAGCAGTTACCTATAGAGGAAGAAGACAATCCACTGTCGTTACTAGAGTACAAAATGATTTGTTAATTACATTACACACCAAGAAATTTTATAAATTACTTAATATGGCAATTGACAAATTCGACTTTTAGAATACAAATCTTTTTCACAAAAAGAGAATTTGCTTTGACTTTGATTATAATTACACGCACTGATATTATAGAATTGTAATACGTATAGGTACTTTAGTTATGTATCTCGGATCGAACGTGAAAGGATAAGAAACGAGTGTGAATCTATTGCTTTCTTTACGGAAGCTCTTCTCCGATATACGAGCTAAGTCTTTCTACAATTTTCTCAAAACGTAAGCTCTCTTAATGTTTCAGAAATCCTTATACTTACGACTGATATAAGCAATTACAGGTAACTTTTATATATAACTTTCATATCGGGCTTTCTCATCACAATGTTGATATGGGTTCAGTTCATATTAATTGGGATCCATTTTTCACCCAAACTTTGACCCATTAATTTAGATCATTTATTGGGTCACTTTATTATCTTTATCTAAATCAAATTACGTAATTTAAGTTGAAAAATTATGAGAATTTGCTTTGACTTTGATTATAATAACACAGATTGATATTATGGAATAGCCGGCTCAAGGTAAAACAAAAGGAAGATATTTAGAAACTTGGGAACACATTCTATGCACAAGAAAAGTAGCTTAGTAGTTGTTAGGTCACACTCAGTGCTCGCATAATTTTCATCCATTGTCTTAATAATTTCCAAAGCACGAACGTATTCCATGATCGGACACATACAAACGCCACTTGCCTGGAAGAAAAAGATGGAATTTGCTTTTGCCCACGTTTAACGAATCTTCCACTTATCCACTTACGCGTGCTTCGACTAATGCGCAAATTAAGCCATCAAGTCAAGGGACTAATTCGTCTTGGAGACGGCAATCACGTTTATTCTAAACTCAAACTTAATTTAAATCAACTCTTATCTAAAATTCAATCAATTGCTTGGCTCGACTTTTTGCCGAAAAGGATTAGGGGCATGTGCTAGATGAAATCTTCCAATTGCTTGGCTTATGATTGTCTCATCTCATCTCTCACAATTAAAGATAAGAAAAGGTGAAAAAGGAGGTTCAATTATTTGGGATGAGTATGCTTCAAGTATGGCATAACGTAAAAATGGATTCAATGATTATTATTGGTGAGGCGGCCCTCCTTCAACATTAAAGAGAAATCACTACTTATATGGTGACAATTTAGATGCTTTTCTAAAAGGCCAAGACAAGTTTGTCTTGCAAGGCTGTGAAGTCACACTAATAGCCTCCATTTTTGACTAAACATTGGGTGGGGTGTGAGTCAAACTTTTTATTCTATAATTTCTCTTCATAATCAATTAACGAACGATAAGTGAATTTAATCTAAATAATCCTTAAAATCTCATGAAAATTACAATTATTAAAATTACAAAGCTCTTTAAAGAAATTAAATAAGCTTAACATAATTAGAGAAAACCCTTTTCTTGGAGGCTTGTGATGAAGTCATCGAACATCTTTTCTATGGTTTTGAAAGGAGGGAATCCCAATCGAGCAATCTTGGAAGTGTCCATACTATGAGGGTTGTTGTCACCTTTTTGATTACCGAACCTGAAATGTCATGGAAATTTAATAATTGAATTATTATAATGTAAAAAAAAAAGGGATTATCTTAACCTCACTTACTTGTTCTCGTATGGATAGGATGGGTACTTGGCTTTCAGCATGACGATGATGTGTGACCAATGAGCAACTTGGCCGGAGCATATTAACCTTCCTGATGCTTCTTTGTTTTCCATCGCTAAAATGTGAGCACCGACGACGTCGTCTATGTGAACAAATCCCAATGCAGTGTTGGGACATTCGCCTCTCATACCTTAAAGTGACGAGTGAATCAGTAAAACATCGTGATTTGTTCAAGAAAAACTAATGTGCAAAACATGAGAACAGATAAGACTCTTCTATTATCTATTTTTGTTTGACAAATACCGGATTGTATTAACTGTCGGCTAATTTTAGCAGTTAGCTGATGATTGATAATGTTTTAAAAATCGGATCGGTGATTGAACCGGAGAAGCAACTGATTTAAGGGTTAATGGTTCAACCAGAATTCAACCGTGGTTAAACCGGTGATTAGTAAATATATAAATTTTTATTTTATATATTATATATAAGATAATTTTTAAACATATTATCTAATTATATATTTATCTAATTGTAAACTTAAACCTTTAAACTTCAAAATATACGAGTTTTTTAAAAAATTCGCCAAACACAACACAAAATAAGATAACAAAGCTCACTAATCATATTTCATCAAAAAGATTAAAAAAGATCACTAATCATAATATTCATTCAAGTTGAAATCATCAAAATCAAGACATTTTAAATAGACCGGCCGGTTC
>JAOTBA010000001.1:194392-207104 GCA_025629845.1 Erythroxylum squamatum | reverse complement strand
AAAAAATGGTATTATATTATCTTTCATTCCCATTAATGCAACAAACCAAACAATATTATTGGTATTAATACAGAAACTCAAGTTACAAACCAAACATCATTATTTTATTTTTCATACCCATTCTCATTCCCTTATACTATTATACCCATATCCATACCTAACCCCGTGCTCAAATCAAACGCCCCTGAATATTCTGTTCCAGTCCAAGCTCTTCCTGTATTATTAAGCATCGAGGCACAAAGGCAATTTTGAAAAAGGCCCAAATTACAAAGAAAACGGGCCAGACCTTGGGCAAACCCATCATCTGTACATTCTGCCTCAAGCCCATCACTTATGGCAAAGGTGTAGAGTGTTCTACCAAATTTACTTGACTCGAGTTAATAAATAAAAATTTGAGTTAATTTTTAAATTATCTAACTAATTGGTACTTAATAATTAGTGGACGTTGGTAATGATTATAAATAATTAAGTAATAGCCATTTAATTGGTAAGGATAGCCTTTTCACTACCTCACATTGTTTGGACCAGATTGCTTGGGGTTGGTGAAACTACATATCACCAACTTATAACCTTCTTTTCTACGTTCTCTATGTTTAAACTTCAAAGCTTTGATTTTTTTTCTTCCTTTTTTTATTTAGGAATTTCTCAATTATAGGAAGATACTTTTAAGTTATTTACTTTTGGACTAATCCCTGCTCGAGTTAAGAAGGTCTTTTGTGAGAGGCAAAATTCTGACCCTAAATTTTAAACAGCTACATATATAAGAGCGGTTCAAACTCACGAACTTATTTGAACTAAGAGAGTACCTTAACAACCCAGCCGATAGGATTGAAAGGTTTGCATTTTTTCACACAACAAACAAAACGACTATCATCTGACCAAAATGGATGCTACGGGCCATGGGGACCAACTTCCTTAAACTTGAACCTGTACGTTATATTGTCTGTGTTCACACAACAAACGAAACGACTCTCTTCTCTTCATAATGCTTTAACAACCCACAAAGCCCTGACCCCTTTTTTGCGGGTGAGGTCTTTGACATGGGATTCAAGAAGGCAGAGACGTTGTTGGAGGATTTGATTGAGAAGGCCGGAGGCTGTGCGGTGGTCGACGGTGGACTGGCCACGCAGCTAGAGAGACATGGCGCTTCCTTCAATGACTCTCTCTGGAGCGCTCTTTATCTGATCAAAGACCCTCTTCTCATCAAAAAGGTCTCTTCTTTTCGCTGCTCCTCACATTTTGATGGGTCTTTGAATTGAGATTCTTTTGCAAGATTTTGACTTGTTTAATCTTTTTGAAGGTGCACTCGGAATATCTGGAGGCTGGTGCTGATATTTTGGTTACTTCATCTTACCAGGTCTGTTGGCGTATAAAAGAAGTTTTCATGTTTTTTTTTCCCAACAAGTTTCGTTTGTTTCCCTAGAAAATTTCATCAGATCTATCAATTTTGTTGGTTGGCAATGTATGATCCTGAAAGGGAAGAGATCAAAATCTTAACTTGTTATTGGACTAATGTATCTCTGAAACTTTTTCTGCGGTGCATTTAAGCTTTGCATCATGTAGCCTTTTTTACTTTTATGTTCATAGGCCAGTCTTCCTGGATTTCTCTCCAAGGGGCTATCTACTGAAGAAGGGGAATTGTTATTAAAGAAGAGCGTTAAGTTAGCTGTTGAATCTCGTGACGAGTTCTGGGATGCTGTGAAAAGGAGTCCTGAACATACAACATATAATCGAGCTCTGGTTGCTGCTTCTATTGGAAGCTATGGTGCTTATCTTGCTGATGGGTCAGAGTACAGGTGCATTATTCGTTCTTTGAAATTATATGTTCGATCGAAAAAGTTTCGTGACCGGCGATTGGTACCAAACTGATATTGATTGTATAGAAAATGTGTTTGGTTTCAGTGGGAATTATGGACCAAATGTGAGTCTGGAAAAACTGAAGGATTTTCATCGACGTAGACTGCAAGTTCTTGTTGAAGCAGGTCCAGATTTGCTGGCATTTGAGACGATTCCTAATAAACTTGAAGCTCAGGTTCTGATTTCTGCGTTTCTGTTTTGGAGTGTAACAAGTTTTTGAGTAGGTTTTAATCTCTGAACTGAATCTGGATATGAAACTAGAGGCCTGTGTTGAGTTGCTTGAAGAAGAAAATGTTAAAATCCCATCTTGGATTTGCTTCAGCTCCACGGATGGTGTCAATGCTCCTTCAGGAGAGAGTTTCAAGGAATGTATCGACACAATCAATAGAACTAACAAAGTAAACGCACTAGGAATCAATTGTGCACCACCCCATTTCGTTGAAAGTCTCATCTGCCAATTTAAAGAGGTAAAAAAAAAAACACTGATTAAAACTTCTGAAAAAACGCACAAACATAATTCTAATCTCTTCCTGATCTGGATTATCTGCAACAGTTGACTGAAAAGTTGATAGTTGTTTATCCAAATAGCGGTGAGGTGTGGGATGGCAGAGCTAAAAAGTGGCTGGTAAGTGCCATTTTTATTGACAAGTTTGTGGCCTTGTTCATGTTAGATAAAAAACTTGAATTATGATTGTTAGAGTCCTAGCTAGAGTTATTAGTTAGAGTCATTGTTAAACTTGAATTATGATTATTAGAGTCCTATTTAGAGTTATTAGAGTCATTGTTTAAGTTAAATAGTAGTAGTTTAGTTTATTAAGAATTGGTTTTGTAAGCCTATATTTATATAGGCATATTTCATGTTTTATGGGAGAGAAATTTTACCTTATAATACAGAAGATTGTTTAGCCTCTATTCCTTTGTTTCTTTTGCCTCTTCCATAATTTTTGTTGTCCAACAAAGTGGTATTAGAGCTAGTGTTGGAATTTCCGTTTTAGGTGTTAATTGATTTTTGTGAATAGCTGAAGGGGCATCATGGTTTTAAGGTGTGAGGAATTACGACAATTGATGTCGTTTAGCCACCGCCAGGAGATATACAGAAGCGCTAGAAATTGTATTTTGAAGGTGTTCCATAGTAAAAACCAAGATGAATGGAATGTTACCGTTTCAATTTCTGAAACTTAACAAGGAGAATTATGACAACTGGTATATTAGAATAAAAGCATTGCTAGGATCACAAGATGTGTCGGATATTGTAGAAAAAGGCAACAATTATCCGGAACGTGAAGAAGCGTTAACCATAGCAGAAAAGGAAATGTTACAGAAAGCTAGAAAGAAGGATCAGCAGGCACTCACTCTTATTCATATGTGCTTAGACGAAAATATGTTCGAAAAGTTGTCTATTGCAACTACGGCAAGAGATGTGTGGGAGATTTTACATAATTGTTTTAAAGGAAAAGACAAAGTAATTAAAGTACGCCTGCAGACTTTGAGATGTGACTATGAAAATCTCAAGACTAAGGATTCTGAATCTATAGAAGAGTATTTTGGCAGAGTCTTGACTATTGTGAATCAATTAAAGAGATATGGAGAGCCATTGGAAGACGTTCGAGTGATTGAAAAAATTCTTTGATCGCTAATTTTAAAATTTGATTACATTGTGATTTCCATTGAAGAATTAAAGGATTTGGATTTGATGTCTATAGATCACCTTTTGGGTTCATTACAAGTCCATAAAGAGAGATTGAAGAAAAGAGAAGAACTGAATGCTCAAGAGTTGCAGGCGAAGTTGAATTTAAATGAAAAAGAAGACAATCAACATCAAGGACGTAGTGAAGGACGAGGAGGTAGAGGTCATGGTCGAGGCTGGAATCGTGGAAATCGTGAAAGTGATAGAGGAGGTAGAAATAATTAGAATGACAATGAAGAGTCAAATTTTCAGTAACAATATCCAAGAAGACGTGGTAGAGGTGGATCGTTTCAACGAGGTCGTGATCAAAGATCCAATATACAATGTTATAGTTGCGAAAGATTTAGTTACTATGCAGCGGAATGTAGATGGAATTCAAATGAAGGTCAAAGATCCAATATACAATGTTATAATTGCAAAAGATTTGGTCACTATGCAGCGGAATGTAGACGGAATTCAAATGAAGAAGAAAACGCAAATTGTGTTGAGGTTGAAGAAGAAGATGATGAAGCATCTGCCTGTTTATTAACGTGCAATGGTGACAAAGAAAGGAATGAGGAGTCTTGGTATCTCGACTCAGGAGCTAGAATCATATGACTCATAATAAAGATTATTTTTGTAGTCTTGATGAATCTGCTAAAGGCAATATTTCTTTTAGTGATAAAACTAAAGTTCCAATCAAAGGTAAAGGAGAAATTTTGATTAAATTGAAGAAAAGGAAGATTGATTGCAAAAGTGCCAACGTCGAAGAACAAGAGGTTCATATTGAAGATCAATAAAGATAGTCCCATATGTTTAAAAGCTACTACAAATGATTCATCATGGTTGTGGCATCTTAGGCTAGGCCACTTGAATTTCGGTGGATTGGAGCTATTGTATAAGAAAAGGATAGTACATGGCTTGCCTTTTATAAGTCATCTTGATCAAATTTGTGAAGGTTGTATCTATGGTAAGCAGTCTAGGAGGAGCTTTCTGAAGGAGCCTCTATCTCGAGCTACACAACCACTCAAATTGGTGTACGTTGATATATGTGGTCCTATCGCACCAACTTCATTTGGAAAGAACAGGTACTTTTTATTGTTTATTGATGATTATACTCGCAAGACTTGGTTTATTGTTAGAAGGAAAAATTTGAAGCATTTGAAGTGTTTAAGAAATTTAAAGCTCGAGTTGAGAATGAAAGTGGTTATCTAATTAAAGCAATTCGGACTGATCAAGGAGGTGATGTTGGATCCGCTTGTTTCCGGAACCCAACTCTTGCTTTGATAACACAACTGTTGGGTCCGATTTTCGGAACCCAACTCGTGCGGACTCATACATCGGAAACAAGCGGGGTCCAACAGGTGAATTCATGTCGAATAAATTTAATCAATTATGTGAGTATCTTGATATTCGACATTCTTTGACGGTTCCTAGATCACCTCGGCAAAATGGAGTTGTGGAGCGTAAAAATAGAACTATTCTTAACATGACTCGTAGTATGCTGAAGCGTAAGAGGATGCCAAAGGAATTTTGGGCTGAAGCAGTAGCACGTACGGTGTATTTGAATAATCATAGTCCCATAAAGAGTCTAATGCAAATGACTCCACAAGAAGCATGGAGTGAAAGGAGGCCAAATATTTCGCACTTAAGAGTATTTGGAAGTATTGGCTATGTGCATGTTCCTGATGAAACAAGAAGCAAGTTGGATGATAAAAGTTCGAAGTTCATATTTTTTGGCTATGTTGAAAATTCAAAAGGGTATAAATTTTACGATCTTCAGAATGGAAAAACAATCATTAGTAAAGATGTTGAGTTTGATGAAGAAGGCTCATGGGAGTGGAATGTACCACAAGATGAAAATTATGATTTTCTTCATTTGTTTGATAAATTTTTGATGCAAATAAGTCCTAGAATCAAATTGTTATTAATGTTACACCGCAAACTCCTCCACGTGAAGTTCAAATAACTCAAACGATTATGTTTCCACAAAGCTCCTTTGAGAGGCCACATCGTATGCAGAGTTTAGAAGAAATATATGAAGTAACAGAAGAAATCAATGATTCTACTATATTTTGTTTGTTAGCAGATAGCAGATACGGAACCAATGACGTTTGAAGTTGTCAAAGACGAAAGATGGAGATTTGCTATGGATGAAGTGATGAAAGCAATAATAAAGAAACAATCGATTGTTACTCTTTCAACTTGTGAAGCTGAGTATGTTGCAGCTGCTTCCTGTTTGTCATACTATTTGGTTGACGAAGTTATTGAAAGAGCTGAAATTTGAACAAGACGGAGCTACGAATATTTTTGTTGATAATAAGTCTGCTATTGTTTTGGGAAAGAATCCAGTTTTTCATGATAGAAATAAACATATATACACTAAGTATCATTTTATAAGAAAATGCATTGGGAACAAAGAAATTCAATTGAAGTATGTGACATCTAAAGATCAAGTTGCCAGTATGTTTACCAAAGGTTTAAAATGTGAAGATTTTTGCAGATTGAGAGCTATTCTTGAAGTTATTAAAGGTTGAATTACAAGTTTAAGAGAAGGTGTCAGATGATAAACTTGAATTATGATTGTTAGAGTCCTAGTTAGAGTTATTAGTTAGAGTCATTGTTAAACTTGAATTATGATTGTTAGAGTCCTAGTTATTAGAGTCATTGTTAAACTTGAATTATGATTGTTAGAGTCCTAGTTGGAGTTATTAGTTAGAGTCATTGTTTAAGTTAAATAGTAGTAGTTTAGTTTATCAAAATTTAGTTTTGTAAGCTTATATTTATATGGGCATATTTCATGTTTTATGGGAAAAAATTTTACCTTATAATACAGAAGATTATTTAGCCTCTATTCCTCTATTTCTTTTGCCATTTCCATATTTTTTGCTGTCCAACAGTTCATTGATGTTTTCTGAAATTTTCGTTGACAGCCATCGACATGTTTTGACGATGATAAGATCGAGCTGTTTGCAACAAGATGGCATGATCTTGGAGCTAGCCTTATTGGAGGTTGTTGCAGAACAACACCTTCCACTATTCAAGCCATGTCGAAAATCCTGAAAGGAAAATCGTCCAACAAGCCTGGAAACTTTTCACCTGTTAACGGATAGATATCTACCTGTTTTTCCTATTGTTTTTACTGATAACTAATCTGAAATGTGCACATCATTCATATAATCATATTGCACAAAAGTTTAGTCAATCGAACTCTGAATCGACCTATTTATAGTCAAGCCTACAAATGAAGTCACAAAAGGGATGGTTTGGTTAGCTAGACTAGTAAAGGATTAACGTCGTTAGTTTCAAAGTTGGTCTGCTCGAAGTATTCTCCTTGTCCTTGTCTCATTTTAGGGGTTATCGGTCCAAGTACATTAGTCCTTTAGCCCAATCTATGTGTCTCAATCACTTTGAGCCTTTCTGATCAACCTTCGATGTCACTTTATGGTAGATATTTATAAAATGATTAAGCTCAATTAGCTTTATGATTAATGGTAAAAATTAAAGAATTAAATCAGTTAGTGATTCAGATTTGAATTTTAAATTAGATATCAAAAATAAAGAAGTAGGATTTTATTTAAATAAAACATTTAAAAATAATCACTTCAAATCAACTTAATAAAATAACTTATAATTATTTTTAATTTACAATCATTATTCACTAATTGTTCTAGATTAATTAATGTTTATATAAATGTTATATTCTAATTGATTAAAAATAATTATATTTATTTATCTAATTTAATTTAATGACAAATTAAAATTAATTCATATATTACTATAAATTATATTTTAAACAATTCTTATTTAATAAATGATTCAATAATATATTTATTTACAATTTCTACAAAATTAAAATAATACAAATTATGAATTAAGCTTGATTTTAAAAAATTTTATAGTAAGATAAATTTGTATTTAAAAATAAAACTCATTTTATGGATAGAATGAGATATAAACTTAGTTTTTAAATATAAAATTTAATTAATATTTATCAAACCTAACCCATGTACAAGAATGTCATATGCTTTCACACTTTCTAGACATGAGTTACTAGAACGGTGCCATACGAACCAAATCTAGTAGCTGTTCATTATAACGCATCTAACCAACATTATCTTCTCCAGACTATCCATTTCGAAACTTCACTCACTCGTTGCAGGGCTACACAATATACGCATGTACTTCAACTTTGAAGAACATTTAGTTATTGGAGGAGGGCAATATTCCATAATTAAGCATAAGTTAAGATAAAAATAAACACATGCCTTTCCCTCTCTTGTAAAGAACATCCACAATATCTTTAGGATAAATTCGTGAATAAAGAGCTAAAGATCCAAGTCTTTTATGAGATTTTGATCTTATACGTGCGTGACCTACCCCGAGACAGAGAAACATAAAAGAGCGATTGAAACAGGAATGTCGTTTCCAAGCAAAGGAATATGTCGACATGTTCCTCGTCATCAAAGTGCCTTATCCTCTTACGACAATTTTCTTCTGCTGGTTTGATTCCTAAGGCATTCCGTGTGACCTTCACGCACAACACACCTTTCTCTATCTTATTATCCATTTTGTTTCAACCATTTTGATCCAACTAGCCAAAGTCGTTAAGCTTATCTTTTCCAATGTGTTTGTCATGCTCACTCTTATCTTTTCCAGTTGATTTGTCAAGCTCTTACCCTCTTATTCAATCCATGTTTCACGGAATAGTTCAGCAATATCAAGTCTATGATTTAATGTGTAAGTTGTCGTACATAAATCAAACTAAAATTAAAATCGATCAGTATTTCTTAACATTTTTAATATGAATTTAAGTATATATATGATATTCATGTTTTACTTTATTTAGTACTAGAGATGCAAATATTATTTACATGTATAATTAAAAAATTAAAATTTTACATGTATAATTATTAACTGCAGTATATAATTTCAAAGAATATATGAAAATTTGAAAGTTATTTGTTGTAAACTTTGAAGAGGTACTTGGTAGAAATAGAAGTCGTAACAAACTAGGAAAGATTTATCTGTAACAAACTAGGAAAGATTTATCCCTAAAAATTAGGATCAAATCCTAATCGTGATACAATTGATACATATCATGTCCCTAGAATCAAGCAACTACTAGTCTTATTAGTCTCTATAAATCATCACTCTGTAATCGGATTAATCAAGCAATTCTACTTCTATAATTGACTCATACTCTCTCTATATTTTATTTTTCTCAGCTCTAATATGGTATCAGAGCAGTGTCGATTCTAAGGTCATCACTATGAGTACCTACGGTACTGCTGAGTCTTCAGCAATGTCCGAAGCTTCCGAATTCTTATCAACACAATTAGAGAAATTGTTGAATCAGAATACTGGGAATGAAACAGCCAACGTATCAATCAAATTGAATGATCACAATTACTCCCTGTGGTCGAAATTGATGCTGCTGGCCATTGGAAAACGAGGGAGACTCGAATATATCAACGGCGAGATGGAACAACCGGTGAAAACAGCTTCCACGTTCCGTAAATGGCAACAAGCAGATCTCCAGGTCTTCTCCTGGATTATTGACGCAATTGAACCAGAATTAGTTGGACAGTATATCCAATATCCGACCTCGAGGGACCTATGGTTAGGTCTTGAAAAAACATATCAAAGTGGTGAAGGGTCTCTGCAAATCTTTGACCTCATAACCAAAGCAAACAAGCATCAACAGGGACAATTGACTAATGAAAAATACTACAGTAGCTTTCAGCAAATGTGGCAAGAGATCGACACGCGTGAGCCAAATCTAATGCAATGTGTTGTTGATATCACGCTATTCAACAAAATCAAGTGGAAAAATTGATTATATCAATACTTGGCCGGAATGGATGATAAATATGACTCCATCAAGAGGGATCCGTTGAAGCAGGATCCCTTACCCTCAGTAGAAGAGGCCTATGCGGCTATCAAAAGGGAGGCCGCCAGGATGGCTATTCTAAGCCCATCGATAGCCGGTGATAGAGGGGAAGGCGGCACATCACAGGGCCTCGAAACTGGACTGTCAGTGAAGGGACATAATCAAAAACCCAGATCTGATTTCGTGAAGAATACATCGAAGGAACAGGGAGAAAAACCAAAATTCGTATGGGGTCAAGAGCACCGGTCGAAATCGGGGAGCTTGTCATTCCGGCATACTGGTGTCAGTCGATCAGCACGAAAATGCTCACACTGTAATATGACGGGACACGTGAAGGAAGAGTGTTTCCATCTGGTCGGATTTCCCGAATGGTGGCGTGATAATCCAAAAAGGTGAAATCGATTGGGCAAGGCGGCTACCGCAACAGGCAATCTTGCAGTCATTGGTGTTGGCGGCGGCGCTATTGAGAGTGAGAATGGAGCTTTTGTAGCGGTTGGTTTTGGGAAGAAAGAAGGAGACAACACAAAGCATATGGACCCAAATGACACAGGTATAGGGTTTGGGGTAAAGTTTTTATCCCCAAACCCTCAAATTTGTGGTTCTAAATTTTTAAAGCTTGAAAGTTTTGAATATGGTAATTGTGGTTCTCATGATTTGGAGGATGTCGACAATGATCAACCAGACCTTATTAGCCCACCAAATTTCCGTAAATCCCATTTTGACTCCAAAACCCATAAAACTGCATATATTGCCCACAAACCCACTAAACCGAAATGTACTCAGTGGCTTTTTGACTGTGGCGCCACTGATACAATGACTTTTGACCTACAGATATCATCAATCCATCACTACCCAAAAACAGTCAGATTCAAACAACCAATGGTGATTATGCACTAGTCCAAGGTGCGGGATTAGTAGAACTATCCCCAACACTAAAACTATCTCACTGTTTATATGTACCATCTCTCACTTGTAAACTACTCTCTATAAGCCAAGTCACCCGAGAATTGAAATGCAAAGTAATTATAAACCCTGGTTTTTGCTTATTGCAGGATATCCAGACTCAGGAGATTATTGGACGTGGCACTGAGCGAGATGGGCTCTACTACGTTGATGAGGTAGCTCAGAACGGGACAGTCCTGCTAGCTCATGGAACTACTAAACGAGAAAGTTGGCTCTGGTACCGTTATTTAGGTCACCCATCTCCTGCTTATTTTAAAGTTCTTTTTCCTTAATTGTCCAATAATAGTCCATTTGATACGTGTGTACTAGCCAAAATTCATAGAAAAACTTTTCTTTCTAGTAACACTCGGGTTGAGCATATATTTGATTTGGTACACTCTGATGTGTGGGGTCCAGCCCCGAATTCTGGGAATAGTATGTTTAAATTTTTCTTGATTTTTGTGGATGATTGTACTCGCATGACTTGGGTATATTTTCTTAAACACAAATCTGAAGTTCCTCATAGATTTATGCATTTTTATAACATGGTCCATACACAATTTCAGAAATCCATTAAAATCCTTAGAACTGATAATGGAGGAGAATTTGTCAATCATACCATGTAGACTTTCTTTCAAGAAAAAGGATTACTCCATCAAACCACTTGTCCAAACACACCCCAACAAAATGGGGTAGCAGAAAGAAAAAACCGCATCATCCTTGAAATCACATTGGCCTTTCTTATTGAATCTCGTGTACCCCATTTTTTCTGACCTGAAGCCGTTGCTACTGCTGTTTATATCTTTAACCGCCTACCTACCAAAATACTTCACCTCAAAACACCCTTGGATACCTTTTCCAATCATACCAAAATACCGGCACCCTTAGCTCTCTCACCTCGATTTGAAGTTTCTTTTAAGCTGTTATTATTTTATTCTAATTATTTTTTTAATTTTTTAAACATTTTATATCATATTTAGATGTGAGTTTATGGAAAATAGTCTTTTTATTAAATAGAAATAAGGTTGGCTAAGAACTGGTGATCATGATTAGTATGATGATGATCATCTGTGCAAAGCAACTTCTCATGCTTATATATATGCTCGTATTGACTTTCTTATTGTGACTTATAGACAATCTGCCTCAGCAATGGGTTCCTGTTTCTCAGTATCTTCTCAAGGTTCTCATAAATATGACGTCTTCCTGAATTTCAGGGGTGAAGACGTCCGTTTCAATTTCCTCGGCTATTTGATCGAAGCTCTTAATTATGCATCTCTCAATATTTTCGTCGATTTCGAACTTGAAAGGGGCGAGGATATTAAGTCAGCACTTAAGGACGCAATCCAAGATTCCAAGGTTGCCGTAACTATTTTCTCTGAAGGTTATGCTTCTTCCTCATGGCCCTTAGACGAACTTGTGAAGATTATGGAGTGTAGAAAAAATCCTACGCTCAATCAAAAAGTTATACCTGTCTTCTACCATGTGGATCCTTCAGATGTTAGAAACCAAAGTGGAGTTTTCGCTCAAGACTTTGCTAAGCATAAGAGAGACTATAGAAGTCGCAGAGTTCGAAATTGGAGAGATGCCATGAAAGCTGCTGGCCGTCTGTCCGGAAGAAGCGTAGAGAAAACAAGGTATAGTTACTAATTCTGTGATTCTGTAATAGATACTATGGAGATGGACTTTATTTTTCACTACCTTCGCAGCCCGGAGGTTGATGTTACACTGCAAATTGTGAATGATGTATTGAAATTTCTACGCCGAAAGCCCCTAATGAAAATATCGCCAGGGGAGCTGAAAGACAACCCAAACATTCAACAACAGCAAAGAAATGGTTCAATATGGACCATCTCACTACGTCAAGGTATACAAGTCTTGGACGTGAATACAGTTTTAATGTCAATAAGGGTCCAAGTAGGAGGGAAGCCTTCCAAGTTACATTCTGGTCAGAGATCAGAGACCTCAAGTTCACATCCTTCACCGCCCATCTCATACCACTATGGAGTCAACTCCTATGGTCTTGGAAGCAACAAGTTCAAAATTCCAACCATAAGTTGCATCTGTTCCTGGAATTAAAGATCTGCAGCAAAGTGAAGAATTGCCAAGTGTCTTGATACGCAGCAACCGTAGACGCCAATTACCTAGGAAGTTAAGAGATTAGACGCCAGTTACCTAGGAAGTTAAGAGATTAGTGTTTTAAAAAGAGACAAGTGTATTAGTGTGGGGGGAGCAAAAAAGTTAGGGCCCGTTTGTTTTCTTTTTTTTTTGCCGTTTTTGGTTGTGGTTTTTATTAAAAAGGAAACCATCTATTAAATCACGTTTGGTTAGATTTGTTGTGTTGCGGCGTTTTAAAA
>JAOTBA010000001.1:172355-194292 GCA_025629845.1 Erythroxylum squamatum | reverse complement strand
TTTTCAAGAGGATTTTATCACTTGTTTTAATATTTTCATTTTCTATTTTCAAAAACCCAAAAATACTTTTTACATGCCTTTTACAATGCATTTTAGTTCATTAATAATTTCAAGATCGAAAGCCCCTTTCCTTACTAACTTTGCTTGCACTTTATGACATATAGACTAGCTTAGGTCTATTTCATTAGGTTTCGATTAAGAGAGACGACCCGAGGTTGCACCCTATATTGCAATCCTTGGAATTAAATTATTTTTCATTCGGCTTCCAAGGGATCGATCTTTAGATCAAAACGACAGAGTCGCGATCAGAATGCATCCAGGAGGACGTCGCGAACACCCGATCCAGCCGAGCTTGAACTGTGCCACGTTGCCATGTAAATCTTGACCCAGCATATCCCAGATCATGAAGGCTACAAGAGTGCACCTAATCCCAAAAATTTTTGTTCACGACTCTTGAGGCGATAGCACCCCTTCGCTTGGCTGCCATTTCCAATTTGACATTAAAATCCCCACCTACAAGCCAGGGACGAGTTTGTGCTCGACCTAACTACTCCAGAGCTGGCCAGAGATGATTTTGGGAGGAGGGCTGAGGGCTAGCATAAACCGCAGTAAAATCAAACAAGTAATCCTCGTAATTTACCCTGGTATGGATAAATTACCGGTGAGCTAAGACTATGGATAGGTGGAAGTTCCCCTTCCAGAGGAGCCAAATCCCACCAGCAAAGCCTACCGCTTTAACTTGGAAAGAAAATCAAAACCTAAAGTCCAAGTCACAGCATGCGCTCGCAGTCCACTAATTCTAGGTTCCAATAAAACTAGAATACCGATATTATAGTGGGTAATGTAATTCCACAGGATGGATTGAAATCTAGATCCCCCTGCTTCTTGACAATTCCAAATTAATATTGACATAAAAAGGATTAACAAGATTCAGTACCTCCCATGGGAGCGTCCTGACTGTCAGACGACATGGCCTGCATCGTAATTTTTGGGAGAGTCCCATCTTGTAGAATTACTGCAGTAATATCGGCCAATCCTTCGATATCAGGGGGTTCAGCGGACGGAGGGTCAGTGGTCGCCTCTAATTGGGGGAGAGGCTCGGGGGTTGTAATTCCTTCCATCCGCTGGATAGATGCGTCTGCCTCCGCCTCCCTATCTCCTAGCACCTATTGATCACAGATCATTTCCGTATGAGAAGGGATAACAATAACGATGTTCTGGATCGATGAGGAAGGCTGAATTTGGATTTGGGGTTTGCTGCCAATGTTTACGGGGGTAGGAGGAGTTCCGCGAGAGCTTTCACCCTTATGGAGGATCTTCAGGCTGTCGCGCGTGCCTTTGGCCCCTTTCCTGTCTTTGGGGCTAGACCCTTGGGCCTTAAAAATGGTTCCTTTATGAAAGGCTTTGGTGGGCCCAAAGATGGCCTTAGTAGAGACACGTTGGCCTGCTCCCATAAGCGTGGGCGTAGAAGCTGCTGCAGCTGAACAAGTTTCGTTGTTGTCCATCAGTCCAGTATCAATTAGGGCATTAAACCGAGAACCGTCCTTTGGACGTGGTGCGTTGCTCTTCCCCACAGGCGGCTTACGTGATTTGGTTGGCAGCAGGGCGTTTTGTGGCCGTTGGGGCTTGGGAAGTGGTTTCCTTTGTATGTACAGCCAAGGCCCATAGGCGCTGCTTTCCAGTGACTGTCCATCAATGGTATTATGCGTCATCGTTTCTGTTAGAAATAGAAGTTGTAACAAACTAGGAAAGATTTATCTGTAACAAACTAGGAAAGATTTATCCCTAAAAATCAGGATCAAATCCTAATCCTGATACAATTGATACATATCATGTCCCTAGAATCAAGCAACTACTAGTCTTGTTAGTCTCTATAAATCATCACTCTGTAATCGGATTAATCAAGCAATTCTACTTCTATCATTGACTCAGGCTCTCTCTATATTCTATTTTTCTCGGCTTTAATAGTACTTAGAGTTCGCTTGCTGCCAGGATCTTCTGTCTATTTTTCCTATCCCTATCCTGCCCCATTGAATCTTAGCTATCCATTTATGCGAGACTCACATAAATGAATAGTTGAGATTCAATAAGACATGGTAAGGACAAGAAAAATGGACAGAGGATCCGTCCCCGTCAGCTTGAGAATAATTATGATAACTTTTAAGATGAATAAAGATAAAATCTGAATTTAATTGCACTTATTATATATAGATATCATTGTTTTTAGTCCATGTTATATATAATATTTACAATTTTAAATTTAAATTCACTTATATGTAGAAAAGAATTGTCATAACTTACAATTCATCAATTACCTAGTAAAGTTGGTGGGTACATATAATACTCTTAGTCATAACTAGACTGAATGATATATTCACGCGATACCAAACTCTTGAACACGAAAGCTCAAGCCTGTTTATCATTTCATCATGTCATACGACATTTTAGGTTGAACAGTGTACATTGTAATATCAAACTTAAATTGGAATGACACGTTTCACGGATAGCCGTTTTCATATTGATTTTCTTCTCCGCAATGGAGGAATTGCAATGGCAAGGTTCTATTGGATGCACAGTATAGACCTATTTGGAAACAACTAAAGCTCAGATCAAAGAGATTATAGTGACAAAGGGGACCGCAAACTGTAAGTATATGCATTGAGCAATGAAGTAGACAAACCAACAAAAGGGTCACCTCAGATTTCAGTGACGAAAATTTGGACAGAAAGAGATTGAAGGATTCGAATCAAAAAGTCCATTCTCACCTTCATCACTCTTGACTTGTATATTTTTATTAATTTATGTATGATATTTATATCACATATGTTTTAATATTACTTTTTAATTAAATTTTAAAAAGCGAGGAATTGAAACCAGAAAGGCCCGTCCTCATCCTCGCCACTCTTGACTTGGCCCTACCAGAAATCCTTTGACATGAGAGGCAACCAATTGGAGGACTAGATATAGGATGATCCTTACACTCCAGCCAATTACATAACAGATAAGGCATTTTGTGGTCCTAAAAAGTGCAATACCCTTTCTCTTTGCAAAACATCAAAGTGCTACTAGAAAATGGCCCTTCAGTACTGTTAAATAGACTGGAAAAGCGCAACTTGTGGGTCATACTCGTACCCCCCTCTACACACTGAATTATTGCTCCATGGAGAGGTCCAAACACTGCTTCAAGCTCCCTTCAGCATCTGAATAGTTTCTGTGAACTTATTTTTCACAGGTTTAGCTTGGTTTTCAGTTCTTCTTGTAATTCCCCAGTTGTTTTTTTTGTCGAGAAAAGCCATAACAGATGATCTCAAACAAAAATATCGCCAACGCTGTTGGTGGGAAGACAGCTCGAGCTTGTGATAGTTGTATAAAGAAGAGAGCTCGATGGTACTGCGCAGCTGATGATGCCTTTCTTTGTCAAGCCTGTGATTCCTTGGTGCACTCTGCGAACTCTTTAGCTCGTAGACATGAAAGGGTTCGCTTGAAGACCTCATCGCTTAAATCTTTAGGGTCTGTACGTAATTCAAAGGAGAGTTCTTTACCCTCTTGGAACAGATGGTTCACCAGAAAAGCAAGAACACCACGAAATGGCAAGCCCTTCTTTCGTTCTGTGAAAGTAGAGGACACCATTAAAAACCCTATTCCATTAGTGCCTGAGCTTGGGTCAGAAGAGGTGTCGCATGAAGATAATGAAGAAGAGCACCTTCTTTACAGGGTTCCGATCTTTGACCCTTTTGCTGCTGAGCTATGCAGGCCGACAACGATTTCAAATGAAGCAGGTGCAACAATTACTGCTTGTAACGATACTGATCAAACAGGTTCTGATGATACTAATAGAACCGAATCAAAGGGTTTGTTACACGCTGGTTATGGGCCAGATGTTGAGAACTTACATGGATTACAGCCTTCTGACATGGATCTTGCAGAGTTTGAAGCAGATGTGGAGAGTTTGCTCGGTAGAGGCCTTGAAAATGAGTCTTTTGCCATGGATGAGCTGGGGCTTGTAAATTGCAAGGATGAGGATATGCAGAGAAAGAATAGTTCTTCAGGGAATGGAAAAGTAAAGCTTGAGAATGGAAAAGTAAAGCTTGAAAATGATCATGAGTTCGTAGAAATAAAGGAAGAAACTGTTAGGGAATGCCATGTGGATAATGAAACTTTCGAATTGAGCTTCAGTTACGATTCTCCTGAAAGTTGTGGAGAGGAAGATGATCATAAGGAACAACTGACAGGAGTTAGAGATTCAAAGAATAGTCAAGAACTAGGAGACAGCGATGATTGTTCGAAGAAGAAGAAGAAGAGAAAGATACTATTGAGTTTAGATTATGAAGCGATCATATCAGCTTGGTCAAACCATGGATCTCCTTGGACTACCGGCAAAAGACCTGATGTCGTTGATCCTGACGAATGTTGGCCTGTCAGCATGGTAAATTAGGTTACTCATTCAATCTTATATATCAATGAAATTTATCTTGACCAAATCATTGTAAATTTATGTTATGACTGTATGCAAATTGAGGAGTTTAATTTGTTTCGACAGGGAACGTGTGGAGCTTATCAATATCGACAAGCTTATGGGGACACAGCAAGTGGGTATCAGTTAGGACACCCAACAATGGCGGACCGAGGAAGAGAAGCTCGAGTGTCAAGGTACAGAGAGAAGAGGCGAACAAGACTCTTCTCGAAGAAAATAAGGTACGAGGTGAGGAAACTGAATGCAGAGAAAAGGCCGAGAATGAAAGGAAGGTTTGTGAAGAGAGCATCCACTTTTGGAGCACCTGCTTTTCCTTTTACTTAATAAATGAAGCTTAGGTTTAGGCACCTTTTGTGAATAAAGCACTGTGTAATTACGTATCAGTTGATCCTCTTACATTACATGGGCTTATGCTTTTATTTAATACCATTATTAAGTAAATAAAATATTTTAAGTTCCATAGTTTATATACTTTGATATTGTCTTGGTATAAATATTAATATCTTTAAGGATGATTTTAAAATAAATATTTAATTAACATAAATCAGTACTCTTGTATGAGAAACATTTTGTAGTCACATTTGATAATTAATAATAATAATAATTAATAATTACTGAGATAATTATTATTATTATTATTATTATTAATTGCCAAAATATCTAATTAGGGCCTTAATTTACACGCATAAAGCCAATTTTAAATAAATACATACTTTCCTCGTCCTTTTGCATCCAAAATTGTAGTAAAAAAGTTTGGATTTTCTCAATTAGAATCCTCTGTTTAATATTACTCTGTCCTATTCTATCCATTAAATCTCAGCAATTTATTTATGTGAGCTCTATGTCTATTTATATAGATCTTATATAAATAAATGGTTAAGATTTAAATTGACAGAACAGGACAGAGTAATACTGAATAAAGCTCCAAACTCGGATTTTCGAAGCTGATACTCGTAAGATCCGCGTCAGGATCTTGACACTTCACTGCAGGATCTGAGAACTACAGGAAAAACTCAAAAGTACAAACCATGCCCTTCAGAATTCAGATTATGCAAGTTATTCTCTTTTTATAAAAATTGTGATCTTGTTTTTATAGTTACTTCATTAAACTTCTTTAATAACTAATTAAGCACTTTCTAATTGTAAATTATCACAGCCAAATATCATATTTAAGCAATATTTTAAAAATAAGAATAAAAATTAAATTGATTAGATAAAACATTTAAGATTTAGAAGTTTAATCAGTATATAATAAAAATTAAAAAAATTTAAAAAATGTAAAATATAATCAAAACAAGAGATTATCTTTATTATTGGAAGAAGTTAAATTTTAATTGAATGTGACAATTAAATAAAAATCTATTATTTATAAAATTAGTTCGATAATTTTTAATAATAAAAATTATTTAAAAACTAAATTAAAATATGATTAACTCTTTCTCATCAATTAGTTGGAATCATTAATGTTACTTGGCAACATCGTGAGAATTATTCGGCGTCAATTTCCTACAAGTTGATTAAGAAATGAGGGAGAGAAAAAAAAAAGTTGAGGTTCGATGGCAACCTTGGGATGGGATGGGAGGATCGATATGTTAAATTGTATCGAAAATAATTTAAATTTATTAATATCTAGTACTTAAATAGAGAAATATATTACAATTTTTAATTGAAAACTCTAAAATTTTAGAATAAAATATAATACGTAACGATACCTTAGTTATGTATTCTGGATCGAACGTGAATAGGTAAGAAACGAAAAATTGCGAAAAATACCTGATTTCGATTCCATCACTTCAAACGAGCTTTTTGAAGCTGAAACGAGCGCGAATCCACAGCGGTCTTTACAGGAATTGCTCAAAACGTAAGCTCTCTTAACGAGTCAGAGAATCCTTATGTTTACAATTGATATATGAGCAACTACAGAAGACCTTAACCTTTATATATAGCATTAATATTTGTCTTCCCCATCACAAGATCGATATGGGTCCGGTCCACATTAATTGGGATCCATTTTTCACACGGACTTCGACCCATTGATTTAGATCATTTATTAGGCTACTTTATTATCTTTATCTGAATCAAATTACGTATCTGAACTGATAAGCTTTTAAAAAATAAAAAAAATGCAATTAATAGTTGTCAACTTTATGAGGAAAGACAAAATTGTCCAACATTCTTCCCTTTGGACAAGTGTTAATTGTAGTTTTAACTAGTTTAAAACCAGTTTAAAAACTCGGTTAAGCCACGCTACTGAATTAGTCGACTAGGTTTAAAAACAAAACATTTTATCCAAAGATAACGAAAGTCCATCATTTCGTTCTGTAAGACTTTCAATACCGAAAAGTATCAAATGCTGTCATATGTGACACAGATCCAATACAATCACATGTACCTAATATCTCACTAACATGAATGGAAAATGGAGTGTGGCAAACTAGGATGATACCTTTATGATCCAAATTATATCATCTTTATTTATAGGTCTAGATTTCTCCAACTTTATTTTAAACCACATATGCTGAACTGCATTAGAGAAATCATGTTTTCTCTCACCGAATGCAAAACAGCATTAGAGAAAATTTGTTTCCTCTCACCAAATGCTAAACAGCATTAGAGAAAACCTTTATGTTCTCCAACTGAATGCTAAACTATATTGGAAAACCTTTATGGGAGTAAAAAACTTATATCCCCTATGTCATGTCAAACTTTATGGATATCTGTTTAAAATTGTATGCGTCTAAATGACATAGGCATAAGGTCAATCTGTATATAAGCCCAATGAACTTTAAATGCTTAAGATCAACACAAATCTTAAGACATGTATATGTATTATGACAATATACGATAACACATATTACCGAGGATAAAAGGTAACCATCTTTATTAATGAACTATCATACCGTCATAATACATCAAATGTATAAATGAACATGGAGCAAATATAACGATTCCCTAACTAACAGTGTCTAAGGACGTCAAAAAGCCCATACTGTATACTTGTGTTTCAAACACAAGTGGGTGAAGTCCTTTAGTTAAAAGATCGACTAACTTTTCCTCAGTTCTTAAATGCTCCAAACCTTAATGTCACCTTTTTGTATCAACTCTTTTATAGTCAAATAATTGACTTCGAAATGCTAAGACCTTGTGATATTCTTTATTGTTATTAAACAACACAGTAAGAAGATTACCACAGTACAACCAAATGGGTCTAGCCGTTGAATCAACCACAAACAACTCAAAAATCAAGTTTCTTAGCTAAACTGTCTATGAAGCAGCCCCATAGCATGCACTCTGCATGCATGATCGAGGAAGTCACTCGTGTCTACTTGACACTCTTCCGCGACATTGTACCATATGCAAACTTAAAACTGTAACCTTAAGTGAACTTTCGATCATCTGGACACATAGTTAAAATCTAAATTTGAATTCTCCATGAGGTTTAGTCTGTTGACTGTGCTATATGTCAACATATAATCCTTAGTTACCTTTAGTATCTCAACACTCGCTTGACTGCATTCCAATGGTCTACACCTGGGTTAACTAGATATTAAGCAAACAGTCAAATGGTGAATGCAATGTCCTACCTAGTACATAGCTGAGCATATATCAGGCTATCAACCATACTAGAATACGAAACATTTCTTGTAACCTCTCTCTTTACTTTATTCTTTGGATACTGTGCCAAAAATAATCTCGTACTATGAGAGATAGATGTTACAACAGGTTTACAGTTAACTGTATTAAACCTTTGTAATATATACTCAATGTATGTACTCTGTGAGAGGTCTGATGAGTGTTGAGATCTGCCCCGATGAATCTGAATACTTAGGATAAAAAATGTTACGCTAAGGTCCTTCATGTCAAAGTTCTTGACCAAAAGCTACTTAACCTCATTCAACATGGTAAATTAATTTGACGTGAGCAATATATCATCTACATGCACTAATAAGAAGATAATTTACATAATTTTGCTCCACCTGACCTCATAGCACAAGCATCTTTTAATTTTATTTTCCATGAAGTTGAAAGAGGCCATAACCTCATCAACTGTAAGATATCACTTTTGGAAGGTTTACTGTAAACCATATATTGATCTGTATAATGCGCAAGCCATGTCAGTTCCATTTGGATCTTGAAATCCTTCAAGTTGTACCATATAGACCACTTTATAAAGGTCTTTATTTAAAAAAGCGATTTTGATAGTCATCTGATGTAACTCTATATCATCATGACCTACAATTGCCTTAATCACTCAAAATGTATCCTTCAAGGATATGAGAGAAAAGGTAACAAAAAGTCAACCTTTCTCTCTAAGTAAACTATTAGGCAATTGAGCGAGCCCATAAACTGCTGAACTTTATCTCAAAATCCTTTAGGTCTAAAAACTTCATTTATAACTGACGAGTTTGCAGTTCCCATGCAAATTAACTAGCTCCCAAACCTTACTATGCTTCATAGCTACATCTTATCAGTCATTGCATCTCACCACAGATTTGCATTATGTTCAGAAACAGCTCTGTAAAACTAGCTAGATTCGAAACATGTCTAATATCATAGTCCTGTACACCTGATAGACTATGTCATCAGATGGGATAACAAGTCATCTCACTCTAGTGGATTTACCTAACTGCATTAGATCTTGTACCTCCAGGAACCACTGTGTGTACAGATATGGATTCCTGTTCCTAAACAGGCACAGTACAGAGATCTAGATCTATCGAATCTAACTGTATGAGTAGCGAGTACATAATAACTATAGTATCCACCCTGCTATCATTCGAATGGTCAAAGGGGCCACCATCATTATAGACATTGTATTCCAGAAACTTAGTTGTTTGTGATTCCACTATTCTGGTCCCACCTTCTATACAATAAAAGTTGTAGCCTTAAAATAGTCGATATATCGTACAAAATAGCAATGAGCGGAACGAGCATTCAATCTTTCTTTATAAGGATTATACTGTCTCAATAAGGCAGCCCCATACACAAATGTGTTCAAGGCTAGGTTTTCACACTTTTAGATAATTAGGTAAAATAGCATTGTTCTGCATCGACTTCTTCAAGTCCTTTAAAGTGCAGTTATGCCTTTCGGCAACACATCATTTTGCTTAAAACTACTCGACATAGTAAATTAAGTCACTATTCTAACTGATTCCATATATCTGACAAGCAAACCTGTTCAAGTCCTAAAACACCATGTTTGCCATGATATTCTCCTCCACAGTCAAATATGACTATCTTGACAAATTTTCCAATTAGTTCTCAACCTTCAGTCTTTAAGAAAGAACACATAATTGTAATGGGAATAATCATCAACAAATGTTAGAATACATTTAGAATTGCACAATGCAACTGTATAAGATCTACCGATATCTTTATGTATCAGTCTCAACAAGTCAAAAGCATGAGTTGACCTCAATATCCTTATTAGTCAACTTACCCCTGCAATAGTCAACACATGTTCTCAGATCATCATAATATAGAATTGAAAAATGCTTTCCTTGATCAATCTCTCAACCCTAGCTCTGAAAATGTGGCTTAAACTTTTATGTCATACTATGTCTGACTTCTTATTCATCAGGTTCTTCATTTCATAACTTGTTTGGCAAGATACGAAGAAGCATATATTTAATTCGAGATAAGACACATTTTATACAAACCATATGACAAGAAAGTTGTACCATTATATTTTGCATTAAACAACTGTACAACAGAAGCATTAAATACAAAATATTAACCCTCTTTATCCAAAATTGATCAAAAGATCACATATAAATTATGTCATGTAAAACCCAAATGAACCTTACTACAAGGCTCAATACATACATTCCTTATAGATATTACTTCTACTTCTTTATTGTTGTGAACCATCAGTTTCTCCTTCCCTTTATTTGGCTTTATCCTGGATATGAACTTGTGCATCGTGGAAGCACCTTGATCAGATGCTCCACTATATAGCCACCAAATACTTAATGCCGCTATCACAAATTAGATTCAAAAATTAATAAGCTAAGGAGTTACCTGATGGTCACAGTCTTTCCTTCTAGGCCTTATACTGTTGGTTTCTTTATGTCATTCGGACCTTTACCAGCACTAGTTTAACCAACATCAGCCTAAAGATTTAGTCTTTCTACCTTTGATTTTAGCGGGCTTAATCTTTGTCTTCCCTTTAGTTGCTTCGAGGGCTGTAGGAGTAGCAAAGTTGATTTTCTCCTCCTCAGCAACGCAATAGGCTATCAAAGTATTGAAGTCTCATTCCTAATCCAGCGAGTAATATGTCATCACTAGATTACTAAACTCTGGAGGGAGTGTGTTCAGAGTCTGGTGAACAATGAAGACATCAGGAAGAGGAACGTTTAGCATCTTCAGTCTACTGTGAAGATGAATCATTCTCGATCTGTACTCCATTACTCCCCCTTCTCCTGCATATCTCACGGAGAATAATTCTTTCATCAAGGCACTTGTCTCAACATTAGGTGAGACTTTGTACCTCTAGGAGACATTACAAAAAACTCCTTCGCTATGTCTGTGTCCAGAAGTACACTAGCAGATGGTCAGGTATGGATCTCTTAATAGTCATCAGACATAATCTGTTAGACCGATCCCAGGCTTTATAGGTTGCTTTAAAAACTCTCGAGGTCATGGATGTAGGTAGAGATGACCTATATGTCCGTATGACCATATCAACCTCAGCTATCTCCATAGCATTCAATACATCCTCTATTCACTTCTTCGTATTGAAATCAGTCAGGGTTTCAACACTGACACTGATTTTATTGATTGAAAAGGTGACTGTAAATGATAATGTTTAAATAAGCACAAATGTAAGATAACAGCGATACTCAAATCCATTAAACAGTATATTTACTGAAAATCTGGTCACACATATTATAAAACACCTGTGAGCTGAATACATAATATGTGCAACTAGACCTCCACATAAAAGTGATCAGAGGACAAACCATCAACTCTCATGACACTACCACCTGTCAGTGAATAGATCATTCAAACAACGACTTTATGTACATCCCAAAATCTCATGTAAGGCCAACACATGTGGGCAGAATATCCAATGCCTTTATGCACTTCTCAAAATCTCATGTAAGGCCAATGCCTGTGGGTAGAATAACCAATTGTGAGACTAGAGACATCCCCTAACGTGTAAGCAGAATAATTCAAAATACTGAATCGAAAGGCCATTGTAGTGACTACATCCTCATCAACACTCAAAAAGTCCACAAACACAAGGGATACATCTTTATGTTATCCTCACATTCTTTATGAGCATATGGTATGTGACAATGCAACATCAATAATGCAAAATTCCAAATGCACAGTCTCATTGTCACATACTAGTGCTGAAGACATTCTCTGAAAACTTCATGTGAGACTTTCGTAAAAAAAAAATCTCAGTAAAGTGACTATTGTGCATCACCGGACATTGAACTGATTACCTGAGACACTAGAACCTCATGTATCTCTCTTATGACAAGTTTATTGCACGAAAATTCACTCAGAAATGGCTTTAGAATGTCTTAATTCCTTTTCCGAGTAACAATCATGCAATCCCGAACACTAAACATAAGACCTGAGATATGAAAACTTGAAGTGTCTCCCTTGTATGATGTCTGAAACATGAAAATTCACTCAAAATCAGATTCAAAACACCTTAATTCCTTTTTCTGGAGTTAAACTTTAATTTATTACTAATGTAATAAATCCAGAAAATGGAAAAATTCACTTTATGAATTTCCCAGAATCGAAAACTGCGCCAAAACACCACGGAGCACCCTTATGGGAAATCTAAAATTTTTGTGTGTTTTTTTTAATTACTATAGAATTCTGTACAACTGACGTTAGCACTACGTCAACGCACTGTAGCGTTGATGTCATCCGCTAACGTCATCTATGACGTCAACCACAAGGGGAGAGTGCGACGCGTGTATTGTACATGCTGCCCAGTGACACGCCTTAACAGTGAAAGGCACGTGCGTAGCACGCACTAGGCACGTGCCCATGCCCGCTTATTCGATGACGAGTGTGTAGCATGCGCCGACACGTGGCACGACACGGTCCACCCACATGTCTACCCATGCGTCACACACGCCAGACGTATCGCCCTTCGGGGAGGTACTGTGTGCCTTTAGGCCATCAAAAAATGGTGAGTTTCGGGCCAGTTTTTCGCCCTCTCGGGCTCGTTTTCACCCTGTTTCTCAAGGCTAAATACATTTATACTACTTCCATGTAATAAAAAGCAAGAAAAAACCAAGAAATAGACGTTAATCTCTGAAAACCTTATAAAGAAAAAACAAAAAAATCTTCATTTTTAACCACCCGATCAAGTCACCGCTCTGATACCACGTGTAATACGTAACGGCACCTTAGTTACGTATCCCAAATCGAACGTGAAAGGGTAAGAAACGAATAAATGCAGAAAATACCTGATTTCGGTTTCATAATTTCAAACGAGCTTTCCAAAGCCGAAACGAACGTGAATCTACCGCCGTCTTTACAGGAATTGCTCTCCGGGACGCAGGTAAGGTCTTTCTATAGTTTTCTTAAAAAGTAAGCTCTCTTAACGAGTCAGAGAATTATTGTACTTACAATTGATATATGAGCAACTGCAGAAAATCTTAATATTTATATATAGCATCCATATTGGGATTCCTCATCATAATAACGATATGGATCCGGTTCACATTAATTGAGATCCATTTTTTACACTGACTTGTACCTATTGATTTTGATCATTTATTGGACCATTTTATTATTTTTATCCGAATCAAATTAGGTAACTTAACCGATAAGTTATAAAAAAAACCAAAAAATACAATTAATAGTTGTCCAACTTTATGAGAAAGGACAAATTTGTCCAACATAAAAGTTAATCAAGTTCTTGAAATAGGAAATACCAAAATAAGAATGTAATCTCATTTATAAGGATTCTTAATATTTCTTAACAAATTTGAACTATAAATTAGTAAAAACAATACATGATAGAAATATTAATACAAACTTGATATTAAAAGGAATCTTATGCTAAATGTTAGCTTAAGGTTCTACGGAGAAAATTTGATCATCATCGTTTTTACTTAGTTCTATTTTTCAATATATCTATATATATATATTTATATCTTATTATTAAATAATAATAGAAAAGTAATAGGTCTAATTCTCAATTTATTATTTATGAAATAAGAAATTAATACCTCGATAAAAAGTAAAGAATTAATTCATTTAAAATAATTGAATCGCTAAATTGAATTTTTAATATAAAACAAAATAAAGATTTTACTTTTAACATGGTTATGGAGAATAAATTTTTAAATTTTCAATATTAAAATAATTGGATCACCAGTGAGTACTTAAATTGCAATTTTGGCCTTTGTATATTAAATAATTGATAGTAAGGTCCCCACAGGAAGATGGGTAGCCATATCTAAGATTTCAAAAGGCCCAAAAACAACCCGACAATCCACTCAATAACTTTGTCTATATATGCAATTAAATACACTAAACTTTGCGCTAGAAAGACCGATCCATCAACATCCATAGGAAATATGGATCTGATCCTTTGATCTAATGAAAAAGCCATTCGTTCTTCGTTCTTCGTTCTTCCTCGATAATAATAATAATAAACATCAAGATTACGCTCAATCTTCAAGGAATCAAGTTTGTTTTTTGTGTAGTCCTTCTACTTCTGTTTATTTTTTATGTAGTCCTTCTACTTGTGTTGATTTTTAAACAGAGATTACACAACTAAACGCGAGAAACAAACTCCAGATAAATCCTCTAGCAGGATCATGTGACACCCAATAGGTGTAGTAGTAAAATAAGTAACGCCAACATCAAAATGACCAGCATAGTTAGCAAGCCAATCGACACATCTGTTGCTCTCCCGGTATATGTGTCGATGAACAACGGTTCAGTTTCTGGTGAACAATCCATTAATACCTAGAACTATAGGATGGAGCGTCCCGACACGGTGAACTGGGGAAGAGAGGATATCTATCACCGCTTTGGAATCCACTTCAAGCTCGATCCGTCAGGACCCCAAATCTCACGCAAGGGTCAGCCCGGTATACACGCCCCAGAGTTCCGCGGTTACTGGAGTGCATCATCCAAGATTTTGTGTGAATCCTCCCCGCCAGTGACCGTCACTGTCCTGTAGAAGTCCGCCTGCGGTAGCTAAGGAAGCGGCCCGTTTGCACGCACCATCAATGTTGAGTTTGATCCAGCCTGTGGAAGGTTTGCGCCAACCGATAAGTTGTTCCCGTTGAGGGCGAGGCTCGGCTGTCGTCGCTTTACTGTGCCACTCTGCTGCCTGGTGGAGCAGACCTGCATAAGACAAAATATGAGAAATGGGTGAGTAAGGCCAAGAGAACTGCTCAGCAAAGCAGGACATATTCCTCCATTGCCATAGAAACTAGCATGTAAGCCCAAAAAGAATCGACCACTCATGTCACAATATACTGCAGTGATGTTGGAGGTTTTGAGTGATCCAGTCCCTCGTCGACATATTGTAGAAGGCATGGGAAACGAGGTGAGTAGGGAAGCTGAGCCACACTTGTCGAGCTTTTACTTAGTCGCGCATAGCATGTAACATAGTTTCCTCCAAGTGACAATGAGCACAAGCACCGTCCGTAGTGAGATGTCGCCGCACCCTTTGTTGGTTACACAGTAATCGATCCTTAGCTAGGAGCCAAAGGAATGAGCGTATGCGTTGAGGGCCTTGCCATTGCCAGATAACCTTCCAGGCCTCATGGGCCGAGGTATCGCCATTATCCAATATCATGGCATAAGTGGAAGCTACATTGAACTAACTTTTGACGGAGATACCCTAGATCAGTTTATCCTGCCCTAAATAGGGTTTTGGGGGAAAAGTCCCTGCTATTAATTTGCAATTTGCCTGCGGGAGGTAACATTGGTGTGTGTCCCATTTCCAATTACCGTCCAGTTCCACGAGGTCCTGGACGCGGAGGTGGAGAATGGAAGCCCGGATGGGGGATATAGCGTGGGAAGTAAGGGGGCATGTCCTGGGGAGCCAAGGGTCAGTCTAGAACCGAGTCTTAGTGCCATCCCCGATTCGCCATTGCATGCCCTGAATGAGAAGGTTCCAAGTAGCTTTAATGCTCCGCCTGATCATAGATCCTCCGGTGGACGCAAAGGAGGTGGGGGGATGATGAGCGTCAAAGTTGTACTTGGCTGAGAGTACCTGAACCTATAAAGCGTTAGGATGAGCAATCAGAGTCCAGCCTAGCTTAGCTAACAAGGCATCGTTGGTGGCCCGGATGTGCCTAATACCCACACCCCCCATCGCTTTGGGTTGACAAACTTCCTCTCAACGAACTAGAGGAATCCTCTTAGTACCATTAGAAGAGTCCCAAACAAACTGACGCACCAATTTCTCAAGTTCATCGCAAAGTCTGCAGGGTAACCGGACCGTCTGCTTAGTATAGTTAGGGAAAGCGGCTATAACAGATTGAACCAAAGTGATTCTTCCTGACAAAGACAGAAGGTTTGCAGTCTAGCCGGATAGGCGTTGTTGAACCCTGTCAAGGATGTATTGATAAGTCCGCTGGCTCACTCGTTCATGAAGAAGAGGAACGCCTAAATAGCGACCGAGATCAATCGTCTGTCTAAAGCCTAGAGCTCTGCTCAAGCTGCGTGATGTCGAAGAAGGCACGTTGTTGGAATAGTAGCACCGAGATTTGTCGTGGCTGATCCGTTGTCCGGAGGCTGCACAGAACTCCTGTAAGATCTCCCGGATGATGCACACTTGGCTCAAGGAGGCCTCTGAGAAGAGAATTAGGTCATCGGCAAAGAATAGGTGCGACAGAGGCGGACCATTTTACCAAGTTTAATAAGTTTCCAGTGCCCCTGGTGAACCGCGTTGTGAATTGTATGCCCTAATCGTTCCATACACATGACAAACAGGTAAGGGGAGTGAAGACTAACGTAACGACTCGTGACTTGTCTAGTTACGTAGATGGTTAGATATTCAAAGTCTAGGGGCCATTTTCTGGCAGTTCTTAGATTTGTTGGGTTTTAAAGCCCATGAAGGAAAAAAAAACAAGAAGAAAAGAACATTCCCTTCAAATGACAAGTTCTTCATAAGCAATTCCATGTTCACGTATGAATTTTATACAACTGTTAAAAAGATTTTTTGTCTTTTAAGTTTATGGGGCTTTATCTAATGCTCTTTGGTCTGCAATGCCTGAAATGATTCCTGAAGACTGGATCAGTCCCTCCAGGTTTTTTGGATTTCACTCAAGTCGATTATTTTCCTGGAAAATCTTGATGTGATGGAAAACTAGCATTCACCACAGCTTGTGATTCATGTCGTTGGATTTTAGAATCGGTAAATCATTTTTTTTAACAAAGGAAAATTACAACCAAACTAACATAGGTGACGGGGGTACATAGCCCCGTGGGCGTCGTGATGAAGCAGCTCCTGGACGACCACTGGAGGATCCCGGAGAATGTGCAGTCCGGGAGATAAGACAACGGCGCAAACCGCCAGCCGATCGGCACACTAGTTGCCCTCACGCAAGACAGGTTGAAGGTGGACCTCCCAGTCGCGTTGTAAAAGTCCACGGATATCTGCAACCAAAGAAAAATCCTCAGTTAGTACCCACGGGGAAGAAGAGAGAATGTTAATTACCTCTAACGAATCGACTTCAGTGAGCAAGCGACGATAACCCAAGTCCCACTCCAACGCGGGACCGGACCGGAGCCCGTGGAGCTCGGCAGAGAGGGGGTACACCGCCCCAGTCGAAGTTGGAAGCCGCCACACTAATTTTCGTGCCCGTCTCGAATTAAACCACCGACCGAGGCCTGCGTGCTGCCAGATTTGACAGCACTATTCGAATTTAGCTTCACCCAACTCGCCAGTGGCTTAGTCCAGCCCACAGGACTCCCCACAGGCTGGGGTAGGTTCGTGAAGACACGATGCTCCACTAGCCGAGCTCGAGCAACCCACACCACATAGTCGAGAACTGCTCGATGAACATCGGTCGGCCAAACAAAATCTGGCTCGAAAAGGCTTTTATTCCACCATGACCACAGAAACCAACACGCCACACCATAAATAGAAGTCCACTCAAACTGACAGACAGACGAGAGGTTGAGAAGATTAGACTCTAGCCAAGACCGCTCATCGAGCCGGAAGAAGGCCAGATCGATCACCTCTCGGGGAAACTGCCGCCAAAAGGTTTGAACTCGCCGGCAATCACGGACCACGTGCAACGAAGATTCTTCCTGCCCGCAAAAATGACAACTGCTATCCGTGGCGATGTGGCGAGCAACGCACCGTTGATTGGTCAGAAGTTTACGCCGCGCCAACAGCCACAGAAAAGAGCGGATCCGCTGAGGCCCAGTCCATTTCCAGATAATCTCCCACAGTCGGTGGTGGGTGTCCAAAGGCTAGTTTTCCAGTAAGTCATATGCTGACGGGACAGTAAAACGCCCATGGGAGGTGGGGCCCCAAATCAACGTATCTTCCTCCGCCGCCGCGACGGACGGGCAGAGAGCCGCCAGAGCCAGGCAGACTGAGGACGGAAGGTAATGCTAGAACTCATTCCAGAGCCAATTACCCCGCCGATCAGTCAAGTCGGCCACCGTAGCGAAACGGAGGGTGTCCGCGATATTCGTAGTTGCCAGTGGGAGAAGCGAGCCCCACTCCGCCACCCAGTGATCTAGCCAGAAGAAAATCCGGTGACCATTGCCTAGAATCCACCTGCTGCCCTGACGAACAAGGGGCCAGGAGGACAAAAGGCCCCACCAGACTGCCGAGGCCTCGGGCCTATTGATGGTCTGCGGCGGATGGTAGGGATCGAACCGATACTTCACCCAGATGGTAAATCATTGTTATTAAACAAGGAAGTACTATAGGACATATGCATGGAAGTTTGAGCTCTAAGCACATTACACATTGAAAACGACACCCTTAAACAAGAACATTGAATTCATAAGCTCAAGCGAACTCGATTAATTTATAAGTTTTCAAGTGTGAAGTGGTGATGCTCTAACTGCATTCATAAGCAAGGACTAGTCCCTTGAATTCTAACCAATTCAACTATTACCTCTATCAATGTTGGTTCAAGATGGCTACTATGTGAAGTTACCTTCATAGTTTCATATACGTAAAACCTGGCTGGCTCCTGATATATTAACTAAGAACCAGTAGACGCATTGGTAAGCTGAATTGTCTTCATGAGAGGAATTGTCAGGCGAGAGTCAAATTGATTCCAAATCCAAATTGCTACCGGACAAACAAAATCTCTCAGCTTTTTTAGCTTCTTCCGCCGCACAATACGTGGCCGTTTCTCGCATTGGTTTCTCTGCAGTTTTATTTCCAAATACCAAAATTTGAAGTTTTCACCAGAATACGAGAGACCCTTTTCTTGTTACTCAACGTTAGATACAAAAACACATGTAATTTTTAGTTTTATATGTACAATCCAACAAATACCCAGGAAAGTAATCAGCATTTTAGTACCTAAAAATCGATAATAACTTGTCTTCATGCACTTTTTCCATACTAGGGACAAAAGGCTAACTGGACGTTGCTTGTACAAAATGTCCTCTCAAGTCTACTATATTTTACTATTCTACAAGGACTAGAGTCCATCTAACATTCAACTACTTCTACTTTTATATACGCATATTTAAACCATTTATGAAATCTCTGTGTTGATATATGCTGTTACGTCTGCAAATCCCATTTCTTGCTTTTGTATCTTTTCTCAGAATTACCACAATGTCCTTGCTCTCTTTTCTGCTGAGTTATAACCTAATTACAAGCTTCATGGTCTAAATCGAATCTTGCTGGAGTCAACGAAACTGGCACATGTAAAATGTCTATAGATTTGACGGGTCAGATTTGGGTTGGATTGCTTAGAGAGAAGTTGAATTATTGAGAAATATAGATGATTTACTCATTGTTGAAGAATGAACTAAGATGAGATAAAAATTGAAGAAGAGGGAACTTTAATTTCCAAGTGAAGCAAAAGCAATTAGAAGAAAACAAAATATCTGAAAATGAAAACTGCAGACTCAACACTAATTAATGCATTAAACCTTTTAACCAGAAAGTTCTGAATCGCAAAGCCAAAAAGCTTACTCATTGCATTGATTCTGTCACTAAAAAGGCTCTTTTCTTTCTCTGACAGCGGATTAAAAAGGAACATAAACATGAATGAATCTCTGCAATTACATTGCTTTGTCACGCTCTCTTTCACCTCTCATCTTCTGCTTCTGTTTCAGTCAGTAATAAGATACAAACTTTTTTAAAAAGGACTTTATAAGATCCAAAGTGTAACAAAGAGATTCAATTCCAGCAACACAAAATCCCTGTGTAATCACTATAACAGCAAAATTTCTCAGCTTCTATACACATCAAGATAGTTCATTTCTTGATCCTTCATGATAACAGATGTTAAAGAGGGGACTGGAAGACACCAAAATACCCCAGTTTTTCCCTCTGAGACTGCCAAAAGCCAATCGTAGCACGAATGATGAAGAGAAAAACGTGGGTATTTTGGACAAGATTCAAGATAAGTGCCAAAAAGAAGTAAAATGAAAATCTTTTGAAAGTAATTCTACTAATTGTGGAGAGGATCTGGACAACTGGGCACTGTTCTTTTGCTGTCTTCTAATCCTTTTCCATCAGTCTTGTTGAAACTATAACCCTTTCCTTTGAAGTAATCACGAAAGCTGTCTTCTTTTCGCACATTTTCAGTGACGATATTCTTGTTTTTGAGCTCTGACTTGCCACTTTCACTCAACACCCTTATAGCTCCTACTTCACAGTGATGACAGACCCAAACCTGCAACAAAATGAAGACCAGAACCACCACCAAAGAAGAAGAGTAGAGGAGTCTCGTTGAGCTGCCAAACGACATAATACTACCTTAAATAGCCACATAAATTGAAAACTATCACAACCCCACCACCACACCCAACTCCACAAACTTCAAATCAGTTATGTACATACACACACACACTCAAATCTATCTACGAAACCCTCCTCGATCTCTCGGAATAATAGCTATGACCACTTCTGTTATAAATTGCTACCTCTAATGACCTGGCTATCTTCTTCTGTTGTGTTGTGTACAAAGTGAAGAAGAGAAGAGAAGAGAAGAAGAGAGACGGCTGTTTTAGGTAATGAGAAGGAGAAAGTGTGGTTGATAGATGTAGGACTCATGCACTCTTTCACAATGGCCCCACGTGATGGAGAAAATCAATGGCAGACCGCAGACTCTGAATCAACATCCCTCTTACAAGTCTATATATATATATATATATATGTGTCTGTATGTATATGTTTAAGAGTGTTTCGTCAAATAGACATCGACATTATTACGTCCCATGCCTATGATCTGATGGAGTAATGTTAGATATCTACGGCTAAGTTACATTCAATGGTTCACAACGTTAATAAGATGTCCATTTCTGACTGAAACCTAAAAATGTCGGTCACTAATAATATTTGTAACTTTGTAATGCCCCTGTGTGTGTACGTCTGAAGAAATGAAAAAAAAAAAGAGGTTAGACCGGGAATCTCGCGGCTGTTGTTGGGGACAATGGTCGCGTTTCGCGTAGGTTAAACCAAATCCATGTCTCAAAACTTAAAACCCTTTGTCCGTACGGTTTTTTGGTATAGGAAACTCTGGTGTGAATATGAAAAATTCTAGGATTTCTCCATTTCTAAGTTGTCAAATGAAAAAATGATTGAGAAATGGAAAAGTAAGACTTGGACTTGGACTTAGTTAAACCAAAGACTTGGACTTGGTTAAACCAATTAATTACTAAGTTAAACATGAAAATGAAGGACGGCCGTTTGAAATTTCCTAACACTAGCTTGACTTTGAACTACATTGCTTTTGACCATAGGATTAGTTAAACATGATTTATTAGAAAATGAGACGCCAAACTAACCCTAGAAATCAAAGGTTATGATATACATACGAAGTTATGTGCTATATAGTTGACTTTGCATTCGTCGGACAGTCGTAGTCATGAGGTCATGAGTGATTGATAAGTAGTGATTAAGAGTTAAATACATCCATTATTGTATTAAAATAAGTAACTCTCACTTTACTTCGCTACTTGCACCTAAGTTTACTTAGTGCCTGTTTGATTTAACTTTTGGAGGGTGAATAAGTACTTTTTTTCAGTGTAAAAGCTGGTTTCAAGAAAACTGAGTGTTTAACTGTAAAATCCAAAAGTACTTTTTTAATAGAAATGACTTTTTTGGAAGCTGAAATACAGCTTTTTGAAAAGTTTAAATTTGGAGCTTTTCAAAAAAGCACTTTTTTAGGTAGATTTTTCAGATCAATTAATGAGTCTATTTTTTAATCCTATGTACCTTTATGTTTTACACATAATTCCCATAATACCCACAAACACATCTTCACGTTTATTTTGAGAATTATATAATATTATTTGACTTTTTTA
>JAOTBA010000001.1:143775-163757 GCA_025629845.1 Erythroxylum squamatum | reverse complement strand
ACTAATAAAAATATAGCCGTTGCATAAGGATCAGATGTAATCCTGGTCGACTGGAACAGATGATAGTCGACTGGAATACTCATTGCTCTTCGATCAGTCGACTGGAATATATTTGTAGTCGACTGGAACTTACGAAAATCATCTCCGCTCTTAAAACAGTCGACTGGAACTGATTGTAGTCGACTGGAACTGATTGTAGTCGACTGGGAGTGCTTGTAGTCGACTGGAATAAGCCTCTTATCAGATATGTTACTTTTCAGTCGACTGGAAATGTTTCTAGTCGACTGGAACAGACTCCAACGGTCATATATGATAAAATCTTGATCATAACTTGTTGGTATACATTTCCTTTGATTATAATCTTCTAATAATCAACTTTTGCACATGTTTGTCCCTTAATTGCAATCCAAATCACCTGAAATAATTTCTTAACCAAGAAACCAATTCTATACATTTTGTTATTATCAAAACATAAGTGGAATTAAATTTGTCAACCACCATTGGTCCAACAAAAAATAGTCAAATAAACATAAAGTATGTAATAAAATAACTAAACACTTTTAAAAAAAATGTAATATTTAATAATTAAAATAAAATAATAGCTTTAAAAAACGACTTCAGGTTCTCATTAAGTGATGCAAGTATAGAAGACAAAGTTATTAAGAAAATAACAGAACAAATATACCTGATATATTGCAAAGTTTTGCTTATACCTGTTATGTTGTAAAATTCTACTCACTATTTCTCGAGATGTGCAGAATCAAAAAATGAACGCGTATCTTAGGTGAAGAGAGAAAATAGACACAAGATAAAAAGTATTATAGCAAAATGGAAGAGAAAGCTCCTGTTAGTTTCTGCAAACAATTCATCACATATATTAGAACACAGTTAAAGCTTGAAACTTTACGTGAAAACCAAAACAAAAAAGCAACCATGCTTGACAATCATTCACTTCAAATCAAGAGCAAGACGAGACACAAAAATTAAAAAAAAAAGTATCACGGCAAAATGGAAGAGAAAGCTTCTCTAGTTTCTGCATACAATCCATCACATGTGCAGTATAAACACAAAGAAAGCTTGAAACTTTAGATCAAAACCAAATTAAAATGAAGGTTCGCTTCAAAGCAAGAGGCAGACAGGACGTAAGAATAAAAAGTAGCATAGCAAAATGGAAGAGAAAGCTTGTCATTTTCTGCATACAATTCATCACATTTACCAGAAAGACACAGATAAAGCTTGAAACTTCAGACAAAAACCAAAACAAAAAGCATCCTTGTTTGATGATCATTTACTTGGAAGCAGGAGGCATATAAGACACAAGATAAAAAGTATCATAGTAAAATGAAAGAGAAAGCTCCTATTAGTTTCTGCATACAATTCATCACTTATACCAGGAAAAAAAAAACATATATAAACCTTGAAACTTTAGACCAAGAACTAAAATAAAAAAAGTTGCTTAATGATCATTCACTTTAAAACAACAGGCAGAAATGACGCAAGATGGAAGGAAATGGAAGAAAAAGAATAGAAAATCATAAAACTTAAGAAAAGGCGTAAATGGTAATTTTAAAGATTAAATTTTCTTTTAAGATTAATTAAATAAAAAGAGTGTCTATAGTTAACCTTTTGAATAACTAGCTACATCAATCAAACAATACAATGTACCAATCGGAAGTTCCTTACGAGCCCCATTAAACTACTTTTCGCAGTTGGGTCGAGCTTCAATGAAAATCTAGTTCTTTCCTATCTTAGCCCAACTCATGAGTGCAAATTCTCTATATCAGTATCCATTACAGATTCTTCTTCCAGAGCCAACACAGGACTGGACTGAGTCAGGACACAACTAGTAAAAGTGGAAGTGTTGCATTCAAATTGAGAAATGAAATGATTGCAGAGGCTGTTCAAAAAATGAATATTAAAACAAAGCCGAATGACCAATAGGAGTGGCTTGCATGTGCGTTGGAGCTGGTTAATTTAAGCGCCGATAACGGTTAAAATCGAATGGCGTGCCTGACATTGAGGCACAAAAGCTATGGAAATGGGAAGAGTCTGGTCGGTATTTGTAAGGACAACTGGAGATTCTTTAACCTGACAGAGGCAGACCAATCAAAAGTAGTTTCAGGTTTAAAACCTTTGATCTGCTTCGGTGATGAGTCAACTATCGTTCGTGCTCTGTAGGTTAGAAACCAAGTTTGCTTCAGAATGAAATGTTGGAGATTTAAGATCTCAAACTTCTGTAGTTTCAGGACCTTGAAAGGTTTCAGATGCTTTCATGCACCAAAAGCAAATATAACCACGTGATCTCCTTTCAAGAAGGACAGACTTTCAGATGCTTTCATTGTCCCAAAAAACAGATGCGAGATAGATCAGATTTTATTTTTCCTCATTCATTAGGATGACCCCATATCTTTTGAAGGAATTGGCGTGAATTGCAAGCGAATATCAGCAATACATCATCACAAAGATTTCCTTCCACTTTTTAAAGGTTCCAATCAACTCATCCAAAAACAAAAGCAAGCTTATGTAAAGAGAATTAAGGATCACAAACTAACAAAAGGGTATATTTACATTGAAGAATTTGTACAAGTTTTACATTGATGAGGCTCTACCATTGCAGTACAAAGCAGGAAAGATTAAACCTTATAGTTTACATAGATAAGACCTTACATTTCCTAAACTAAATGGACCATTCTCATTATTCTTAGTCAACAACTCTGTTTTTCACTTACAATGATACAATCTTTTTGAATACAACTTGGAGAACCCTTTTGAACATATTTACACTAAACAAAAGGATCGATCACTTGTTGCTCTTCACGAGAACTTTCAAAATTCATCTCGAACTACCAAAGTAGTAGTTTTGTAAAAGTGCTGTTTTGTGTTTTTCGCTTCCTATAAATACTTTCAAATTGGTGGGAGGGTTCAAGCCAGAGCAGGGATGCTACAATTACGGCTATCCCTATCAAGGCAATCGAACCCTTCAACTCTCACCGCCGGTTTGTTCCCAAAATTCGACCGAATGTAACCTCCTTTCCTTGTTGGAGAGGACGAGGATGATGATGATAAATTTGTCGTGCTCGGAGGCTGAACCAGCTTAACCGGCGAAAACGGGGAAAGCTTTTCATCCCCAAATCGAGCATCATGAATTAACGGATTAGCTACTCTGCTCGGCGGCGACCCACAAAAAAATGGAGGCGGCGACGAGGCTACTTGTGTGCTTGGTTGCTCCACTCCACAACCACCCTACAAGTGTTTAGTACATGAATCAAAACAAACCTCTATGATTCTAAGTTCAACATGTGAAACTTGTGACCAAACAAGCTTCTTTCTCGTACACAGACAAGTAACCACAACTTTGACATACATGGAACTTTTCAATCTTTTTCCTACTTGAACACGAATTTCCTAACAAATAAGAGACAAAATATCAGATTTACCTTTGTGAGAATCATGTCTAAAAGATCGTTTCCTGCTTTTGAATCGTAAAGATCCATCTGGTGGCTGAAAATTTTCAAATCGATGCAATCAGCGAAAGGTGTCCTTTTAAGAGAAGAAATCTTCAAATTTTGAGGGGAAAAAACAAACAAAACAAAACCTGAGATGCAATCTGAGAGGGCGCACAAGGGCAGGAACAGGGTGGTCGTTGACGGCGCCGGGGTGGAGGACGGCGAGGCGTCTGGGTTTAGGGCAAACCACCGTGTCGATCCGGTCCAATAACGGAATAGAAACGGATCCGGGCATCTCTTCACGGGTCGACAAAGCGCTTTGCGAAAACCCACAGCGTTTCATTTCTTCTAAAATTCCTTTTTTCTATCAACACAAAGAAAAGATTTAAGCTTTATCCAAGAACAGATCTAACTCGTCTGCGTGAACAGAGAAACAATTTCCCGGTGAAACAGATTAAACTGTAAGATAACGATTTTATCAACAATTTTTGGAGGGAAAAAAAAGAAGAAGCTGCTATTGCTCAAAAACAAACACGAGATCTGTTCCGTAATAATTACCAAAAAAAAAAAGAACAGATCTTTAATCAACTTAGCTCAAGTCCCAGACAAAAAGATTGAAACTTTAACAAAAATTAAAAAGAAAAAATCGAAAGAACATACCTGAGGTGCTATAATACTGTACAAAGATGGATGGAGTATGACCAAAAAGAGAAATAAAAAATAAAAAACAAAGGGTGTTGTAAGGAAGAGAAGGAAGGTCGATGGCTAGAGAGCACTTGATGGATATGGTCCTACTCAATTTATAGTCACACACTAAGACTCAAATCACTCACACACATACATAATATTTAAAAACTAAAAATTAAAAAATTTAGAGAGAAAGAGTTGGTATGGGCATTGGGTAACATCACAGCTCATTGATCAGGACAAGGTTGAAAGTTCAAACAATATATGCATATGTAGAAAATAAACGCTTAACCTAATCGTTTCACAATTTTAGTTTTCTACTTATCTTTGAATTTGATACTCCAGGTTAGGTCATTCTTTGAATCGCCTATGATTTGCGATCTTGTTCAATTTCTTTATTTAAGTCCATTTATTATACATAATAAATACTTAACCAAACCACTTCCCAATTTTGGTTTTCTAATTATCTTTTAATTATTTTAGCAAAAATATAATTAAATTTTTTAAATAAATAAATGAGAGTTTCTCTTTTACCTTAAATTGTATACATCAATAAGGCCGTTTTTCAGTTCTAACCGACCTTAAGGTTTTAGGTCGGTAATCTCTAGAAATTGGTTGTCTTATGCCATTGATCTTAACAAGAACGAGAAACAAAATTCTTACAGCCATATCGAATGAACTGGCAATTGTAAATTGTGGACTGCTGATGAGAGCTTTGCTTCGAAAGATCCTTCGAACTCTAACATGTACTATGAAGACGGGATGGTCTGTGGATTCTGTGGAGAAGAGATGAAGTTGTAGGGCTTTGACATGTCCTGTCCCCATGCCTAAGCCTTTGTTCAATAATTTTGTTTACGTGTTCTTTAGGAAAACAAATCAATCCTTATCATTCGGTAGTTTTTGACTATTACCCCATTGTAATTGAATTACTAGTTAAGTTGGGTTGAATTAGAAGCTGTGATCCTATCATAAGACAATTTAAGTTTGATTTGAAATTTAATTAAATTTGAATTGTGTAGTCTTTAATATGATATTAATTTAATTTAATTTTTCAAAACAATGTCATTTTAATTTTAAATTTTATAAAATATTTCAAGTCTGATTTAATTATATTTTAAGTTAAAATATGGAATCTCTGTGATATTTTGTTAACAATACCTACACGTGAGTATCTCACGCCAAAGAAAGAGGAGAAAGAAGACTAACATATAAGTCTAGTGTGTTACTTCACCTATTGTCAATTGGTTTTAGGATGAAACATTACTTAAACTTGTATGATCTAACTTTTCTCCTCGTATGAGCCTATAGGCTTATTACAAATTTAACATAGTATTAGAGCTAATGATGATCTTAACCTACTATTTACCTCAAAAGGGGGACCCATAATTTAAGCAACTGAAGAAGAATTTGAAGTTTGCATAAGCAAGTGATCTAGCAGTATTGTTTATACCCACATCTTAGAAAGAACGAAAAGAAAACTAACACATAAGCCTGGTAGGTTACTTCACTTATTTCTAATTGATTTTAGGATGAAGCATTACTTGAACTGGTATGTGGTCTAACTTTTCTCCTCGTATGGACCCGTAGGCTTATTACAATTCTAACAAATTTACAGCCGCTTAACTGTTTTTTATTTGAAAAATTAACCACTTAACTAATCCAAAGATGTGAACAAAGTTCAGGTTTAACAAAAGCAAAGTCAATAACGAACTCTTTCAAGTGTTGATTAGAGGATCTAAACTATACAGTTTAACCTTGCGCCAACAAACAAGAAACGTTAATCATGTAGTGTTCGAAACACTACACGAATTGTTATTTTTAAACGATTATTGGCATAAGATTCCCATACTAACACTTATAAATTAATTATTAATAATACGTTATTCAGTTTGTATAAATACTTTTATTTAACATAATTTAAATTTAAGGATCAATTATATATTAAAAAGAAGTGGGCACATTTAGATTTTATTTATTAGCAATAAGGTAATGACAAATACAAAGTTTTAGGGCTTCTAATCACGTTTGACACTTGTAATCTCTAAGACAATTAGATAATAAATTAATACGACTCCTGCATCATCGACAAAGAGAAGGGCATAGCATCTACGATAATGAAAAAACACAACTCTTAAAATATTGGGTTAATTATTAAAAAAAGTTTAATTTTTTAAAATTTTTAATTATAGCTTGAATTTTAAAAATAGTAATAAAATGTCAAAATTTTTATTTTTTTCAATTCTAATCCAACATTAACCTCACAATTATCTATGCTGACGTCGTACTGTCACGTGTTATTGGACTCCTCCTAATCAGACACGTCAGTATCATCAAGAAGAGGTTATCGGATTAGTGAAATGAAGTTATTTCATAGTGAAATTGAAATGATGTCGTTTGAATTTTGGAGAAAGCTTTTTCGTTACCAACAAAAACGCCACTAGCGATGAGTGTTAATAAATCCTATACACAGTCATACGCTTCTTTTGCTTATTTCACGTTGTTTTGTTCAATAATCAATCTTGTTCTTATTCCGTGTAATAGCCTTTAGAATTGGAATCTAGCGAGATTTAGAAATTCTCACAATCCAGAAACGAAACAAAAACAGGACCAACATCTATTTGGTTTTTCTATGTTCTGGGTTTAGGTTATTCAAAAGGCAAAACTCAATACCCAATCATAAGCATACGATTATTTCATATTGAGTTTTCGAGACTTCTAAGTTTTTAATTTTCTGGGTTCAAGACTTAGTGAAATTTTCAGAAGAAATTATGAATTTAGGGATTTAAGATGTGAGAATAACGAAGAAGCTTTCTCCGAAATCCAAACGACGTAGTTTCAATTTCACTATGAAACGACGTCGTTTCACTAATTAGATAACATCCTCTTAATGACGCTGACGTGTCTAATTAGTGAGGATTCATTGACACGTGACAGTGTCACGTCATTATAGATAACAGTGAGACTAACGTCGGGTTAGAATTGAAACAAATTGAAAGTTTGTGTATTTCATTGCTACTTTTTAAAGTTCGGACTATAATTAAAAAAATTGACGAAAATTTGGACTTTTTTTAGTAATTAACCCTAAAATCTGTAATAAATAAAAACATTACAAAAAAAGTTGAATAAAAAGTTTATTAAGTCTAATTAATGCAATTCAAGCAGATTTAAATTACTATAAAATAATTTCATTTTTATACGATTGGTTAAAACAATACTATTTTGAATAATTATATTAAAACGATGTTGTTTAAATAAAAGATTCTTCATTTTAAATTGATTAAAAATTAGATTAATTCAAATTTAACTTCGATCGAGTCTAAATTAGACCGAACTTTAATTGTAAAAGGTTAGTCATATGTCAACTTTAGTAGGAATTTAAGCGATGGGCATGAAATAATAGAATGGAATTTTGCAACACAAAGAAAGAACCCACACCAGGGCCATCCCCTTCTGTTTTTGATACCAATCTGCGAATAATGCGTGACGCAATGTTGAATCCAAAGCTACTGCGTCATCCAGCACTACTAGTAAATATCACATATGCTTTGTGTTCTCAATTTATTAGAATCGGTTGCCAAGTGAAATAAGCAAGGTATAAGATATGACTACCCCTAAAGAAGGTCTAATTCTTAGTCAAATTATCCTTAAAATTTAAGAATTTTATAAAATTTCTTAAATTACAAGAAAGTCTTATCTCTTTTACCTTAAATTATACTTATATATATAAATATTGCTACTTGAGTATGATATGACAGCCAATTTGTGGATTGACCAATGTCAATAGGTAGTGTAATCCTATTCTTTTTGACACTTAAACAAGTTGGACCACGCAAAAAAAGTAAAGTTGGTCGTGCGTTGGCTCTGCAATTTACTTGCAGATAGTTTTATTCAACGAAAGTGGATTGAAACTTGCAGGTTTCTGTTAATTGATGTCATTACTCTTCCCCTATCATCACCAATTCTGTTGCCTGGCCATAAATGGTGTCATTGGTTTACCAGAAAAAAAGATAGCTCAAACGTGTTCTTTTTCGAGTTTTAAATGAAGGCCAAAACCTGGACTCTGCTAAAATATTGCTGAAGCAACTTGTCAAGAGAGGGTTTGATTGATACAGAGATTGAATAACACAGCAGGAAATTGTTATCTTAGCTCAAATACTACCTAACAAACTGGAAAATGTAATATAGATCAACCACGAAATGAAAAGAATTCCAGCTATGCTATGTTTTTAAACCACTTGAAGCATGACATTTAGAGCCGGATTAGCTCAAGCAGTGGTTGGCTCAGAATCAGTGAATGCAGCTTTTTTCTTCGCAAAGTATTCCTCAGCCCGAGCAAGATTCTTGGCCACTGATGGTTTTACCCATTTCTTTCTGCCAGGTAATACAGTAATTGAGCAGCCAGCAGCCTCAAGCTTCTCCTTTGCTGCTGATGAAAATGCACGAGCCTTGAAGTTCAGCTTCGTGTTTAATTCCCCATCTCCTAAAACCTTATCACATAAACAACCGATCAACTCTCAGTCTCTGCAAAAGCAGTATCATTTTAAACGAACTGACGTGTGATTTGGCACACCAGCTCTTTTTAAAACATTCAATAAGGGAATCTTATGTTTCTTATGATGTTCCAACGGTACATAGAAGAAGTATTAGGGAATCACTGTAAATTATAAATTGGCATTCTTATTATAAAGGACAATAAGTGCTGCTTTAGTGCGATTATAGACCAATGAAATCTTCTGGTCAACTAAATATTTGAAAGTGCTGCTTTAGTGCAACCATATCAGCCAAGGCATTTTGCAAATTAATCAAAAATAAGGGTTCAACTGATCGTATTTCACTACTACAATAAGCAAGGTTTTATGGTTGGGAATAGAGTACTAAGTTTACATGCTAACTGCTTCAATACTAAGTTCGATATGCTCAACGAGAACAAATATGGGTTGTTAACCTCACAAAAACGACTCACATTTGAAGTAGGCAACTTCAATTGGAAGATTATGAAGATACCAAGTTTGACAGTTGCCATATATAGATATAACTATGGTGGTTTGATATGTAGCTACGAGATCAAAATAAAGTCAGCAATAAGAAGTGTAGATTGTAATGAAATAAAACAAGCATTTTACCTTAAGGGGAAGTCTTCTTTCTCTTCCTGATGGATTGATCAAGCCCTTTACCTTCAAAGTCTCCAGTGATACCTCTTCTCCTTCTTGAAATCCTGCTGCTGCTATGTCTTTTAAGTTCACAGGGACATATTTAGGCAATCCTGCATGCATACCTTTGACAAACAAAGATGATAGAAGCATATCAGCATAATCTCAAAAATAGCTAACACTAAATAGCTATTCACATCTAAGTCAATAAGAAGGCCACAAATCTGCATCCCAGTTTTAAGAATCTACAAACTAAAAGAAATTGAATGGATTCATAAGGAAAGGAAAGAACCAAGAAGCTACCCTTAAAAGTTCAAGAGTGCATCTTGAAATAAGCCACTTATCATCAAATCCAAATTCTCCAACTCTCATGATTATTATCACACTTTGAATAAGAAACACCTAAGAGGAAGGTGAAACCCTTTACTATGGATTATCTACGACATCCAATCATAAACATTTCAAATGGAAATATATAGTATGGATGTTACTTGATTACACAACAAGAAGAAATTCATGCTCAAAAGGTAGCAAGAAGTTAATTTTGCATCAATTTTCTCGAAGGTCCATTTGGATCATGGAATTGAGATGTGAATTAAAATTGTAATTCAGACTCGAGCAGTTTAATGAATCTTTCCGAGTCTATGTCCATATTAACAACAAAATACAGTTTAACACCAAATCTATATACATGTATGGGCGTGATAGAACAAAAGAACAATGAAGAAAAACAAAGATAGAATGAACTAGATTGCAGTAAATTACTACTGCATAACTTTCTTAGCTAGAGGAAGCACATAACTTATATAACACGCGCATTAGTGAATCTCAGTTTTTAGGCCCGGCCCTTATCCAAAGCAAGACAATATTTGCAGTTATTGTCTGCGTCAGCGGCACTTCAACCTTAAGAATATTTGAAGCTGCCACGTCTTTTTGCATAAATTCCTTTTACGAAAGTGATCATACCACATCTTCAAAGCATATACATATTAAGCGATCATCATCGAAAGGAATCATCCGAGTACACAAATGAGCAATGACTATGACACCCTTCAAATTCTTTTAGCAACATTTTAAATACAAGAAGACCATATAAGGAATTCTGGAAACCAGTTCTTTTCAAGATAGAACTAGTGAGCATACTTACTTCTTAATTTTTTTGTTGAGATCTCACAATAACTTCATGCCGAAAAGAGTAAAATCAAGTCGAAACACAGCATAATGAAACAAAGATATAAAGACCCATCCAACAACATAATACAAAGAATCAGTTGTCAGTTACAGGACTCTGCCTATTCCTATGTTGCGGTAAAAAAAAGCAAGCAAATAAGTGACATAACATTGAAGAAGAAGAAATTTTCAACAATGCATGGCCATATCACTTTGCTAGATAATCTCACTTCTTTTGGAAAATGGTTATGCAATGGTGGAAAAAGAAAGTAACACTAACTTTTGCCAATCTTGTCCTAAATTCAAAGGTTGACTATTAATTCAGACTAACTAATGCTAACTAATTTAACGTATAACATTCACGAAAACCCACCACACCAAACTATTTACTAGCTCATATGTCCTAAACGCACATCAGGAGCTTCCAGAGGTTCTGGTTTTAATGGAATGAGGAAGTATAATTCAAAATAAACATGAAAATGGACAAAAGGCACAAAAAAGACAAATATCTTTTAGAAAAATCGAATAAAAGAAGAATAAAGGATGATTTATGTATACCTCCAGCAATACCACGCAATTTGGGGATGCGACGATAGAGGGGCATTTGACCACCCTCAAAACCTTTTCGAACACCAGGACCAGACCGAGATTTCTGACCTCTCATGCCGAAACCACAACTGTTTCCTTGTCCAGCAGCTATACCTCTCCCCTTTCTCTTACCCTTCTTTCTCGAACCAGATTGTGGTCCGAGATTGTCTAGCCTGAACCTAACATTCGAAACTGCACTCGAAATACCACCACCACCAGAACCCACTTGGCATTGCACGAATAAAAACTTACCTTGTGGATTTCTCGGGAACTGGGATCTCAGAGGAAGAAAATTCCGAGCCTTTAGCTTCAAGTCTTTGACACATCCCTGCAATATCATACAAACTCAATTCTACTCAAATATGAGACCAAATTGGCAGAATTTTGATAAGGGTTCAAGAAAAGTTAATACCTTGAAAGTTGTAGATGGATAATGAAGTGAAAATTTTGTCTTGATGGGAGGGGAGAAAGAAACAATAGCTGCCATGAACGAGTGTGGAAGATGACTTCTTCAACGGATAGGCTTTTCTAAACTCAAAATTTGCGCTTAAACGGCACCGTTCGATTCGTGAAATAGCCTTATAGATTTTGTTCCGAAGTCTATATGATTCCCATATAAATATATATATATATATACTTCACGAAAGAGCATCATCTAATAAGGCCAGCATCTTGACATTTTTAATTTAAAAATAATTATTAATAGTTCTAACTATCCTGTTTTAGCTAAACACTTTCAACTCCTCTCAACCTTTTCTTCTTAATCCTAATCAAGTTGGCAGAAAGGGTGGATATAGGATTTGCAAAAGGGGTTTGGACTAGTTTGTTCCAAAAGTAATAAGATAACTCTAATTAATTTGAATTTCGAATTAAGTTTATATTCTATGCACTTTTAATATAAAATATTGTTATTTTAAATGACTTAAATGATGCCAATCTAAGACTATGAAATTCTGGTTTAACAACAAGTGTTCGATGGACCTGCTGTCTATTGGTCAAGTTCAAATGTTGGAGCTGTGAAATGCAATTTTGATTATGCAATTTAATATGATAAGGAGACTATGTCATATGACATAGTAATAAGAGGAGAGAAAGGTCAGTTTATTATATGTCTCTCTTGTTTTTTTATATCAAATTATAATCCCCTTATTGCTGAAGCTATTGCATTTAAAGAAGCCTTATCTTGGTTGATATAATCTAACTTCATGTTAGTTGAGGTGAAAACAGATTATCTTCAGTTAGTGCAGAGGTTCTATAGATTAAGAATTGGCATCAACGAGTTGGGTATATGTTTTTCAATCCATTACGTTTAAATAGATTCTAAAGCATGTAAATATGGTAACTCACTTGTTATCTAAATCAGCTACTAAATATTCTAATAGACTTAGCTGGGACATGCCACTTATTTTTTTGTTAAACATTTTAAACTGTGATGCTGTTTCGTCTCAACAAAGAAATATTTTTTTCTAAAAAAAAACGGAGTTTTAATTTTAGATTCAGACTGTACGAGTATAAATCGACTTGACTATACATTGGTCTTATGTCACTAACACTCAATTCGATCCACCTTGCCATTTTTACGTAAATATGAGAGTGGACCTTTAAAGCTTTCTGGTTCAATGAGAACTTATTGATAGAAGTAGATCCGGTAAAGTTGCAACCATTTGACTAAGCCCAAACCGTCAGCATTTCTCATTTTCATGATGATAGGTGTTACTGCCATCTTTGTAACTTGTCACATATTGATTATTGGTAGTCTGAATTTAACCTAAACTTTATATTATGTGTCAAATCTAATCTATTTATATAATTAGTTATTGTCGTAATTCGGTTTATATCTTGCTAGTTGGGTCTAGGTTTAACAAGTTGGATCGAGCTCGAATCTACTCAATTTTAAGTTTAACTCAAAACTCAAAACTCAAATAAAAAAAAAAGGTTAAATCCAACTCAAACAGGAAAGGTTTTGTCACCTCTAAAAGGCTAAAGCTAGGTTTTATAGTGTGTGATCAGAAAATCTCAAAAGATATGAAGAACACACCTGATCAGAAGGTCCTGGCATTGAAATGTAGGAAGTAACATTAATTGGCATGTTAGTTGTCTCTCCTTGGTTTTAACACCACCATTTATACCATGCATGAGAGAAACTACCCAATGGGCAGAGTAGGATTCATATCAGAAATTACTGGCTTAGATTGACAGACATGTCTAAGAAAAAACAGCATTAATGGATGTGTTAATGGTTCAGTACAAAAGAGCTAATCTATAACATTTCAGTGCAAAATGACAAAACTCACAGCTTCCCATTTTCATCAAAGATCACCAAAATGTATAAAGGTGACAGCAAGTTTTTTTATCTTCTTTTTTCTATTATAATAAGAAAAAATGTTCAAATTAGTCTCATAACTTTTATTCCATGTACACATGAATCTCATTTTGAAAAATTTTCTTTTAAAACATTCATTTATCTAGAAAAATTAATTAAAGTTATGAGTTTAAGTCATAGAAATAACTTCTTTGTAAAAATACAAAAAAAGACTACGTAGACTCCCTCCTATTCAAAATAAAAGTCATTTTAGAGAGATTTTAGTTATTCAAAATAAGTGTTGTTCGTGACTTTTTATGCATATTTATGATTTTACTTCCAAAATTACCCGTTAATTTCTATCACATCTTAATTATACAGATTACACAGATTATATTTCAAGGCACTTCAACATGCAATTAATAAAGGTATATCAAACATTTCATTAACTTTCTTAATAAGTGTGCATTCCTCTAAAACGACTTTTATTTTAGATAGAAGGGAGTATTATATAACTCTTTCCAAAACCTAGTAAAGTGGAGAGTCTTGTATGATGCATTCTATACGGTGGTTAACCTTTCTGACTAAATCCCTAAAAATCAACCCTCCTCGAACAAAGATTTGGCAACTCCCAATCTAGCTAGAGCTTGGAGAAACAAGCTACAAATATTTCACCACAAGAGTAAGCCCAAACACTACCATGATGCGCTCAAAGACGGAGACCTTTGTGCACTGATCGATCTACTGCTAACGAGTGCTCAAAGATTGTTCTTCAACTTTATTCTATTAATCTAATTTTTTAATTGAAAAGCAGAGAGTCTTATATATTGAGTACGTTAATTTTTGACTTTTTGACTCTAACTCTTAAAATTTTCATATTTTAATAGTCACCAGGTGTTATCGTATTATCACAATGACAAAATATAAAAGTTCGAAGAGATATTTCAAAAGATTTGTAATTAATATGATAAAAATAAAACTTGAAGAAGGTATGTTCACTTAAACTAAAAGGTCAAGGATGAATTCGAATCTTTTACCTTATAATAATAAAAGGCAAGTAATGCAAGTCCTGTCCGACTAGGGAATGGAGTTAGTAATAGAAAACTTACTGTTCACAAAAAGCTGCTACAAAGGATAATTATCAGATTCTGCAGCAAGAAGACAAATTAAATAAGTTCACAGTTCATAAATCTCAAACTCCAACAAAGAAAAATAATAATAGTAATGGGCATTCATCAGTTTCTAGCAGCTTTAAACATTCCCGGAACACTCGTTATTGCTTGTAATAATCTGAGTCTATAGCCGTCTACTTTTTGCTTCGCCTTTGCACTTGACAGTTATATGCAACTTTTTTAGTGTAGTTCCTCTGGCTCTTCATGTAATAAAACACTGTTTCTTTATATATAAAAATGTTCATTGATCTCCATTGTTATTTCTTGATCCCGAGATAAATTCGAGAAAGGTACGGGACTGTGGGTTGACAAAGATCCTCTGTGTGTGTTGGGACTTGGTATGTGCGTGAGATAGGGACGAGTTTAAAGTTAGAGCTAAGTGTTTGATCTTTCTATAGCTCAGCTTCCTTGGTTGTGAAATGGTGCTGATCGAACATCTGGTTCATTTCTGGATTCTTTTTAAAGAGTTATCTTCTAACCTTTGGTTATATACCATTAGGTTAAGAATCATGTACTTCTGTTCTGATGGTAGTAAGCCATTACTCTTATCCACAGATATAGTCCTTTATAGGTCCAACCGATGAACTATTATGGTTTCCTTTATGGGTCGAAGTTGTTTTTTTGTAATAAGTTGCAGAAGAAGATGATGATTAGTACGTGGAGCTTTTTGTTGGCTGCCTTTGGATTATAACAAAAGCCAAAAGGTGGTTTGTGCTTTAGGAGTTGTATGCTAGAGAAATGAGTGCAGTTAAGATACATCGTGTGACTTAATAGATTGGAATTAATAAGAATTATATGACAAAAGCTAATTGTTAATGTTAAGGTAACGTTGCTGGTTATAGAAGATGAGAAAATAAGTGCTTTATCAAAAAACAATTATATATTGTGTCAATATACTCTTTGAGTAATTCATGTTGAAGCATATACTCATTGGAAATTGTAGGGCAGATAATTTCAAAACAGACTCCTCATTCGTTAGAAAAAGATGGAGAAGAACGTCAAAATTTTTGGATCCATACGTTGTCGAACTTATTTCAAGATCTCAGATAAAATTGATATATTAATATTGATTCGGTCCGAGAGCAGAGCATTATCTCTTTCTCTATTTCTTGGAGCAAAAAAGGTTGAATCCTCAACCCAAAGGGCCCCCCACACTCCGGCCCGACGAAGCAACTAGGAGGATGTAAATCAGGTACTCAGCGGCCCGCTAAGGGGGAGGTGAGCAACCCACAGGCCTACAAAGAGCCCACCCTCAAAGCTCACAAGGGGCTCAAGAATGTTGCTCCCACACTGCAAACTGTAGGATTCGAACCTTGCATCTTAAAGCAAATCTGCCCCTCCGAACCAACTGAGCCAGCACAGATGGTAGTACTGATAGTAAAGTCAGTTACCTTGTAAATGACATCGCTTCTAAGCTCTTCAACCTTATCTTTCTTTGCGATGTTGGCCGGACCCAGGGCCAGGAGCTGGGTGGCCCGCTGGCCGGATGAGCTACGGGAGTGATAGGCCGGGATAGCCTATTCTTACTTTATTGAAAAAAATTTATAAAACGACATTATTATTATCATTTTAATTAGGTCGGATCAACTCGTGATTAGGTCTAACTATTTTGACCTATAATCTGCCAACAGTCCGATATTGGATCGAGTTAAAATTGACATTTTTATTTTAGTTAAAATATAAATAAATTTTTTTTAATATTTACAAACTATTTAAAATAAAACTTAAATAAACAAATCTAAGAAATTTTAATTTTCCCTAAAAAAGAAATTTTAATTCAGAATAAATTTAATATTAAAAATAATATATATTATTTTAAAATTTAATTATTTTAAATAATATTACTTAATGACCTTTGGTAAAGATAAACTTTGTGGTAGTGACAAGCGGTGGAGGAGAGGCCTTTGGTGGATTTCTGAATAGCGACAGATTATATGGCGGTGGAGCTGTTTTTGGTATTAGAAGGGAGCTCGGTGGTGTATTTGTTGCTAGTGGTGAGGGTGTATTTTGAAACAAAATTCAGATTTAGGAAAGGCTTTTGATTTTGAAAATTAGGATTTGATTTTTTATTAAATTCAAAATATTATTATAATTAAATTAATATTATTTAGATTAATTAATACTTATTAATTTCAATTGTGAAATAAAAATATAATTATATTTTGAAAATTAAATTATTTTAATTAAATTTATGTCAACTTTGACATGTAACTGATAGAAATTTAACAATATCCAAATTTTCTATTAAAAAGAAAATTAATAGTAAGAAATATGTATATCTATATAACAAATTTTTAATAATATCGAAGATAAGTGCCTGTTTGGTTGAACTTTTAGAGAATAAATAAGCACTTTTTTCACCGTAAAAACTTTTTTTTTAAGAGTTTTTGGCTGTAAAATGATAAATCACTTTTTTTAGTAGATATAATTTTTTTGATAGCTAAAATACAACTTTTTAAGAAGCTCAAATTTGAAACTTCTAAAAAAAGTAAATTTTCAGGTAAAATTTTCAGATCAATGAATAAGCCTACTTTTTAATCCCTTTTGCTTTATGTTTTACACATAATTCCCACGATACCCACAAACACATCTTTACGTTTATGTTGAGATTTATATAATATTATTTGAATTTTTATATGCTTTAATTTTTATTTTTAAAATTAATTTTATTTATGTTATAATCCATATAAAAGATTTGATTAAATATATTTTAATTTATGTTTCATATGGTATAAAATTATATAATAATTAATATATTGTGCTTTACATATTGTTTAATATATTTTAAATAATTTTTATTACAAAATAAAATGTAGTTAAAATTAAACGTATTTTTTATTTTTATGTTGCCAAATAGTCAATTGTATGAAGCTCTTTCAAAAAAGCTTTTTTTAAATGACAGTCAAACAGTTAACTAGTTTCTTAGAAAAACTTTTCTCAGAAAAGCTCTACTAACAAAAGTTCTACTGATATAACCCATCCAAACAGATGCCAAGTCAAATAACAAAAGTATGCATAAAATTTAATTTAGCAATTGAAACAAATGATTATAATTGCATCTTTATCATGTAATAAAATATACCCTCTTAATCATTTTAAAATGAATAACTAAAATATGTATTTAAAACAATATTTTAATAATAATTAAGATTAGCAATAAATTGAATTAAGTTTGTTCTTTTAAATTTCAAATTTATTTTTAAAAATTTTAAATTTCAATAACGGATATTAAAATTAAATATGTATATATTTTGATGCACGTGTGTGCATAATATATGTATATTTTTTCCTTTACATATATATGCACAAACGTCAATGGATTTAAAAATTCAGAAAGGCAATCCATTGCATGACGTGTGTGCATATATATGTATGTTTTTTCCAAAAGTCAAAGTGATTCGTATTTCAATTTCGACTTATGTTTCACACTTCCACTATCTGACTTTCTATAATGCAATTAACCTTATGACTGTAATGATTGTGAACAAATACTCGACTATTATGAGATGCCAATGGGTAAATATTTAACTTTGCATTAAGTAGTCTGTTTTTTTCTTGGAATAACAAAACGTACCTAACCATTTTCTATATATGTATGGACACACAGAAGGAGGAAAAAAAAAGGAGACGATTTCCAAGTTTTTATGCCCACTTGGCTAGAAGAGACATACAACCAGCTCCTAGAAGAAGAAAAAAGTTAACTCCCAGTTGGAGCTTTCCACTAGATTGTTCCTTAGGATTCATGAAATCAGCAGCAAGAAGGTCAACAAGCGCCATATATATTAAAATTCCAACAGATGCTGAGTTCAATATTCCTTCAACAATGAGTGCAGTAGGGTTGTTCTCATCATACCGACTTGATATGCCAATCCCGATTCCAATCCCGATTGGTGTTGTCAGAGAGAAGAAGGTTGCCATTATAGTGATTGCTCTTGTCTTGAATTTCGCCTGCCAGAAACGTGAAAATGTAAGTAAATGTGTAGATAATATAAAAAGTAAGTAAATGATTATGCAGGATTGTAACATATGGCTGCAATTTTGTAACTGAAAGCCTTAGACTTGTTACGATCTTAGAAGATCGTACTTTTTATATTATATACACATTTACTTACATTTTTACGTTTCTGGCAAGCGAAATTCAAGACAAGAGCAATCACTATAATGGCAACCTTCTTCTCTCTGACAACACCAATCGGTATTGGAATTGGGATTGGCATATCAAGTCGGTATGATGAGAACAGCCCTACTGCACTCATTGTTGAAGGAATATTGAACTCAGCATCTGCTGGAATTTTAATATATATGGCGCTTGTTGACCTTCTTGCTTCTGATTTCACGAGTCCTAAGGTGCAATCTAGTGGAAAGCTCCAACTGAGAGTTAGCTTTTTTCTTCTTCTAGGAGCTGGTTGCATGTCTCTTCTAGCCAAGTGGGCATAAACACTTGGAAATCGTCTCTTCTTTTTTTTTCCTCCTCCTGTGTGTTCATTCATATATAGAAAATGGTTAGGTACGTTTTGTTATTCCACTTAAAAAACAAACTACTTAATGCAAAGTTAAATATTTACCCATTGGCATCTCATAATAGTCGAGTATTTGTTCACAATCATTAGTCATAAGGTTAATTGCATTATAGAAAGGCAGATAGTGGAAGTGTGAAACATATGTCGAAATAGAAATACGAATCACTTTGACTTTTGGAAAAAATATACATACATGCACACACGTGCATGCAATGGATTGCCTTTCTGAAAGTAAGCATCTATAACAAATGATTAAGGTTAAGAAAACCTAACTTCATTTGAAGCATGAAGTAGAACACCTAACTTTTATGCAGTATGTTAGAGCCGAGGTGCTCAAATTAGGTAAAAAGATATTCAAGTGAGTTTGGTTGATGATAGTAGGCATATAGATAAAAATGTAAAATGAGCAACAAACACAACCATCATAGATTATCACATTCCAAGAGCTATTTACAATTTGTATTACTAGGGCAGCGATGTTATTTTATAAAGCGTGAGCATATGGATGAAACAGGATCCGATAATGTGAAGTTAAACAAGAAAGATCCATAAGCAATTTAATATATTGAGTTCCATTTATCAGCAACCACAACAGAAAGCAGGCACTTGATGCACAAACAATGAAAATTTTGCAAGGGCTATACCTCAAGGGTCGTCCCTCCATGCATTTTCAGGTATCTCCATTTTCATTGACATCATTGTGGCCAACGAATGAACCTGATTACATTTCATCCACAAATCAAAATATATACAAAACTAACACGTAATATCTGCAACATTCAATTAAAAAAAATTATATAACAAAATGCTACAATGCCAATCAAATAAAACTCACTCCTTTGTCAGTACAGCTACTCCTGGCCCACCCAGTTTTGTGAAGATTCCCATAATTGCTCTCTTGGATACCTCCAGCCTTGAAGATGGCCTGTTCCAATTCTCCTTCAATG
>JAOTBA010000001.1:121029-131996 GCA_025629845.1 Erythroxylum squamatum | reverse complement strand
ATTAGTGTTACTTTCAACCGGAGCATGTGGCTGCTTTTGATTAGAAGGTTGATTAGCAAATTCCTCAAGAGTAATGTGTTCGGAAGCCAATAGCCTATCAATATCCTCGATGGTAGTGGACTTCAAGCTTGTGCCATTGCTACAATAATATCACAAATTGACACAAATTGACACAAATTGACCAGGTAAGTATATAACAAAGATCGAGATTGAGAATATATCTGGTGGCTGCGGGAGAAGAAAAAAATGCCTGGAGACTGCAGGAGAAAAAAAAAGTGGAAGATAATAGGGTAGGAGAAAAATAGTCTTTTATAAAGAGGTATTTTAAAAAGGTATTTTTGATAAAATTGTGTCAATTTTTTTAATTCCCTCCATTTCCATCCACTTTTGGACGGAAAATTTTTTTTGATTAAGAGGGAAATTTTGAGGTTTAATTTCCATCTCTTTACTTTCCTTTACTTTCCTTTCTTTTATTAATTAATTAACCATACAAGAGAAATTTAATTAATTTCCTTTCCATTACTCCCAATTCCTTTCCATTCCCTTGAAACATACACAGTGTTAAGGTTATCTATAATGGGATCAAATCTCCTATTCCAATATTTCATGGATTGGATGAAGAGGGCACAGGGTAACACTGAAAATCGAGAACAATTATCTCTTGCCGTCCATGACAGCCTTAAATTTTCAAAAAAAAAGGATTCTAAAATTAAGAATCTAGAAAATCATCTAACATTTGTTTTAAAACTTCAAAAACTCAAATGCTCTTATCAAATCAAGAACCATATATCCACTTGGCACTAAGAACACAACTTGCTCAACAACTTAACAACAAAAATAAATAAGAATCAAGTTTTGATATTTTATATATATACACACAAATAACCAATGGCACGCTTAATTTACTTGAACTAATTAGGTGGCTTAACTAGCCGACATTATCGGGAATAACAACATAAGATAGCCATAAAATAATAACGAAAGATAAACAACACAATCATGTCTTGTAACTAAAAAATGAAAAAAGTTGTTTCTTCTGAACAAGTTTCAACTCCTCTCATCGTCAACGGTCAGAATCGCTGGCAGTTGCATTCAAACCTGTTTTTTATATGTAACCTTTCTCTTCTTGTAAACCTACTCAAGCCCCAAGAACCTTGTTCCTTCTTATCTGTTTAGCTATTCTTTTTACTGGTTTTGAAGAATTGAATCCATCATGCGTCCTGGAAAGTTTGATCATCATATTCAGGAGCGTAGGATCGCCAACGTCCCGCGTCCATCTCCACTGAAGATCGATAAAGAATCTCATGTCATTCACAAGTCGTCGTCGTCATCGTCTAATCTTCTGGCTCCTGTCCTAGCTCCGGTCTCAGGAAGGGCTAAACAACAACAGAGAAGCGATCCGGTGATTATTTATACGCATTCACCGAGAGTAATACATACCAAGGCCAGAGATTTCATGGCTTTGGTCCAAAAACTCACCGGCAATTCACCTACTAATGACGATGTTCACATTATACCACCAGTCCAAGAACAGAAGAGAAGTGTGATAAGTGAGACTTCAAGATCAGATCGAGCCTGTGGTGTTGAGAATAACGAATCATCTAATCCCGACTTGACAGATATCCCACTTTTGGCTGCGGATTCTGCTAAAATTTTCTGTTCATCAGGGCCTGTGTATAGATTTTCTGATTCAGTTTATCATTCACAAAACGTGGGAAATCCTATTTCTCCATCTTTCCACGAGTTCATGAAATAATTAGTTGAATGTGAACACGAGGAGGAGTTTCGAGGAACAGTAGATTTATTTATTGATGTTGATTAGTTTGATATATTCAATCAAACCAAACCCCATTGATGATGGTGATTGTTCATACAAGGGAGGTGGGTTCGATGGGTTCTTTAAGCTGTTTCACATTGTTGTGCTTTTGTTGTCGCAGCTAGGAAGATTCTTTGGCAAGACACTGAAAATGTGAAATACGAATCGAGTTCGTTAGTTCTTTGACTTTCCAAAGAGAATAGATTGATCATTTCTGATAGTGGGTTTGATTTTTTTAATTTAATTTAATAATATTATTTTAATTTAAATTAGATCAAAAATTTAATTAACTTGAATTTATTTTATCTTAATTAAAATATATATTTATCAATAATTAAAAAACACAACCAATTTGGTCGATTTAATTACAACTTTTTATTTGATTTTTAATAACTTCTTTAAATTATATTTTAAATTTTAAATTTTATTTAATCTTTAGTCGTTAACTTTAAGCCTGCACGGATGCTATATATAGTTTCTAATGTATGAATTATATGTTAAGATTTGCTATAATTTTTGTACTTTTTTATGTAAGACGTAAAAATGATTTAAGGAAATATTAAAAAATACTTATTAACTTTTAATGAAAAATAAAAAGTATAATTACCAAAAAAATTAAAAAGTATAATTCAAATAATAAATTGAATTACTTTTTATTAATATTTTACATAATTACTTATTAATTTTTTTTGAGTGGAATTACTTATTAATTTTTAGTTTATTAGTGTGGACAAAAAAGATGAGACTTTTTTTATTAGAAATAAGAGCATAATTATGCAATTATTACAATTGAAGAGGATGTTGAAATCAATAGCATGATTAACATTAAACAAGAGGTGAAACATATTTCTTCATATATGAAAAAGTATGTCCATTATAAATATTTTTATTCACAAAGGCTTATCTTCACTCATTAAAAATTAATAAACCCTAAATCACTTTATTCATTAATGTGATAAAACTCACTCCGTAGGCTCCAAAAAATAATTTGGACTCAGTTTTCTTGTGAATAGTTTATGAATCCTAACATCATAAGAGTTCATCATGCAAGAGACCCACATTGTCATTTGTCTAGTGGTTTAAGATTTAAAAAGATTTAAACGAATAAAATTAAAGAATTTTAATATGATTGAAATAGATTTTTCTTATTCATCGAAAAATTTGAAGTTTAATTTCAAATTCTTTAATTTGAAATTGTAAGGTTCCGATCATGCATCTCATACATAATATATATTAAATATATGCAGCGGAAAATAAAACAAAACCTAAAAAAGCAAATCTAGTCATGCATATAGATATAGAAAACAAAAACATGAAATGTAAGATGTTTACATACCTTTCCGACGATTTCCTTCATTCTTTAATCTTTTCTGCGTTGGATTGTAGTAAACCACAACGATCAACGTAGATCGTCTCTAATGAAAGTCCATACGAAGATAGAAGAATGAAATTAAACCTCGCTAGGAGATAGCTAGAATTCTTTCTTTGTGCTAGCAAAGACAAGAACTCTTGTGAGAGTTAGAGAGAAAAAGAGTATGTGTATGTGAAAAAAACCTTCCTTCACTTATGTTTACGCAAGATTCACAAAAATCATCTTTATTTTCTGCATCATTTGGCCTTCTATAACTCCCATCACTAATGGAGAGTTATGGGAAGTTAATGATCATGAATATCATGTATTAATTGAAGTTATGGGAAGTTAATGACCATGAATAGTATGCATTAATGGAAGTTTTGGGAAGTTAATGACCAAATTGGCAGCCAACAACACTTGTTTCTAATCCATTCCATGCAACGTTTTCTACTACAATCACATCGCGATACAATCCCGAACTCTTTCATATCTTGAATCATAATTCAAGACCATTTTACTCATCATTCAGATCTTCTATATGTGTGACCCATTAAGTTCCTGGTTATGTTGGCTACTTGAATTAAAACTTAATTCAAGTAAGTCAAGAGCAATATCTAGCAACATGTCATGATCTCCAATTGATCGAAAAGTCAGTGGTTTGACCACGAACCCTTTCATACGCAATGTTACCATGTCGTTCGTCCCTTCACCATCTATATCCCACTTGGTTCAGAGTATGGTCAAAGCGTCAACTTCCACTAGACTAACTACATCACATCTAGTACAAGTAATATTAGATCTTGTCCTGAAGATCTCATTACTCTATGTATCATTAAAGACTCTCTTTATGACACATATATACTCTAGCCAGAGACTCCAAAGTAATGACCCCGATAAGAGGTCGTGGGTATCATCTCCTTCTATCATGAGTAGTAAATCCTTTATTGGCTACTCAATTACCTCTGAATACCTTAAGCTGTACTCAATCACTACTATATGAGTAACCTCTAAAAGGCACCGATGAATGTAGTCAAAGCACATGATTAATATCCGAGATATCCTTTAGCACATCAAGGCCAAGGATATTTGCATCATTATTATGATGAGATTATCATTGACACTAGAATAGAATATCCATATGATTGTGTCATAATAGGTCATTCCAATGTACTTACTACCCTTAGTAAACATCCACATGTTAACTCGAAACAACTCATGTCTACTACTTATGAGATATACTTCTTGATCCAATCAAGGAGTATAACATGTGTTAGTTTATCCGAATTAATGATATCCTATCTCATTAATCCTATAACTAAGGAAAGTTTAGATACTAACATAATTATACATGATAGGACTCTCATTATCATGATCTTATTATGATTTCCTCCATGCTATGTTTTGTATCATGAACTTCATTAAATCAATTTAAGATCAACGTCAAATCCATAAACGTATGAACATCGAAATAATGAAAAAAGTCTTTATTAATCATAAAATGATTTGTACAATAAGTGTTATAGATGATTGCCTTTAGAGCACTTCTCTAACAGAAATATGATTGAAAGAGATTGTCTTTATCTATTGAAAAATTTGAAGTTCAATTAAAAGAGAGATGTTAAATGAAAATGAATTGATTTATTTTAGTTTATAAGAACTTATTAATCAATAAAATTTTATTGATTAATTAATTAATTAATAAGTTTTTGACAAAAAGAGTTATTAAAATAAATAATCGGATAGTTAAAAACCAAATTGAAAAAATATGCCGTTCAAGACTTTTATGGTTGAACTGGTCGAGTTTTTTAATCATTCGTCTTACCAACATTTTATCTCTTAGGCTATGTTTAGTTGGGTGGTTATTAATGGAATAGAATGAAATGGAATGTAGGTTAATAATAAAATAAAATAGAAAGGGAGGGTTTCACATTACATCTCATTTTATCCTAAACAGTAAAAATAAGTTACTTCCGATTTGAGAAATTTATAATGAAATGTAAAATGATAAGCAATATTTCACTATATTACATTATGAACCCTTCTTCCAAACAATATTTCGGTATATTATATTTTGAAATTTTCTATTCCTCCGAAAAAATAATTTTCTAATATCACTTCCATTTAAATTTTATTTCATCGTTATATTCCATTCCATTATATTAAAAACCTTACGTCTAACGAGCGTTATCTTGCTTATCCATATTATCACTTGCATTCACTAAACATAACTGCTCAGTTAAACATTCGCGACCTTTATGACGAGTCCTGGATTTAGGTTGGATCTAATAGTTTAAAATAAAAATTTTTAAAATTTTAAAATAATATTATTTTAAATTAAATATTTTTTGAATTAATTTATAAACTCAAATTAATTTAAAACTCAATCAAATTGATTTTTATTCTTTAATTTTAAATTAAATTGAATTAAACGAGTTGATTTCATCATTCTTACCTGCTATCCAAAATCAAACTCTAAAATCAAGAAATGACAAATAATATATATATGTACACCTTGCATGACCAAAGATTCTCATATCAAGCCACTTTTGTTTTCCGCATCTAACTTGGACTTTTGAACGTACAATAGTTTGTTATTAGATTTCAGACTTCCAAGATAAGGGTTGACAATCCACGAAAACGTATACTTCGTATATTACATTGTTAATCACCTGTAACACGTGAGTTTTGTCCTGCCGTCCTTGCAATAACTCATTCTAGCTACTACTTCACATTAGGACCGAACAACAACGCGAATGCACTAATTGAAAGAGACATTACCATAGTCCAAGTAAAACATTACCATAGTCCAAGTAAAACATGCATGTTACACATGTATGAGGATGAGTTGAACCAGCTTTAGAAAGAAAGAAAAATTGATCCCTCCATTTTTGTATTTTTAGTTTCTTTTTCAAATTTTAATTAACCTTGAATTGAATTTAATCTCTTAATGCAATTTACTAAACATTCCGAGACTCCGAAACATTCCGAGACTCTACTCCCGAGTCCCGAGTGTTATTGTTGTAAACTACATAACTTAATTTCAATATTTGTTAAGTTTAGTTCAAACTGATTTTTTTGGATCTAAATAATGTCAAATGCTCAAATCAAAGAAATTCAATAACGAAAGATTACTAAAATAAATTATGTCCTCCGCATTTTGTTCACTTTTATGAACTAATAACGATAAACAACGAATTATTTACAAATGGTGTGCTTCCAGTTAAGTTCCGTCTGGTTGACGTTTACGAAGTCCAGCGGAAACTTAATCGGGTGGCTAACGACAAGTCGTGAAGTAAAACGCGTGAACTACCGTTACGATAACGGCATCAGTCGTCGGCGTCCCACCAGGTTTCCACGTCCGATTCCGTCACGTGAGCAAACGGCGACGTCAACTTTCTCCCATCTACCACCGTAACTCCACCGCTGACGTCATCGCTGACGAAGATTTTCTCCAACTCGGCGGCGTTAACTCCGACGATCTTACCCAACATCGGCCGCCATTCCGCCAGCATCTGAGGAATCTTACACCCCACACGTGTGTCCCATACCCTCAAGAGATTCTGAGATATGTTCGTCTCGCCGGATACAACCACCGCCGGCGAACCGAAAACCGAACTCACGTTGTCTCCCTTGATTCTGTTATTACCAAAAAGAAACGTTCTTGACTCGTTGTTGATGTTTAACCCGAGACCTAAACCTAGATTATCCCAGAGCTTGACCACGCTTTCTCCGGTCGGAAACTCTGCCCACGAAAAAAGGTCTCCGATGCTACCATTTCGACGTCGCCGGAGCCCAAAAGGGTTACTGTTTATGCAACTCTGATAATTACCAGAGCCTTTCAAGGGATAGTTGTCTGTGCTCCACCAGCGGGAAGATGATGAACTGGGTTGATCTTCTTCTTCTTCTTCTTCTTCTTCTTCTGCTTCGTCTTCACCGTCGGATGTTGATGAGCAAGACGTTTCACTTTCGGTGTCGGAATCGTCATCGTCTAGTATGTTGAGTAGAGGAGGTGAAGCTTTCAAGAAACGACTTTTGAACCCGACGACAAGAAGCTTGACTCTAGCGATTAAGGCTGAGAAAGAGGCAACAATGGCGAGAATCAAAGCGCCCCATTTCCAAAAACTCGACGCTTGGTAAATCAGTTCAGAGGCGGAAGATAGAGTGAAAATCTGAGAAATAAAAGAAGGGTTTTGTAACGTGTTTATTCCGGCTTCGAAGTCGCCGATTCTATTTATGACCGGAATCTCCATGGATACGCACTAAATAACCGAAAACCGGTGACCGGCAAATGACAAAGGACTCTAATGATAGCGCTAATACGGTCGAGAGCTTAGAGAAGGTTTAGGAGGTTGGAAAAGGGTTGAGTGTTGCGCTTATAAAGACGGCTGATGACAGGTAAAACAAAGAGAAAGGTAAAGTGTGTTGTTAGCTTAGGTGGCCAATAGCGATTGGCTGTGAGGTAGTTTGAGCCACGTCAGCGAAGGAGACTTGACATTTCCTAAACCAGAAAGGGGATAGAGACTATTAGTCAGCATCGACTATTCAGTATTTCGATTATTCTGTAAATTTCGGATAAACCAAAACAAAAAGACAACTGAAATTTATTATTACTAGGTAAAAAAACAAAAGAAAACATATACTACGTTGTAAAACTTTTGTCTTAAAAATAACACCGTAGTTTCCTTCCTACTCGTACGACTCAAATTTCAAATCAAATTTTCTATTCTGATTACGATATTTTATTACGCTCTATTAAATATTATTTACGTATTTATGTAAATTTTATATAAATGTATAAATTTAATTTAATAAGATATAGTTGAGTAAGAGTAATTGAGATAGAAGATTTGATATGTTCAAATTTGTTTAACGGAGCTCTTTTCTTCTTCAGTTATTTGTTTTTTAATATTATATAAATTATGTTTCATAATATTATTTTATCTTCCTTCTTTGAGGAGATGATAAAATCAAAAGTGAATAATATTAGATGTTGCTGAGACATCAACGAGTCATATGCTCCACTAAAACTATAGAATAACCCGACAATAAAGCAAAAAGAAGAAGGAAAATGAAGCTTCGGTCCAAAATTCTGTGGTAGTGGGGCATTAAATATCTGACACGTGGCGACAACTCATTCGCAACTTTCTCGTATATTGTTTGTTTTTAATTTAACCTGTATGCGGTGGTGGTGCGCGAGCAACATCATTTTGTTTGCATTTAGTGATACGATGCTTTAACACCACATGTTTGTTGTGGTCCACATTTTATGTTCTTTTTTTACATATTAATTAATGTCCCACCAAAACTTATCCTATACTAAATCGAAGAGTTATATTTTAACACTTCACGAAAAATTTAAATAAGTTTTCTATTTTCTATTGTAAGATTTTACGTCTTAATTATATGATAATATTATTTAAACGGTATTCATGTTATTGTAATTAGGAATATAAAAATAGTTATAAAGATTTATTTAAATCTATTGTAAGACGACAAGATAAATAACGTAATTTTGCACTTTATAAGTTTTAAAATGAATTAAACTAATATCAAATTCATCTAACTTAGCTATTGTTATCTCTAAAATTTAGAATATCAATAATTGTGACTCGTGTCTTTAATTAAGAAGATTTATGGTTGAGTTGGTTATGCTAGGCCCAGGCTCAGGGGTCGACGGCTCATTTGTAAGGAATGACCATCATGCACACGTAAAGATCTACGTAAAGACTTAAACCTAGCGGCTATTCCTTATATAAAGTACTACTTTGCCATGATATAGGTACGACATTAGAACCCTGATTTCCTCTGTTTTTAGCCACCAAAACTTCTACTAAAAGACAAACTTGAGCGTCGGAGGGGCCTACTGGCAATCAATCCCCGGCGTACCTTTCGTTATTTTACAGGAACTTTCAGCTACAACCACTCAGAATCATGGATCCAAGCAACAGCGTCTAGTCCTATCAAGTTCTGGCAGAACCAACTTAAAACCTTAGTCTCTTATCATATATTTAATTAAGAAGGCTTAAAACCATAGTCTTACAATGATAAGTTCCTCAATTAGTTGGGAAATTTTGTTAATCACTATACTTGGGAATCACATCATCGTAGGAATTAAGAAAATAAAGGGTTGATGTTGGTCCAATGTTTCGATGCCAAACTGAAGGAAAACAAGAACAAAAGATGAGTCGGAGATGGGCTCTACTGGTCGGTTAAGATTAGGTAGGAAATGGTGCTTGCTTAAACATTTGCTCAAGTCCTTATCAACAACTTAATTATTACATTGTTTAGGGTTGCTGAATAAGATACTAATCAATGATTGACCAAAAATAAAAATAAGTAAAAGTCGACTAATTAATAATAATATTTTTTGCCTGACCTAAATTATTTATTACAATAAAAATAAATAATGCCTGACCAATGGCAAATCACTTTCTTATCGTGCGAGTCTCTTTGTCGATTAGAAGAAAGAATCGAAACAAATTAAGAGTCAGCGAAGAAATCTAATGACCGTTTCTTTTCCAGGAATTCATTAAGGAAACAATGAAGACTGATCTTAAAGAAAAGCGTATTTTCTTGGAAGTTCTTTAAATCATCGTTGTTACGTTTTCTTGCATTATCGTAAGCAGCTTGCGCGTTCTAATATAAACTCGGAGAAAAAAGTTCATTCTTGCGTTTTGGGGTAAACATTAGAAAGAAAAAATGTAAAGCCCACAAAATAAAAGCAGCGCAGCCCACAGACTATTAAATCTGTATAAAAGTCATCAGTTGGAGAGGAATTATAAAAACACCAACGAAGTCTTCTTGTTTTTCATTTTTCTCTCAACTATTTGAGCCGGTAATTAATCACCTAGAGCATTATTCTTTCTCCTATATGTGACACTTCTCTGATAGTTCCCTTCGTTGCATTTGTTTTGCAAAAATAAGGAGGGAATTATAGAAATTAACAACTCCAAAATTTCTAAACACATAAGTGTTGAGTATTGTCTTAAAGTCAGAAATTGTAGCTTCTCAAAATCAGAAATCTTAGCTTCTCAAAGTCATAAATTGTAGCTTGCTTTCAGTGATTGTTGAGTCAGAAATGGTGGCTTGTTTTCTGTGAATTTCGGTGGTGCAGCTGGCCTTCACCTTCACCCATTGAATTCTTTGTAAAAGAGAAGCAACAACAACGGAAAAGAAAAGAGTTAGAGGAGAGCAGAAAATTTCTAGTGTGAGAGAGTAGAAAAATTCCTAGAAGTAAGAGAGAGCAGAAATTTCTAGACGGAGAGAGAAAAAAGATTATATATATATTTTTTTGTTTTCTTTGCTCTAATAGGAGTGGGTGAGCTTGGGTTAATTTGGGTCCTATGAGAAATTGAGTGATAAACACTATTGTATGCTCTCATTGATTATAGTAAAATATTCAGTCGTCTCCAAACTGGACGTAGGCATTGCCGAACCAGTATAAAAATCTTGGTGTTCTTGTTGTTATTTTATTTTTACTCCAAATTTATTCACGTTTCCGCACAACAAGTGGTATCAGAGCTCCAGTTTTTTCGATTGGGGTGTTGTAGGAGTGAAAATATATTGGAGCTACAGTGCCGGCGAACAGTGTCGGTCAACAGTACCGGTGCATAGTGTCGGTGAACAGTACGGGTGAACAGTGTCGGTGAACAGTACGGGGTGAACAGTGCCTGTGAACAGTACGGGTAAACAGTGCCGGTGAACAGTGTCGTGCTACAGTATCGGTACTACAGTTCCCGTGAACAGTGCCAGAGCTACAGTGCTGTGAACAGTATCAGTACGTATTTGTGAACAGTA
>JAOTBA010000001.1:88382-108147 GCA_025629845.1 Erythroxylum squamatum | reverse complement strand
ATAGAAATGAAATTAAATATTTCACGAATCCGATGCCTCGAGAATCAGGTCAATCGGATGTCGGACGGAAAAGTTATAAGCAAAAGAGTGGAGAGAGGTCTGTTCAGGGAAAATGCATGTACAAGTCGACTTGTCTGAGGATCCTAGTCGACTTACTCTACTACAGTGGCAGATCTGAAAAATCTCTTCCGACATACCAACTTCCACAGGTCATAACTCCTCACTCCTCACTCCAAATTGGACAAACTTGGTGTCAATTTAAAGATAAAAGAGAGCTCTACAAGATTCATGAAGGATACAAAAACCAATTTCAACTCTAAGGGTGTCAAAAATGCAACCAAAGTTACTGCCTAGTCAAAATGTGCCCAAACAGAACAGCAGTTTCCAAAGGACATATCTTCCCATTCCCTTAGCCAAAAATTACAAGATTTATGCCAAATGAAAGATAAAAACATGTTCTACAACTTTCATTTAGACCAATTTCACAAATTCAACCTCAATCAATCTAGAAAAATTCATCAAAGTTTCAGGTCACATTCCTCGGTTACTGTTCATCCTGCACCTATACCTCATCTTCAAAGCAAGATTCAACACTCTTCTAATCAAAATTGAGCAGCACTCCCTTCACAAGAAATGTAGCCAAATACCTAAATTTTAATTCAAGACAAGCCTCACCTCATTTGCTCAACTACACAAAGAGTTATGATCAAAACACTGAAACATGTTCAAGTCACATTTTCCAGATTTTATACTTTATGTATGATTATGCCGAGATCTGTTTCCACACTCCTAACCCGTCTCAAATGACCAATTTACCCTTTCCATCGGTGATGGGATGTTACAAAAGGTGTTTGGAGAGTAACTGATTTATTGTCTGATTTAAAATAAATAGTCAAAAATGAAAACACTCCTATATAGGAGCGTTTTCTACCAACAGCCAAAATTTTAAATATCAAAAGCCGATTATGCCCTTTATAAATTATATTGCTAAGTTGTGTAAAATCTTGTTGTTTAAATTGTATTATTGATTAAGTTGCAATTAAGTGCCATATGCATTATATTTTTGTTGTTTTTAATATATAACAATTTTTGGTAAGTAGGACAACCTAGTTGAGGTTCCTAGATAACTATGTTTTTAGGAACATTGTTTGTTCTTATAATTGTTTTATGCATTATAGGTTAAAAATAAGTTGTTGACCTTAAACGAAAATGAAAATAGAAAGAGTTTCATAAATTTCTCATAGATGATAAAACAGTACAGGTGAAAATGACTTCTCTAAAATCTAAATTCTTATAAGAATATTCAACGAAATACTAAGATATATAATATTTATGCCCTTATAATTTTTTTAAAGTCATGTCCTCAGTAGTCATTTTACACATAAACAGTTAATTTTGCCAAACATCTCTAACAAACAACTAATGCAATCCGTTAGTCAAATCAGTTGATTGTCAAACAGGACTTATACCAGCTGATTTGACTAGCAGATAATATCAGCTATTTATTAAAGATGTTTGGTAAAATTAGCTATTTAGTACTCCCTCCGATTCATAATAAGTGTCGTTTTAGAAAAATGCACGCTTATTAAGAAAGCTAATGAAATTATAGAAATACCCTTATTAAATTAGCATGTAAGAGAAATTACATACTTAAATTGCCTTGAAATTGTGATCTGTGTAATTAAGATTAGAGAAATTAAGGGTTAATTTTGGAAATAAAATTATAAACATGTATACAAAGTCAAGAATGACACTTATTTTGAATAATTAAAATGTATTTAAAACGACACTTATTATGAATCGGAGGAAGTAACTTCTTATAAGAAGAAACCGGTCAGTTAAGTAATAAATTGGACAAAAATTGGCCAAAAAATTGGCCAAAAAATTAACTAGTTCTTGGAAGACTCATTAAATAGTTTGAAAATTTATGGAAATGTGAGCGCCACAAATAAATTTTACACACCATACTATAAATGCTCTGAAATTGCATTAATTGTTTCATAGTGCAATTAATTCTTCACAATGCAGGGAGTGCATTAATTGAAGTTATTCTTTTCTTTTAAAGTTGCAAATGGTTGTGTCAAAGTTTTCAATTTTTTATATAATTTAGTTAATAAATTATTTTTTATTTATCTCTTTATATTTAAATTAAAATCTTAATTTAATTTAATTTTTATTTATTTAATCTCGCTAATAAATTGTATTTATCAAAATTTAGGTTCTTTATTTATCTCTATATAATTAAATTATTATTGTTAAAAAATAATTATTATTTTTATTATAAATTTTTTAATAAATTGAATTATTAATTAATATATATATATATATATAAGTAATTTTGCTTAAGATAATTTAAGAATATGTTAAAATATAATATTCAAACTATAAATAATTATGCTTAAAGGATATTAGAAAAACTAAAATGAAGTTAGTCTTTTTTATTTCCTTTCTTTAAACATATTTCAACTTTATTAGTCTTTAAATAAATGTTAATATTAAAATATTATTTTTATTTTATTTTAAATTTTATGTTATATTTAATCGCAGTTTAAATTATTAGATTTATTACTAGTTTGTTACATATTAATATACATTATTAATGCATTTTTTATTTCAATAAAATATTTTATACTATATTTTACTTTTTCTTATAATTTTTATTTCTTATTTATTATAAACCGATTTTATAGCGGTTTAATATCGGTTGAACCTTTAAACCTTATACTTTTTACTTGACCGGTTCGATGTTAGGTCCGAATTTAAAACATTGATATAAAGGTATGACATGATGATATTATCGTTAAGAATTGCAACATTACAACAGTATCAAATGGAGCACAGAACAATTTCAAACTCGTATCTAAAAAGATCAATTATATCATGGTTATTTAATAATTATATACTCATTAATATGAAGCACTATATTATGGTATTTAATTATATAGTTACTAGTTAGTGGTTATTATTATCTAATATAATTATTTTTAATAACCGACACTAAACAACTCCCATCCATCAAGCTTTTTACATGGTATTTGCATTACATGATATTTCTAAAGGGACGGAATCCTCTGTCTAATATTATGATGCTTTATTTTGTTCTATAAATTTCAGCCATTCATTAATACGGGACTCACGTGGAACTCATATAAATGAATGGCTGAAATTTACGGAACAGAATAAGATACTATGATATTGGACAGAACATCCTTACCCATTTGAATAATTACCTCAAACACGTTGTTTGACAACAAGAACAGAACATTTGGCATTGTGAACGCAGTGGTTGCTGACACTTCCCAGAAAGGCTCTGTTCCAACAAGAGAAGCAAGTCAGCAACATTAGAATCAGCAAACAAACAGCATCCTTTTTTATACTTATCAAAATAAACGTTCGTAACCTTTTTATGGCTCCACGACTATGGCTACCGAGTATAAGAAGTTGAGCATTAATCTTCTCGGCTGCTTCACATATCTTTTGCTTAGGATCTCCAATATCTGTCACTGTCTCTGCAACAATCTATAGCATCGAAAGAATCTAGGAATGAGTGTCACTGACACAGAATCAAAATCTAGGAATGAGTCTCACTGAACACGGAATCAAAATCTAGGAATGAGTCTCACTGTACACAGAATCAATCACAAACTAAACAAAAATTTGTGAAACTATGAAGTTGATCATACGCCATGCTTGGCACAAATGCCTTTAGCTTGGTCCAGAAGAGCCGAAGCTGCTTTCCTTTGATTCTCTAAGATCGTTTTCGTCAAATCCGGATCTACAATGATTATAAGAAAGCAAATGAACAAGAAGAGGAACATAACACAATAACACAAACACAAAGTGAACATTAGTCGACGGAACAAACTTACGAGGAAAACCGTGGGTAGAAACATACGCGTAAATGGAGTCGGTGACGGTCTGAACTGTGAAGATGAAAAGCTCAGAACTTGCTAAGGTTTCGTGTAGATTCACGATTGCCCATTGAAGGGCGTAGTGGCTACACTCACTACCATCTATTGCTATCATCACTTTCATCTTTTTCTCCTTACACTTTCCATCTTCCATCTTCCATTATCCACTTTCACTTTCCAAAACCAAACTCTTAAGACTCTTACCGTTTCTATTTAGGTCATAACTGAAAATCAAACCAACCAACCACGTGCTTGCAGTCGGTAGATTTTTGTCAAATGGGTAGTTGACAGGTGGATGACAAGTTCTTGCTTGGTTCAAACTCGGGTTTTTGTACGTTGACTCGGGTTGGATCTTAATATTACTGATTCTTGAAACTTACATACGGGTCAGGCCCATCTGAAGAACCATTGAATCGGTTTTTATCACGGCTATTAAAATTATACTCAAATTTTTATGTAAATTAATATTTTAGATAACCATAGAGTTCCCTAAAATAATATTATTTTAATAAAATTAATAAAAATATTATTATTTTAATTTCGGTACAAATAAAGTCGAGTTGAGCTCAAACCAAAAAATAAAGGGTCGGACTGGACTTGATCTGTTGCCATATTAAAATTGACAATGTAAGCCTAATGTCTTCTCTTACATTTCATATCTTTTTATCATTTGCTTTCAATAAATTGGTGCAATTCACTTCAGTGCTACAAATCAAAGGTAAACATATACTTGAAGACAGAAAATTATGTTGACATTTCTCAACTTCCTTTAGTAAACATTCATATCTAATAGATTAAGTACTAAATTTAGTGAGTTCTATACATATAAAACTATAAATTATTTCTAGTAATCAAAGATGTGTGGAGTTGAAGTGGTAAGAAGTTCCTCCATACCCATCTCTTATCATCATCACCATTTCTTGCACATATGCATTTGTCCCCTACAAAATCAATCCAGTCCAAGACATATTACAGTATTGAAGATGCTAAGGCTTGAAAGAAAGGAAAAAAAACATGCTGATTTACCTCCATTCTCTGCAATGTCTCCATCTCCAAGCTAGTAGAATACATGCTAGTTGCTGAAAGCTTCATGGAGAGAAACTGAAAATTGCATAAACATGAGAAAAAAATGTAAAAAAGAAAAAAAGGTTATAAACATTTGGATCTTAGGAAAAAAAAAAAAGATCGATGTTTTTGTTTCAGGGCTCACCTCAATTTGATTTTGAAGTGACTGTATGTAATTAGTAATAACATCAAGCATCACGGCCATTCCCATTGTCTGCAAATTTTTTGTTACTTATAAGATGAGAATTTCGCAGTATGAATATATATCAACACTAAACAATCCTTGTATATGACCTTGTAACATCCTGGAACCAATTCCTGTAAACATCTCAGCCTCTCATTGATCTTTTCTCTCCTAACCTGGAACATAAACAAGAGGGTTACTATTATCTTCGAGTGTAATAAAAATGGAGTCTCGAACTTGCATGCTTTACCCTTTCTGCTAGACTGTGACTGTCTGTAGCTTGGCCTCGTTTTGCTCTTACATGTATTACTTCTTTTGGTTTCTCCATTTCTTTATCAACATTTCTCTTCCTCTTTGTTCCTCTTGAACAACTCTGTGAATTTCCATGACAACAGACCATGACAGGAAACTCTGACAAGTTATGTTCCAAGTCTTGTCTGACCTGAGATTGTCCGATGAATGGAGTTTCAGAAGTTGCAGGTGATAGATTCACGAAGCTTTGAACGTTATTCGCGATGTTGGCAGACATCTGAACCTGCTCTTGATGATAAGATGAGAAGCCACCTTTGGAAGATTTCTCCAAATTTGAGTCCATTGCTTAAATCCTGAGGAAGAAGAAGGTTTAATGTTCATGCATGTGTTATTAATACACGAAACAATGAAACTACAGATCGGAATATAAATGTTTTAGAGTGATTTTCCTTTCCTTAATTGGAGAATAGAAAAAGAAAGCAAAGATGAGATTGCCCACTTTTCTGTTAGAGGATGAATAATGGAGATTTTGACATATTAAGTGATGTTGGACCACTTAATGCCTTTTATTGAGTATGGTCAAATTTGAAGATGCATTTAATAGGTTTGGCCTTTGGCATTTGGCATGTCCAGTATTGAGAGATGGGATTTTAGAAATTTCCTTTAGTAGAGATTGATCATTTGTTTGTTGTTGTGATTTGATGTCTTGATCGAATTAGGGTGTGATTTATTCAAATGTTGCCAAATTTTCCTTTTTTTTTGTAGGTATGTAGACGAAAGGAACCAAAAGATTTATGAAAGCTGACATTGCCCCTTTTGTATAATGAACCAAAAATCTCAACTCCACAACGGGCTCGAAAAAGATTTCAAACTGTTTCAGGCCGTGTTCGTGATGAGTTGTTTTATCTGAAAATACGTTTTTTGTGAATGTTCAAGCTCTAAAAAGATTGCAGGACTTATTATATTCAGATGCCTTAAACCTGGTGATTACTTGGTCTTCTGCAACTTTGTTTCTGCAGATTATGTTTTTCTTCTGCAGAGTTTTCTCTCTACTGCACTTCATGCTCACCTGCTTTAGGAATCGGTTCAAGTTTTGGCTTCAAGCTTCTGCCTGGATTATCAATAGCATCGGGACTTCTTCTAGCATCGGAACTTCTTCTTCTTCTTCTGTCAAGTGCCAACCACAAAACCTCATCTAATGATGTCTGCTTTCTCATTAACATCTCTAGTTTTTGCTTTGTAATGGCAACTTTTATCCTCATGGTGACAGATGAACTACGGGCACAGGTACTGACTTAACAGAAGGAAGAAAATACACCTTCCCTAATTTCAGTTCAGAATTTGGTGGCAGATTCTTTGGTAAACCAATGCCCATACCAGAATTTTTTTTTCAATATTTCCTTCACCAGCATTGTCCTGCTGAATTATAACATATTGCCATCTTCTTCTACAATCTGCAGAACTTTGTCATCTGAGGAAACAACCCTGACCCACAATCCTGTTCTTGATCTGCATAAAGCTAAGCAATTCCCCATTTCTGTATCAAGGTGGATGGTGAAGAGTGAGGTAAAGTACATTTATAGCGTGAGTAATTTGATTTTTGTTGAATGGAAGAGTAGAACAAACTTATCTTTCTTTGGCTTACTAATTAATGGCCAACAACTTATATTGAACCTTCAGAAGCCAAAGAGAAAATTAGAAATTGAGGATCACGCACAAAGAATGATCCTCTAGTGTAGAGAAGAAAGTGAAAGGTGGCGGATTGGTAGTGCTCTTTGTGCTTTTTTTTAACTTCTTACTGTTTTCTTCTCTTTGTGTGAAGAAAAAAGATTAAACCATAAGGTTTTCACGTTCTGGTTTATTACAGAACTGCATTAACTGCTTTCCTTAGAAATTATGTGATGTAGAAATAGAAGCCAAATGCATTAGTTGGAACTGACCTAAAAATGGGGTATCGACCAATCCAAATCTTCATATCCAACTAGCTCCATAGTGGTCTTAAGAAGTGTCTTGATATACTTACCATAAAGAGCAAGAACCAGAACGTGAAAGAGAAACCAACCATCTTCCTTTCTTCAAACAGAACGATCAGAGATAGAAACAGAACGATTCTCTAACTGCCTTTCTGGATATTCCTAAGAGAAAAACATATAAAGAGAGACTTCTGCTGTGAATGTTTGGTTTTTCAACTAGTTCAGAATCCTATTCTTTATCAAGAAAGAGTAACCAAATTCTGCCAAAATAAAAAATCAAATGACAAGAACAAATAGAAATCAAGTAAAAAGGTCCATAAGGCAGAAATCAACGAAGTCAGTCCAGCATGAGTTGTTCATGATATCCCATTAGAAAAAGAAAAGGAGTTCAGAGATCAATCAGATGTTCAACATAAACAAAGCCATTCATATTCCTCGAAATCCCATCCATCCAATTCTCTATAAGCTAACAACAAAACCATAAACAACCAAACCCCTATAGGTATCAAAGATTCCGGGCTCAGATAGAAGGACAAAACGATAGTTTTAAACGCCACCGGTACCTTTAATATATATATATATATCAGTTTCTATATAAGTATATATAGAGAGATATCTACTGGCAGTTGTCAGTCCAGGAAGCATTATGGCTCATTCAGTGCAAAGGCGAACGGGGCATGCGGGGCCGAACAGGGGTCTTTGATGGGCTCACCCTGCACATACAAGGTTCAAATCATCCTCAGTAACTTACACAAAGTTTTCCTTTTTATCTGAGGGAAGGAGAGGACAGAGAAAAAAGAGAACTAGAAGGGAAATGAATGGTATAGAAAAGAAAATCTGCTACCACCTTATTGGCAGTGATCCCAAAATCACACCACTACAGTTAAGAGCTTGAATAGCACTTTCAGCCTGCAAAAATAAACATAAGAACAAATCAACTCTTATACATGTTGACCAGTCATGCTCGAGCAAACTGATTTAGCAAAATTAATATAAACAACTCATTGCCACAACGATCAACATCAAAGAATCAGAATAATTTTAGAAGTCTACACCACAGGCATAACACAATGACTAGTAGTGTAATAATGACAATGTTCATTGAAAGCATTTGGTCATCTCAGGCTCAAAATTAGCGAACAAAGATTTAAGCATGTACTTCTTACTAGAGCTTTCCCATATCTGTAACTTTGCATGGCAAACAAAAGCATCTCACGTTTGTTTCATCATAGCAAAGGAAGACCATTGGGATAATAGATAAATCTCGACTTTCAAAGCCCTAAACTGTAAATCAAAGTAGTTACGGGCAGGAATGAGAGGAAACAGAGAATTGGATTCTCAGTAATCCAAATTGTTGATTTCATCCTGATTCATATAAGAAGCATAACCATGTTTCTCGGCGTCTTATAATAAAAACATCTGAAATTCGTAGAAGACAGTGTTATGGCATTGCCTAAGCCCGAAACCTAGCCAAAACTATTAATTTGCAATCAACATCTATTTGACCGTGAGAAACTTATGGAAATGAGGAAGGAACAATGAGGGAATAAGGGACCTGGGTGAGGGGAGTAAGAGAAATTAAGACACCAAGTAATTCAGATTCTGGACCTTAATACATAAATGATGCTTCCACCCAGGGAAAGCCAAATAAAGCTCATATATCCACAGAAAATTGATCCTCCTACTTAGTTGTGTTCTAGTTGGTACGTCAAAGTTAGAGCTTCCCCATTATCTACTTGCAACTGTTCAAATCATTGATTCCTCTCTCCCCCTTAACTAGACTAAGCTTAGAGATGGGCCCATTCTCTAATAATTTCTTAGATTTTCACCAAAAAGGAACTTTGTTCTCACATTTGTGAACCAGTATTATATACCAAGCATTCACAATTTGCAGAAGACTTAGAAACAACCAACAACTAATCACCCACCACAGTTCAAGTCCCTGGCATAATTTAAAGCTGCACTTTTAATCTAGGTAGATTTTTGGACTCAGAATCACATTCACCAAAGTCAAACAACATGGTAAACTTTTCTGACATGCTCGACAAGCAACTAAAGCAAATCAGTATAAAGAAAAAGCAGCACAAACACGGTAACACTAAATAGTAAATGGGAGGCAATAACAATATCAGGAGTAAGATACATGACAAGGACCATACACGTCTAGAACTTTTTCTTTTTCTTTTAACCTTTTGCTTTCTATTTTTGATGAACGAAGGGCATGAAAAGAACACACGTGAATTCCCTGCTAACATCCACAACTAGGTGAACTACTTGCATGTATACAGAACCTCATTATGCACATCTAGATTAAATGTCCATGGATGCTAAATATTGCCCGAGGGACAAATGTTGAAGGATCTAAATATAGCTATAGCTACTAACCTCCTGTCTGTCAAACTAACAAACATTATACCTTGTAAAAATGAAAACAATCTTTGTCAAGAGCTGGGAAGGAATTTAAGTTACAGCTTGTTTTCTGATTTACAAAGTGAATAATACACTTCTCTAATGGGCTTCCACTAGCACATCGAGCTATTTGACTTTTGCAAATTTACAAGTTCATAGAAAATATCTCCATTTGCGCCCACTAAGTCCAACACATATTAACACATCAGGCACCTTTGTCTACAAGAACCTATCTTACTAAAGCCTTCCAGATACGCGATAAGAGAGAGGGATCAAAAGGAGAAAGAGAACTAGATAAAGAGATGGAGAAGAAAAGTGGAGAAATAGAGGGAAGAGGTGAAAGAGAAATAGATGAGGAAATGGTAAGAAAAGCAGAAGCAAGAAATATGTAGCAGTACAAACAGTAGATATAAGGCTTTAGGAAGAGTTGAAAGAACCACCTGCACTGTGACAGGGAACTTGGAAAATTTTACCATACCAACTATTCAAAACAGCATTTGCCATGATTCATATTCAACTCAACTTCTTTTATGTAATCCACAAATACTTTTGTAACTGTCAAATTGTTCCTCGTAAAACCAAAATAGTTGAAAGAGAAGGAAAGAGAGAAAATTGCGGTATTACCTATATTCTATTAAGTGACGTAAAATTAGAGCGTCCAAAGAATTATGGACACTTAACTGGTCTATGCCAACACCGCAGCTTAATGCTTTGTGGCACTACAAGTATTCAATCCAGAACGCACTTCATAGAAAAAAGAAAACTCCTAACTCCAACAGAGCTACGACATGAAGTCCATAAAGTGAAAGAATTAGACTAGATAAAAAGTCTGTCACTTGGACTTCCATTAGAAACTGATAAGCCGGCCAGCTGGGAAGTAAGACAAGTATACTGAGATTTGATGTTGCCATTAGAAACAGACCCAAAAGTTGGTCGAGAATACAATCAACACAATAAGAACATAGTGATTATAGAGCATTAGATTGCAGAAAAATATATTCACTAGCCATAACCTGATGGATTATAACACCAGAAATAGCGAAAATATAAGAGCATCGCCAATTTCTAGCTGGCAGTAACGGTATGCATTAATGAGGAGTTACCATTGCAAACTCAACGAATGCAATACGAGTTGAATGATGATAGTCCCCAAGCAGCCTCAAGCGTTGAACCTATCACAAGGAGAATTTCCAATATTATATCGCCCAACATTTAAGGACGAGCAATGTTTTAAAAGTTTGGGAATTCCAAACCTCTCCACAAAAGGTTTCAAAGAAGAGTCTGACGTCTGTCTGGGTGATCTGTATAAATTGAACACGGATTTAGGGAAAATAGTATCGCTTATTTCACTCAAAACGTTCAAAAAGTTCTATGTCATTGTTAGTATTACCTTCTTGTCAATATTTGTGCAGTACACTGTCCTTGCGCACATCTCGCGCTCATCTTCAGACTGAAAAGTCAATAACACAACAAATTCACGAATAAATTTTTTTTAAGTAAACATAAGGATGGCATTTGAATATCCAAAATGGCAGGCAATACAGAAGATTCGTTATTGAAAAGAACTTACCCTTGGCAAAAACGTTGGGTTAACAGGTGCAATTGCCGTCTTTGAAGGCAGCACTCTGAGAGGGTAAAATCCAAGAACTGTTCCAGATAAATTTAAAGCAGCCCTTGCACTTTCTGCAAGTGAGCTTCACATTTAGTTCCAGGTAGCAAGAAAACCGAAAAATATATAAGGTATGGAAGCTATTTGCAATACCTTCATCAGTAAACTCAATGAATGCAAACCGGAGAACCGAGTTAGTATCACCACATATGCGACAATCAACAACCTTTGTCCAAACATAAAAGGAAAGAAATCAGTTAGATTTATAACCCATATTAACAAATGAAAAGGGCACGATCAGACAAGCTAAACAAGATACCTGTCCGCAATGAACAAAGACACCTGCAAGCTGCTCTTCAGTTACCTATTAAAGGCCAAATGCAAACAATAACCTCTAGATCAACGTGCCAATCAACAAGATACAAAGAAATCTAGTGAAAACTCCAAAATGAAACATGAAATGCAACTATTGACCTGCTGATCAATGTCAGAAACGTATACAGTCCTCCTGATTATCTCCTCGCGCTGAGCCATACTTGTCCTACTGTTCATCCTTCTTCTTCCTTGATTATAGGCATTCTTCTTCTGAAACAAGAGACAAAGAGAATATTACAAAAAAAAGGTGAGAGAAAACTAAACCGAAGATAAAATGGGCCTGGCCCCCAGATTATCATTCTTTTACACTATAGATATCTGTTGGCATACAGAAGTAACAAAATCCATCATTAGTTACCTTGTATCGTTTCCAAGGAAATAAGGAATTCTACAAGATTATAATTAGGTAAACAAATAAAGGGGAAACAGCAAATACCCTTCTATTAGTATGTCCATTGGCGCTTCCATGATTATTCTGCACTCCAAAATTGTTAGTATAGCCAAACCCATTAGCCAAATAGCCATGATTGTGAACAAGCGAAGGAGGCACGAACTCTTCAGCCATGGGATTCAACTTGGACAACATCTCCGCCAAATCATTCATGTCACTGATGCCATTAGAATCAGCTCTCTGAATCAGATTGGTAACAAACCCACCAGACTTGGCCACCACCACTTGCTGGTTGATATCAAACCCAGAATGCATCTGGGTCCCATTAGTCTTGCCATTGCTTAAAGCGGGTGTTGCAGCTTTCTCTTGGTGCTCAGGCTTGCCGTTAACACTCTGATCATCATTATGGCTCTAGGAATTGGAGTCCTTACTGTTGACGACCGAATCATTCCTGGGTTTTGATCTTTCAAGATCGTGTGTCCTGTTGGAGTCCGATGATATCACAGTGCTATCAGAATTTTGACCGGAAGTCCCGTTTTTGACTCCAGCATTCTCTAGAACAGCCATGATCAAACACAGAGTGTAGCTCCTAGGTTCGAAAAAGATCGCTTTATTAAAGATTTCTCGGCAAAGGTTAGGCTTTTTATGTCACTTTCCTTTGAGAGACTGATCAAAGTTAATATTTTTATAAATAAGGAGAAATTTTGACAAAGATCCACATACAAAACACAGTCCAAAAATCTTATCAAGACATGGGAGAAATGATACCTGAGTATAAAATTTCCTACAAGATGGTAATTTGCATATTGTTCAGTATATTTTAAAAATTATTTAGTATAAATAATTTAATTATAAAATAAAATATAGTTAAAATTAATGAAAGTACTTTTTATTTTTATGTTGCCAAACAGTCTACTGTATGAAGCTCTTTTAAAAAAGTTGTTTTTTTAATTGACAACCAAACAGTCAACTGGCTTTTAAAAAAAACCCTTATCAGAAAAGCTCTACTGATAAAAGCTCAATCAAACGGGCCCTAAGTTTATAACCATCGAAATGAAGATTAAACCAAGGAAAAAAGAAGATTAAGGCTTATCAAGGTCATTGTTTATTTTTTAATATTAATAGTAATATTACTTTATTAAGTTGATACTCTAAAAGGCTTACCATGCATAAACATTTCATTTAAATTCGTTACATGAGTCTTTACATTTATCAAAAGGCATTAAAGCTTTTGTTTTTTTATAGAAAAATCTTATGATCATTTAAACACTCTTTAGGAAACATTTAGGACGTGTTTAAATCATAATTGGATTAAACAAACTAGTTTTGAGCCTTTAAAATTTTTAAAATCATATTTTTAAAGTGATTAGTAGACTTATATGAGTTAATGGTCGACCAATATAGGCTAAAGTTGTTATTTGATATAACGCGAGTTTGCTGTAATATTAGTTGATGCATTATATTATGTGTTATATTGGTCCACCAATATGCATACTAATTAACCAATGTTCCAATGACTAGTGAATCTAAAACTTTAATTGTATACTGGTTGACCAGTATGCTATATTGGTCAACTAGTACACTGCATATAACCGTTGTAACCGCTAGTTATAACTCAAATAAGTTATACGGGGGGATTGGTCATCTCAGATCCCTAGTACACTACAAACCTCAAAGATAGCCAAAAACTATCATGGCCTACTTTTTAGGGATCTGAGATGACCAATCCCTCCATATAACTTATAACTCAAATAGGATCATAGGCCCCATATTTTTTAATGCACAAGACCCTTATGCAAAGAAAAGTGCAGAGCATACTTATATCTCTATGTGTATTAAAAACTTAAGCTTTCTAGGGTGAGAGAGATTTTAGAGAGAAGTCATATAGAGACATAACTTTTGTTGAGTAGCAATCTTTTTCAAGTACAATGAAGCTTTCTTACTTCGATCTAATGAAGCTTGAATACAATAGGAGAGGTCCTTTGCTTATATAGAAAAAGGAGATTACAAAAAGACAAAACATATTTGGATAATAACAAAGTCACGTCACACCCTAAACAGATAAGAACAATATCACATCAACTATTTTAAATAAGAACATCACATCTATTATTCTAGATAAGAACAATGTCACATCGCATAGCAAATAGATAAGAACGATGTCATATCATAAAAGACATAAAGATAAACTATTTTAAATAGAGGGACCTATAATCCTAATTATCATTCTTGTCAGATAGGTTCTTTCCATGATTGCAAATTTGACGAGAAAGCTCCAATCGTGTTGTTAATATCATCACTATTGGGCTATCTGGGATGTCAAATAACCACCACTATTGGGCTATCTGGGATGTCAAAGTCTGGCATTTGGAGATCGTCATGAATGAATTCTCCTAGCTAAGGTCCGATGGATGTAAAGATAGTTAGCGGTGCATATTTAAGAAAATGCCTAAGACTTTTAAGGACATTTTCCTTATCTCTTGGCCATTGGACTGAGGTATGCCATTGGACTGAGGTATGGTGGAAATACACCTAATTCTTATAGTAGATAGATTCATCATGTGCTACGCTACATGGTCGATGAAAAACAAAGAAACATTGGGTGGATTGCTTCTCTAATGGAGTCTCCAATAACCTAAAATCCTTAATAACCTGTGAGAGTTGTATTTTCCATCTCATCAATGGTCGATACCACCCAAGGAAAGTCCACAAGAGGAAACCTTCATTTTCTCTATCATATAAATGTTGATAAACTTGTACAGAAGGAAGAGAGATAACACATGCATAGAGGGTAAAGAGAGTGCCCATAAGTACCACAATGCATTTCTGAGAGCGGGTCATTGATGAAAAACACAGTGAGATATGGTAGCAGTAACGTAATTTTTTTGGTTGAGGAAGAAGTGAAGGTAATAGAAAAGGCTTAAACGGGCAAAAGAAGTTATTTCATCAACAGTAGTGAGTGTGCTTGCAATAAAAAGGAAGAATTTCTGTGTTTTGGCAATGCTGGACAAGTCAGCCGTTGAAAGACTGAGAGAACTATTTCTAGAGGGAGTAATAAGGTTGATATGCTTTTGAGGCCAATAGATGAAATTAGCTAGGATGTTTTGGTGGCCTTTGATGTGGTCAATTGTGAATTTATAGTGGAAAAGTCAATCTTTCCAACGAAGCAATTGACTCTTTGGTAGAAGTTTTTTTGGTTTAAATCTAGTATTTTTAGAAAAGACGTATTGTCCATTTCTACTGTAAAGAGATAAAGGTTAAGGTGGAAATTAAACTTTTTCATACCTCTTTTGACTACTGGAATTTCTGTGTAGATTACGTGATAATGCTTTTCGAGGGTTAAATTGTCTGCTAGCACGTCCACAGTAAAACCTTTTTCCTTCTATCTCTTCTATTAAAATTTCTCCCGAGAAATTTTCACTATCATCAATGTGCAAGATTTGTTTTCCTTTGTCAGGAATCTTTAATGGAGGTGGATGTTGACTGATCTTCTGTAATTGCTTGACTGCCTTTGTCTAGTTAGGACTCCATAATGGTGGCTTTTTCTTCAATAACTTTGATAGCTGACATATTCTAACACATGAGAGATGAAATCCTTAATATAATTCACGATTTCCAAAAACCATTAGATCTATAATTAATAACTAACCTCTTTTTTCCTCCTTTTTCCACAAAAAAGCTTGACATGCCCAATTTGATTTGATCGGCTCACTCGGTCCCTATTTTAGAAGTATTACATATTCTTCATATACCATCTTTAAGTCATCTAGATTCATTCTCAGATAAGTTGCCTTTGTTTGATTAATGTCCTCATTCTTTTTAAAAGGTGATTGGACATAAAAGTCTGCATTTTGTCATAATGGATGTAGATGATTAAATTGGTCATAACTTTCCGGGCAATATTGTAAGGGTGATGATATTCTCATATCTAGAAGGAACTTCTTGTGTTGGACCAATGGTGGTTGACAAATTTAATTCCTTTATGTTTTGATAATAATAAAATGTATAGAATTGGTTAAGAAATTTATTGCAGGTGTTTTGGATGGAAAGAAATCTAGAAGGCTTTATAAATCATTGAGGAATCAAGAAGGAAACAATCTTCAACATGATTGAGACATTAAAAATGAAGATTTGATTAAATGTATCCGTTGGAGGCAGTAGCAAGTCAACCAAGTATAACACAAGTCGACTTACACTACATAAGTCGAGTTATCAAAGAGCGGAGATGAAGCTTTTACGAAAAACGTTGTCACAAGTCGACTTATACTGCACAAGTCGACTTATGGAGGTTGACAAGTCGACTTATACACAACAACAAGTCGACTCATTGAAGAGCGGAGAAGTTTTTACGAAAAATGTTGATACAAGTCGACTTATACTTCACAAGTCGACTTATGGAGGTTGACAAGTCGACTTATACACACGACAAGTCGACTTATGGAGGTTGACAAGTCGACTTATACACACGACAAGTCGACTTATGAGTCCAACAGACAGTTTCTGACAAAGGCAACATTTATACAACGGCTATAATTTTGTTAGTAACGGCTAGTAGATGTTCTAACAGCTATATTCATCAAAGTGGGCTGTAAATAAATAGATGAAGATCAAGGGAAAAGAGTGGGGACTTCAAGATAGCCAAAAGAAACATACATCTCTCAAAAATTTGCTCTCTATTGCTCACACCATATTTCCAATCTGTATTGAGCATTGTTCTATCATCTTGATCTCATCATTGTTGTGAGTTTGAGTGATTAGTGATTAGTCACTTGTGAGGTAGGATTTGTACCGGAAAGCAAATCGATTGTAAAGGTAGCTTAAGCCGGAAATCAAGCGGTATTGTAAAAGTTTGCACTGAACTAAAAAGTGTGCAATATAGCAGTTTGCCAATTCCTAAGTGGGAACTTAGGTAGAGGACGTAGGTTTTAGCACCGAACCTCTATAAAAATAGTGTTTGCTCTTCTTCCCTACTCTTTGCATTTGTTTTTAATTAAATTGGTGTTGTGTGAATTAACTTCTGATTTTATTTTACAAAAAGTTTTAGAGATCTATTCAACCCCCTCCCCCTTCTAGATCGTTTATAGATCATAGTTGGATTCCAATAATATAAAGATTTCCTCCTAATTTCTTTGCGATCTTTTGGAATTCTTCAACTTTTCATGGCAGTAATGGATCATGGGAAGGAGTAAAAAGGATTCTTTCCGTGTCTTTATCAAACACAATTATGCCATCACTTTGATCATATCCCATCGCATTGAGAACAGTTGCTTCGGTTGATACAAGTCCCATAACATATCTTAGGTTGTCAATTACACCGTGGAGAAACCAGTGACCAATTGGCCATCCAAAAGTAAATATGCCTTTGAACAACAGTAATGGATAGGCAATTGGAAGCACAACACTCTGTGCAAAAAGGCAAATGGTAAGAACTATGTCCTATGTTGTTAGGAAACATGCAACATGCAATAGGAACTTGAAAAGGAAATGAAGTCGTTGACCCGAATTGTGAAACCTAATGATGAAGTGTAGGAAGATGTGATAAAGGGTCCTGCCCGTTCTTCAAATGGTACTTTTGAGAGCTATTTTTTGTGCAATCCATAACCATTCAATAGTGTTGGGGATCCGACAACATATGAGGTTGCATTCCCATTACAACTTAATCCAAAGCCAAGAGTTTTTGAAAGCTTCAGTCCTCTCATTTGTGATTTGAAAAGTATCTCAGATGTTCCTAAAACTCCAGCTGTGGGAAACAAGGACAGTATAGAAAAATATTCACCAAAACTCAAATGCTTGCAACTATTCTTCACCTAAAAGAATTACAAAATCAGACATTACATATTCAGTCTTGTTGAAAAAAAACAAGCCATCTTCTGCTGGTGTTTTTTCCTGCCCATTGGCGAATTTGATTTGGATTCTCAAAAACTTATTAAATCTAGCATTCTGTTCTTACTACACATCCTGCCTATACCATACAGAAAAACTTGTTTCAATAACTAGAAGAACCTGAGTAATTAACCTTACATATTCCTAGGGAACCATCCATATTTTTGATCAACTACAAAATTTTAAAATACTATACATACTGGGGAAGTGATCAAGTTGGGAAATTGTAATATGGATTATTAATTTCTCAGTTATCCGTCTGGATGTTTAGTCCCAGCGGCTTGGTCCGATTATTGCTGCGTTTATTTCAAGTAATAACTGGATGTCCAATCCCAGTTACATTTGAGGGAGAGTGTTAAAGTATCTCATATTGACTAAACATGAAAATGTTAAAGAGCTTATAAGTGGTAAGGGTCAACTAACCAAATGACTAGGTCTAGTCATTTTACTTGTTCGCTCGCAAACTAAACTATTAGTTTTACATCAAAAACCATAAGTATACGGGTCGTTACTTGCAGTTAAAAACAAATATTGTCCCACAAAGATTGATGTTAGACACCACTCAATTTAGGTTAAGCTTTATTTAAGAAAATGATTTCAAAAGATTAGAAACTGGAAATTAAATGAAAATTAATTAAACTAGCAATGATCAACCAATTAAGGCAAAGTGCAGTAATTTGATGGCCAACGTTTAAGAATAAGAGTTAATCTATCCCTATTTTGCTTTCCTCTTGTGTTCTTGATCCAATTATGCTTGGCCCAAGATTTTTAATGCTCAATTACCCTCTCTTAAGGTGTAATTAGCTGACCCTAATTGAATGGATTAGAATTAGTTATGCTATCTCCAGTCTTACCAACTTCTCCTAATCCTTCAACAAGATTTTAAGCACTCCTATAAGTGATTTTAAGCACTCCTATAAGTGATTTTAAGCAAACAACTAAGATCTCTCTTAAATTATTTGGAAAAACCTAAATATTTATTAGGTCCATTAGGAGCTAACTCTTGTTACACTATCTAACTCAGATGCCCACACTCACCCTCTCAGTCTATTGTATGGTATAAGCATAATAAATATCATAAAACATCTTTCATTGCACCCAAAACAATAAGAGTTCTACAAATAGTTCAAGAAAAACTCCTACAAAGCATTTAGCTACTCATAATCATGAATAAAATCACACACCAAAAATAGAAAAAGTGCCTTTTGGAGGCTAGCCAAAGAGGGAAACACAGGTTCTTCCTGTTAGCCCCTGAAATTTTTATTTTATTTTATTGAGCATGATGCTTGATTTTCGAGATATAAATAGATTAAATTAAGTTGACATTAATTAGTATGGGTAGCATTAATAAGGTTAGGTGGTGTGAATTAATGTCATAAATGTGTTAGAAGTTATAGGGCTCATTAAAGATAAGTTGGGCTTAAGTTAATAATGGACAAGAGCAAGGCTTCATTATTAAAAGCCTAATGGGCTATTGGGCCTTGGGCTTAAGTGGTTTAAGTGGGAGTATATAAGGGAGAATTAAAAGAGTTGGCTTAAGAGAAAGAAGGGAGGTGGACGAAAATTGAGAGAGAGGATAAGAGAGAATTGTCGTGGGAAGGAGAAAGGAGGGAGAAAAGAAGAAGGCTAGCTAGGGTTTGATTTTCCAAGAGTTCAAGGAAGTTTTTGAAGAAAGTCCAAGAGGGAAAAACGTGGAGGAAGGTCCAAGCTATC
>JAOTBA010000001.1:77135-88282 GCA_025629845.1 Erythroxylum squamatum | reverse complement strand
CTCAAATTAACATGCTAATTAATTCCACAAAAATACTCTATTATGACCTTAAGATTCATTTCAATCATGCTTAACTCCTTCTGAAAATAAATATCTTTTCTAATCATGCAATTGAAGGAATTTGTTTGCACTTCCTTCTAGAAAAATGATCCTCATTGTCTTAATTTTCTAATGACACCAAAATCCTTCAATTTGGTTCCATATTCTAACAGTTATACACCAAACATTTCGGACTGTTCTTATACTGAAACAATATTCTGTGCTTAACTTTCATCCGAAAAATTGACTTTCTTAGAGATTGAATTAGAACTTGATTTCATCATACAATTTGTAGTCTTATCTCTCTAGTTTACCCCAAATCAAAAATCATCTCATTTGGATAACTAGAGCAAAAATTATAACTAAAACACCAAAGCATACTCAATGAACTTACATTTTCCAGCTTTTAACTCCCAAATTTCTCATACAACCCATCTTGTAACTAAACTTTCTTTTCCATTTCTTTTCAATTTCATAAATTCTTCTTTTCTCTACACATGAATAATCATCAACAATTTCTCATTTAATAGTCCTAGCTTACAGAAAGGTTCGGGGTCCAACAGAATCATTCATGGGTTTTGATCTTTCAAGATCGTGTGTCCCATTGGAGTCCGATGATATCACAGTGCTATTAGAATTCTGACTGGAAGTCCCGTTTTGACTCCAGCATTCTCTAGAACAACCATGATCAAACACAGAGTGTAGCTCCTAGGTCCGAAAAAGATCGCCTTATTAAAGATTTCTCGGCAAAGGTCGGACTTTTTATGTCACTTTCCTTTGAGAGACTGATCAAAGTTAAGATTTTTATAAATAAGGAGAAATTTTGACAAAGACCCACATACAAAACACAGTCCAAAAACTTGTCAAGTCGTGGGAGAAACGATACCTGAGTATATCCTAAAGGTTTACCATTGATGAACAAAAGGGCACAACACATCTACAGCAAGATCGCTTTGTGTAAACCACTGAAACACAAAAACCTCTACTACTCTACAATATTAGTGAAGAGAGAAATCTGTGGTCTTCCTCAGATTGTTATGTTTGATGATTTTAGTGACGATTGTGTTGTTGCTGTAGATAAATGAGAGCTAAAGGAGAGAGAGAGAGAGAGAGAGAGGGTGCGTTCTTCGGATCGTCCGTTTGTGCTCCTTCGGCTTTTTTGGAGCTTCTATCAAATGACCATTTTGTTGATGATATTTGTTTTATATGTCAACTTTATATGTCCAACTCTCCTTCCCTTGACCATTTTGCTTCCCATGTCTCGTCAATTAGAAAGGATTATAATCCCAAATTAGGGTTAATGTCAATGAAAAATAATATTAAACATACGAATAATACAATAAAAGAATAAATAATAACTTTTAAAAATTGCATATAAATACAAGATAAAAATTCCTTTTAAATTATTCTTTAATTTCTTTAATTATCAAATTCTTCTTTTTACATATCTCGTATATTTTGATTCATTTGTTATGGAAAAAAAATAAAGTTCAACCTTATCTTGCATTCTAAATACATGTATTTGTGCCTCATGCATATAAATTAAATTGGCTTGATTGATATAGTTATTTAACATTCCACATAATTTTATAAATTTGGCTTTTAAAGAGGGTTGAAATGAATAACATTCTAATAACAAAGAAAGATTACCTTAAATCACAATTGCATCACATAGTCAATTGAGAATCCTTGGACTCACTTTCCTTTCCAGTGACCAACTAGGCTACGACTACTTCACATTAACTGGGAGGTGCAACTCCAGCACATTCACCGTGAAGGAAATCAGTGCGCGAATCTATTGGCCGGCATTGCAACCCACCGCAGTCTTGATTTCTACATTCTCCAGGAGCCTCCACTGCCAGTCCTGGAACTCATTCAACGGGACAAGCATGGAGCTGTTTACCACAGAGCTCTGCGGGAGTTAGCTTAGTTGTCGCTTAGTTTTTTCCATGTAACAAAAAAAAGGCCTTTTTACATAGTTTGACCTAAACTTAATTTATGGACAAATTAATAAAGATTTATTCTTAATTTTGTCTTTTAGAAAATAACAAAAACAACAAACCAGTACAAATTTTTTCTAATACTGTGATCTAGAAAGGTCCAGTAATACATAATTTTACCTCTAATTAATAAAAAAAGAGGTCGATTTTGAATGACCCATATAAAAAAATGATATTGAAATAAGAAATAATTTTCTTGATATTAATTATAGTACAATAAAATTACTAAAATAATAGCTTTTAATATTTTTTATTTAAAAGATTGATAAAAGAGAAGGATAATTAATTTAAGTTAAGTGATGTGAATGCATGGGATTGAATGGTACATACGCAACATATGAGTTATGGGGATGGTGGCCTGTAATCAGATGTGGGCATATGCATGCAAAGGGTAAGGAAACGTGAGCGCAGATGAGCCACGTGGAAAAGTGGCATTGGGATTGTGAGTTGATAAGAGTTACGAAAGCTGTCATTATCCACTTGCAGCGACAGACGATCAGTCTCTATGTTGTTTTCTTGAGAAGGGCATCATCTCCTTCTGCTCCTCCTCCTCTTCTGCTCTTACCGAACAAAAAAATACAAAAACTCTGTAGCCACTATCTCAATTCTTATCTCCTTACAGTCAATTGATTTTTTAAACATTTTTAATTATAAAAGATATTTTTTAATAAATTTATACTATATTTACATTTTTTTAATAATTAATCAAATCATTTTAAGTTATTTACAAATTAAAGTTTACATTTACAAAATGTAATTATTAATCTTTAAATTTTGTATAAATCAGTTTAAAATATTATGTTTATTGATACAACTAATAAATAAACACTTACATTAAATAATATTTATTTGTGGAGCTTGGCTTCGGTTAGGTCCCAGGTTCGATTCCATACTAGCCCCTCTTGTAAGAGCCTGAGGCAGCCGGGGTTTTACCTGGAGGTGAAGAACTAGTTGGGCCTTCGATGATGAGGTGCGCCTGCTTGGCCCGCCTGTGGGGTGGTGCGCCAGTTAAACCCTCGGAAAGGTGTACTCACCTGGCCGTTTTCTCGAATCAAAAAAAAAATTTAATGGACAAACCGTATAAATAAAAGTAAATTTTGACTTATTTTTTTAATTTTAAAAAGTTAATGGATAAATTAAAAGTTTGTATAACCTAATTTAAATTATTATCCTCTATAATAAATATATTTGAAAATATTAAATCAAAATCCTTGAAATTTTGTTCACAAACCTTCAAGTGGTCCTTGTTCTTGTAAAAGGTTTCAACATTTGTGGGGCAGATTGAACATAAAGACAAATAGAAAATTATGATTTATGGATAAACATGCAGAAATTGTAATAAAAAACAAAGAATCGAAGAGTTTGGTCGCCGTTTTTACTTGGATTTCGTACTGTGTATGTCAAGTAATGGAAGAAAGGAAGAGTTTGGCTGCCGTTTTTACTTATTTCGAACTGTACATGGGGGGTTTTCACCGGGTACGCTAAGGAATCTGGGATTTTGCCGTCTTGAACTGGAGGTTGATTCTAAGGCGGTCTTCAATGTCCTCTCTTCTTTAGACCGACAGTTCAGAACTCTCAATCTCATCGTTTGGAGTATTCATCTATTATTTATTAAGAATTGGAGTGTTGTTCATCGTCATGTGCATCCAGCGACGAATCCAAGATTTTAGTCTTGGGGGAGCTGGCGCCTATATATATATATATTCTGAAAAAATTTTAGTCTGGGGGGCTGGCGCCTATATGTATATATATATATTCTGAAAACTTTTTAGTCTGGGGCTATAGCCCCTGCCAGCCCCCTGGATCCGTCCCTGTGTGCATCGAGAGAGTGACAAATGTGCCGACTGGCTTGCTCATTATGCCAGGCAGCTGGCAGATGCCGTTACTTATTTTACTACTACACCCATTGGGTGTCACATGATGCTTCTAGTGGATTTATCGAGAGTCTGTTCTCCCCGTTTTGTGATGTAGTTTGTACTAGTTGTTTCCCTTTTATAAAAATAAAAGAATAAAAAGTGATTGATTAATTGTTGATTGTCATTACAGGAGCAATAGTTTGATATCCCTAATCATTTCTTTGTTTTTAAAATTATGAAATTATTAATACGTATTTTATTAGTAAATATACGAAGAAATCAACATCTCATATCCTTTTCTTGTTGGTTTTTTATGTTTTACTAAAAATTGTAGTATAAAGTTTAACTATTTATAAAATTTTAAAAATAATATTTCAAAGCTCACAATAATGAGAATACATTACATAAGATAATTCTAATGGTATAGATTATATTAAAGAATATATAAGAAAGAATTAGCTTTGTTTGTAGTGTAATTTATATAATATGCCTTAAGTTTATAAGCTTTTAAACGGAAAATTCTCACAAATTTCAAATAATTGAATAATTTGGATTATTATATAGATAAATTAATAATAAAATAATAACAACGACAACACTAAGTAAAAATCTCGCTGAGACGTGAGCTTTAAGGAGATTCAACAATTAACATAAACACTAACTTAATCTAGATTTAATAAATAACTCTCTTGTTAGTTTTCTGTTATTTTATGAATTTTATTAATAATTATTAAAGAAGAATTATTTTTGATTTAATTTCATAGTATAATAATCTTATGTCAATAATTATAAAAATTTTAGACCCTTTCCATTATTCTAGTCAAAATTATTAAATATTTTGTAATTTTATTTATTCACATTTTATTTAATTTCAATTAAGTTCATCAAATAACTTTGTTTTTATGTTGGCTCTTGCATTTTCAATGTTTCTACTCTCTACTCTAGTATAGAAAAAAAGGATTAATATGACTTTTTATTGAATTTCCTTACTATATGTAATGATATTGTGTGGAAAATATATTTTATAAGTTTAATAAATTGGACAGAATTTATAAATTGATGGGTTTTCTTTTTCAATAGCTCAAATTATCTTAAAATGCATATCTTGTTTCGACCCTTTATTGAAATTTGAGTTAGAAAGGCCATTCAAGTTTTGGGAAATGTCATTCAATTGAACTTCTCTTGAACAAAACTTGGAATTTGGACCTCTTTTCTTTTAAAGTCATGATTATGAAAGGAGGCTTTTGGACTTTGACCTCTTTCACAAACTTGAATATTTAGATTCTCTTCGTCTATGTTCAATTGACATCGAACCAAAAATACAATTAAAAATAGCTTCTTCTTCTTCTTCTAAAGTTCCAAGTCGATTGTCTTTTATGTGAGATGTTTAGAATCAATCTTCTTCTTCTTCTTCTTCTTCTTCTTAAGTTCCAAGTCGATTGTCTTTTATGTGAGATGCTTAGAATCAACTTTCTTGTTCAGCTTCATAACTAAAAACCCCTTGACCTTGTGATACTTATTATCCTTTTGTTTTTTTGGACAAATTCTCATAAAATTTTTAGAGGGTTATAATATACACAATCTTCTTTTTTTATTATTTTTACAAAGAGATTATTTTTATAACTTAATCCTGTGACCTTATAACCATAAAGAAGGAAAGTCCTTTACATTGAATTAATTCATAATAATAATTATTCATGAAATTTATAAACTTAAAATCTTAGAACAAGAGAAGAAAAAATTTCATCTCAGGGAGTTTAGTGAGGTTTAACAATAGGTAGGGTCAAATCTAAACTATTTTATACGTGTTATTAAAATGTTATCGATTTAATAAATTATATTAAAATGATATTATTTATTAATTTAAATTAAATAAATTTAAATCTTATAAAGCAGGTCAAATATGATTCAAAATCTGACTAAAACATATTTTATGAAAAAAAATTTAAAATAAACTTGTGAAAATAAAAAAACTCTAATTTTCTACTTTATTTAAATCTTTTGACTATTTTGTAGAATTAATTTATTCTCGCAAATAAAATATTTGTAAGTCATTATTTTAATGACTTATGAATATAATATATACATTATATGAATAATTTTGTTAATATAATTTATAATAAAAATGTCCTACGATAATTATATGCTCTGTTAGAAAGGCCTAACTTACCCTCAAAAGTTAGTTCAAGAGGAAAATGTTTGCACATTATTATAAATTCTTGAATGTCCTCATAGTTGTCCGATGTGGGATTCCCGACATACCCTCTCAGTCCAGAGCAGAACTAGACATCTGATGGATATATTGGGTAAATGGACATAATCGGACACCACTTCAAACCATCGGGACAAAATGACTCTGATATCATGTTAGAAACGCCTAACTCACCCCAAAAGCTAGCTCAAGAGGAGGAAGTTTGCACACTAATATAAATTCTTAAATGTCCTCATAGTTGTCCAATATGGGATTCCTGACATGCTCTGGTCTTTTTAAAAAGAGTCATTATTGCTTGGTTCATAGAAAACATAATTGAATCTATTTTTAATTTAATTTTCAAAATATATAAATTCTAAAGTTATATAAAAAATAACTTGCTCTCTATTTTGACTTTTATTTGCAGAAACACTCCATTAATTTAAAGTAATATCCGTTATATAATCTGTATAAAAGTAGAGGTAGGTCATGAAAACCGGCTAATAGGGTGAATACAATATTCTTCGCATTGACCACGAGCGGGCTTGAAGACCCGGTCATTCGAAACGGAACAGAATATATATAATAAAATCATGGGAATTTTTTTTTGTTTTGACTCGAATCATGGGAAGTTAAGATATTAATAGAAATAATTATTCATTAATCATTTATTAGGGATTTGGGAAGTTGGCTAGCAACCTTAAACACATTATTTTTTGGGTCGACTCAGGGTATTCACTGACGGATTTAGTGCCTAATCTCTTCGTTGGTTTGTAGGCACCTCATAGGGTGGAACAGCTGACCCAAGAATTTAAGGCTACTCCATACCCAAAGTTAAGGATCGAACCTCTGATCTTTAGTTAAAGATGGATGAGTTCCGTCCACTCAACCACACCCATTAAGTTTTTAAATACACTATTAAGGAGTCAATAAGAGTAAGTAATTCATAGATTTATAATCCAAACAAACTTTTACCACATTAATTAACAATAAAGATTATTCTATATTTATTAAATCAGCCCAAAATCTTACGATAATTAACAAAAATTACAACAACAATACAGTAAAAGTCTCATTAATTGCAAGTTTGAAGAAGTCTAGAAGTATAATGTCTTACTTTTAACTGATAGAGAGACTGTTTCTAATAGACTCACATAAAAATGATAAAAATAAGAAGACATAAAAGATAGTAATACTAATAATAAATACATAAAAATAAACAAACAACTAAATAAATGGGTAAAATAAAAATAAAATATTTATGTAAATAATAAACCAATATTACAATTAATATAGAGCTTATGATAATCCTATGTGACAATTTTATTATATTTTATTACACTTTTCTTATTATTCCAACTTTAATACACGTAAATATAGATATGAAAAATACAAAAGTGTAACTTAAAAAAAATTTAATTTAGTACCAAAATTTTAAGATTTTTATTAACTTATTAAATTTATATATATTATGTAAAATTTTTATTTTTATTGAGGTAAAGTATCCACTAAATATTATCCAAATGTTTAATGAAATTTGTAAAAATAACTTTTTGACATATTTTGTATTAATTAAAAATATAAATCACTAAATTGAAAATTTTAGAAAGTTTGATACTAAATTAAGAAAATAAAAAATTAAAATATGTTATTTCATTTGGAAAAGAAAATAGTTATTGGAAATATTATGCAATAAATAAAATAATCTGTCCCCCAATGCCCTTTTTGTCGTCGACCGTTTCTTAGTTGTTTCAAACCTTTTTTTCAAAACCACGGCACAGGCTGCTTTGCCTTTGTGTACCTTAAAAAATCGATAAATAATAAAAAAAGGATTAAGTGAAACATCAATATTTAATATTGTATTATTTCGAGATTGGCTTGCTTCCCCTCCCATGTATTTAAATAATATGCACGAATCATGTGGCTTAGACTTCCTGATTAATTAATTAATCAAATCATTACCATTAAGTTTAACCTACTAATCAATTTGGGCTATTCCAACAACCACACTGGGTTGTACTTAATGAATCAAAATACCTTCGTCGTAATTTTTTCAATTGGGTCTAGAGATTGAGCTATCCAGACTCAGACTTTCCGAAACTAAATTTTTTTAAATAAAATAATATTAATTTGTTTAAAATAATCGAGTCTTGAATTAGTATAAGTCTGAATTGACTTATTAAAAGTAACTAAATTTATGTCCATGCTCAAAATTTGTCATCCTTATTTTTAGATTATAAGCAAAGCAATTGATCCGGTTGATTAGAGGCGAGTCTTAAAATTATAATATATTTCATATTACAATGTCTTTTCTTGTCATCAATGAAATAAAATATGTTGTACAAAATAAAGTGCCTAAATATATTCTTCATCCATTATTAGAGTGTTTGATAACTAAGAATAGTTACAACAATCTTGCGGCCTATTAAGAATAGATAATTGAATATGGTCTATCTTTTTTTTAAAAAATATTTAATTGAGTAATATAACAAATTTTTAATATAAAGTATAAATATCTTTGTGTGTCTTTCTTATTATTCTTTGTATATAGAATAAATTGATATTTATTATATTAATTACACATATCTTATATAAAACGGAGTCTTAACTCTAATTAACGAAAGACTATATAAGTTTAGATTATTATAAAATAAAATATTCCTGCGACTTAGATGATAAAATAAAAATTAATTTTAATAAAAATTAAAAAGAATGAAAAAAATGAACAATAAACGAAAATATGTGATATTAAGATGAGAACTATTAATTAATAGCATGAATTTAAAGATTCTAAGCTTAATTTTTATATAATTTCTCATATTAAAATTATTTTAATTATTATATATGCAAATTCTTCTAATTATTTTTCCATTTTTGCCTAAAAAAGTTAGGGGCACGACAAGAATGAAACAATCAAAATCTAAATCGGGGAAAATGGCTTTGGCCCCCAAAACCTAATCAGTACGGGAAAAAAAAACCCTAGCCCTAATCTCCAAACGCATATAAATGCATTATCGAGCCCTAGCCTAACCCTAACCCTAACCCTAACGAACTTTCGGTCGCTTCCTCTCCCTGTGACTGTGAGCTCTCCCTTACGTCTGTCTCTCTCATTTCAGCACTAGTAATACTTAGATTAGGGTTTCTAAAATTTTTTGTAACAATCTTCTTGTTAATTTGCACAGATTGTAGATCTATAGCTTTTCGATTATACATTACAATGGCCTCAGAACTTGCTTGCACCTACGCGGCTTTGATTCTCCATGCTGAAGACATTCCCATCACAGTAATTACTATTCTTCTGTTCATCTTCTTTTTTCTTTTTTGATTTCTGTGGAATGTCAAATGTATGTGCGTGATTTGAAACAGGCTGAAAAGATAACAACTTTGGTGAAAGCAGCCGACGTTTCGGTGGAAACGTACTGGCCGAGCCTTTTCGCTAAATTGGCGGAAAAGAGGAACTTGGATGATTTTATCTTGAACGTCGGTGCCGGAGGCGGCTGTGCTCCGGTCGCTGCCGCAGCTCCTACTGGTGGTGCGGCACCCGCAGCTGCCGCCCCAGCTGCTGAGGAGAAGAAGGTGATTTCACTCTTTAGTCTCTTCGATGTTTTGATGTTACGGGTATCATTTGCATCGATCTAAGTGTTTTTCTTTTGGATTTGTTATTGGATGCAGGAGGAGCCGAAGGAAGAGAGTGATGACGATATGGGCTTCAGTCTGTTTGATTAAATGCTTTTCTAGAGTCGTCTATTTTTTTTCTCTTTTTTAAACAGTTTGGAAAGTTAGGTTCTTGAAAATGAGTTCAATTTAGTTCAATCTTGTCTTTGCACTCGCGAACAACATTACAGTGCAGGTGCTTGTATTTTTGGCTCAAGATTTATCCGAGTCATCTGAGTTCAATTTTGAGAACGTTTGATTCCCTTTTTTGTTACTCTCTACCATCTATTCTTGTTTGGTATAGCCATTTATTCTCTCTTTTCATCGTATTCTGAAAAAATGGTGATAGTACTTGCAATACGTAGTTTATTTAGTTCTGATAGTAAGCTGCATCAACTCTTTTTGGACTGGGAAGTAAACTGGAGATGTTATATCTTTGTACCACTTAGTTTTTTGATGATTTTGTAGTTCTTTTTAGGTAGCTTGTACCTACAGATGATATCACTAGTGTCTTTGTAAGTGTGGTGAATTAGTCTGGAGGTGATATCTTTACCTATTTTGCAAGTTCTTTCGTTCATTGGTGGTTTTGCCTGCTTTGCCTTTCACTGTTGCTTGTAGTAGATAGTGTCAATGATTGTCCTTGAAATACTCAACTTCTAGCAATAATAGATAAGCTTTCTCTGTATATGGTAGTCAAAATTTATCTGTTGCAAGTGTGTTTCATTTACTCGGCTCTGCTCATTATGTCATATTACTGTGATAAAACATGAATATATGGTGGAGGCCGTTTAAAGCCATAACCATAACGTCTTTTATATTGATTTACACTTTAGATATCCTGAATGTTAATGTTAAACTACGAAGGTATAGAGCCCTAAGGGCTGCAACTGGGATCTTCACGTGATGTTTGCAAATCTTGGAATTGTTTCGTGTCTGCCTTGTATAACTGTGTTTATATGTCATCTGAGTGCTTGCCTATATAGCCTCATCTAGGTCAACCCTGGTTTTTCATCGTTCCCAAATTAATAATGGCTTGTTAGGAATGTGTACTGCTTCGATAACAGGTGGGACCTGTATCAGTTTCGAGGTTTATAGGATTCATCCAACGTATTGCTGAATAAGATTTCTCACAGAAGAATCAAACGGGTAGAAGAAACTGAATCAATCATTTGTGTCATTTTCTGCTTCGTTTGGTGTTCAATTATGGAGAAGAAAAGAATGAGACTTGCATTCTAAAAGGAATATGGTTGCATGAAAAGGCAACACATAGTTACTATACTTATTTACTAACATGCATCGAGTATAAAATGAACAATTCTACCTGTTAGAGTGTTACGGCCAATTCAGACGAAGAAGACAACTAGACGCAGTTGGGTGATGATAGGCGTGATGTGGCTGTTCGTACGT
>JAOTBA010000001.1:49468-77035 GCA_025629845.1 Erythroxylum squamatum | reverse complement strand
AACCTTTGATACCTCAGGTTGTTTGCAAAGAGAAGAGGCATTTTGAGCAAGTCAAGTCTTTAAGCAAGGAAATCAAGATGGGTGCATGTTTATAATAGAATCAATAAGCCACTATTGTTTTCTTTAAATTAAAGAAAATCACTGATTTCAAATGCATCATAAGTGTTGCATCTATTGTTATGAATAAATTTTGAAATCTGCTATATGTTTGCTTCATGAATTATGTGATGATTGATGAAAAGTCTTTGTAAATGATTCTTTTAAAAAGATGCATGTTTATGAAATTGAGTTTTCAGAAATGATTTTCAAGTTATAGCAAGTATATGAAAAGCAAGTTTTCAAAAAAAGTGTCATTTTGGGTAACAAGTTTACAAGAATTTGAAATATATGTGTTATGTGAGTTTGTGGTAATCCCTCAAGAATCGTCACGTGCATGTTGACCTAAGTATAGGCTTCTCCCGCCTGCCCGCTAGTGGCATGGAGCTCCTTCATGGACTCCCATAAGTTCACGATTACGCAAAACCATTATGTGGGATTGCGTTAATACGTTCTGTTCACGGCTACACAGGACCCTTATGGGAAATGTGTAGTACGTTCTGTTTTTAGACTTACCCAAACCATTTGATATGTTTAAGTGTTCATGACAAGTTGATATGAGTGATGCATTCATGATTTACATACACTTGAATTTCTACATTGAAAATGAGTTAAAAATGTTTTAGCTAAAAGCCCACGAAACATGTGTTTTATAAACTCAATGAAAGTTTTCTATGACAAGTAAAAATGATTTCAAAAAAGTTTAGCTTATCTTTTTGTTATAAACTATTTCCCACGAGCTTTCAAGCTCACCCCCTTCCTGTCCCCATCCTTAGGTGATAGCTAAGAGATCAAGTGATCAAGAGCCTAAGGGAATTGCTTCATTTGTTATTTTGTATTTTTGTAATAAGTCAATGGTGTGACTTTTGATATGTAAATAAAGTTTTTCAAACTCTGTTGCTTGAGTAATGAAAGGATAGATTGAAGTGGTTTCGATTGTGTATGCTATATTAACTCCCTTATTAAAAGAGTTAAGTTAGAGAAATAAGTTTGTTTTGATGATTGACTGTTATGGGCACGCCACCCTTGTGGAATGCTGTCTAGTAAAGGATCACGGAAATAACCTACAAGGTAATACGAACGCTCAAGTTAAGTATGATGATATTCGCAAGAGGTTGGGTTTCAAAAGATCGGGATCTAACGTTGGACTTTGGAATCAAGCGAAGTCCAACATGAGTGGTATCAGAGAGAGAGTTGGGTTTCAGAAATAAGTGGATCTAACATGAGTGGTATCAAAGCGAGAGTTGGGTTCCAGAAACAAGCAGGATCCAACACTAGACCAACCAGAGAACATATCCAGCATCTTTAGCATCATTAAAATAGAATTGGAATCCGCCTTACATAAGAGAATCAAGTCATTAGCGTAGATCAAATGAGATAATGAAATATTTCCACATTTAAGATGGAATTGAAACTGGCCATTGCATTCCACAAGTTTAGAGATGAGTCTAGACAAACCTTCAATGGCAAGAGTGAACAGGTAAGGGGAGAGGGAATTCCCTTGCCTAATACCCCTTGTAGTTGAAAAAGGAATTGATGGACTACCATTCACTAGTATACTGAAAGAAGTGGACTGGATGCATTGCATAATCCAGTTGGTGAATATATCTGGGATCCCAGTAGCTTCCAAACATTATTTTAAAAAAGACTAGCCAAGAGTATCATAAGCCTTGAAAAAATCAATCTTCATCATACAACTATTAATAGTTTTACCAGAAATATGTGATCCCATTAACTCTTGAAGCAGAAATATGCGATGGCTTATGCTTCTCCCAGGTAAAAACGTCCCTTGAGCCAACCCAATGATCTCTATCAAAATTGCTTTAAGTCTAGCAGTCAAAAGTTTAGCAATGGTTTTGTATACTTTAGAACAACAAGAAATGGTTCCAAAATCTGAAATAGAAGAAGGATGCTTCTTCTTAGGAATGAGGCATATGAAGGTTTGATTTATTTCCCTTAACATCCGACTAGAGTAGAAGATCTCCAAGATTACATCAATAAAGAGCTGGCCAGTAATTTCCCAAGTCGTTTGGAAAAAACTTGCATTGAACTCATCCGGTCCTGGAGCTATTGAAGGATGCAAGACTAAAAGGCGTTTTCCTGACATCTTGAGGAGAGAAGGGAGCTATAAGCATATCCAACTTCATTTGAGTAAGAATGGGACAAAAAACATCTTTCACCTTAAAACCTTACTACTGACTGTGCAGGGTACCCATTAACTGTAAAAAATACCCCCAGATAAATCTAGTCAACTCAACTGGTTCAGATAGCACATTCCCGCTATCATCCCTTAACTCAGAGATAGTATGAACATTTCTCTTAGCCATTAGAGAGGCATGAAAAAACTTTGTGTAATGTAGCCTGACTTTCTGCTTAAGAACAAAATTTTGGTATAATATTTCCTGCTAATAGTCTTGCAATCTCCGAGCCTCGGTATGCCTAAACTCATAATTGACAAGATCCCTGTGATAATCCTCCTAGGCTTGAGCCAATTCTACTTCATATGTTGATTATTAAGATTATTCTCCTTCACAAATTGTTTAAGGGCAAGTTTAACTATTTTAAGTTTTTTCATCATCTGAAAAGACTTGAAACCCTGTATCTCATGCCTCCAACAGTTGTTAATTAAATCCATGAAACCCTCCCTCTAGCTTAAACCATTGAAAAAGCGAAAAAGGGCTCCCATTTCGACCTGATTAGTCAACTTCTAAATAAGTATAGATGTATGATCAGAAAAAACTATTATCCCTAAAATGTACAGAGGAAGAACAAAATTTACTAAACCATAAGTGGCTCACCAAGGCTCTATCTAACTTTTTAAGAATCAAAAAGTGACCTTGTTGATTATTTGTCCAAGTGTAAACTCTCCCATTACCCTGTAGGTTCGTCAGATCCACCCGTTGAAATAATTGTGCAAGTTCGCGACCCATTCCCGGTGAGTAGCTAACACCACCTTCAATCTCACTAAACTTCAATGCACAATTAAAATCTCCCACTGCTAGCCATGGATTCTGCATAACTGATTGGATGTGTACTAAATCAAACCATAATTTAGCTCGTTGGAAAGCAAAATTGGAAGCGTAAATCAAAGTAACTTCAAAAACCAAGGAACATCCCTTCAACTGACAATGTAGATGCAAAAATTGGTCACTAATACTGCTGCAAGTAACTTTTATACATTAAGTATTAAATAAGCAAATCACTTGGCCATTGTAATACTGACAGTGGTTGTAAAAGTTTTCCAATGAGTACCCAAAAAAGACAACCCCGACTGAACATACTTTGCCTTTATTTTAGTCTCCAAAAGACCCACCAAAACAAGTTTTTTTCATATACCAAATCCCTGACCATAAGCTGCTTTAAAGGGTTATTAAGCCCTCTTGTATTCCACACCATAATAAACATCTAGAGGGAAGCCCCTTTTGGCCTAGCTTTCCTCCTGGTTGGTCTTCTCCGAGAATTTATCTGACTCTCAGTATCTGCCTGAATTCCCGCATGAGACTCAGTCAAATTAAGGCATTGTTCTAACTCCATACAATTTTCCCCCATATCCTCTATAGACTGGGAAGACTCAACAGAATCTTGTCGGTGAATCTCAACCTGTGTCCAAATAGCATCCTGGAATTCCAATTGGTGATTATGTTCCTCCTGCACCCGACTATTATCCGCCCTAATGTCTGCTACTAGATAAGATAAGACCCGATTAAGAGAACCCTCAAGCATAAATTGATCCCAGCAAACCTTCCCTACATACGCGCCTTCTAAATGATCACTGACCAACTGCAAATTGGTAATATCAGCCAAGATATCAGCAAGCCAATTAATCCTGACGTTGCCCTACATAGGTTGGGGAATTGTCCGACCCCTCCCATCATCACCTTTGCCAAGAACTTCAGTGACTAGATTTGAATATGTTACCGGATTATTACGGCCAATTCAGACGAAGAAGACAACTAGACGCAGTTGGGTGATGATAGGCGTGATGTGGCTGTTCGTACGTAGCGTAGGAAAACCAAAGTGTACTCGAATGTAGAGGAACACGGAGTTGGCTATAAGTAGTAGGGTTCAGTACCTTGTACGCATGTCTGAGGTTGTTATGTTCGGTTGTGTCTTTCCCTTCTGTCTTTCTTTTTCCTTGTAATTCCTCTGTCGGTTGTTTCACGACCATCACTGTCTCGAATCTTCGGTCACGTGTTCGGGCCGTTTTTCATTAATCTATAACAAATTGGTATCAGAGAGATGATTCTGGCCACACCACTCCCTGACACTATGGCGGAAGGAACCAGAGGTGCTGAGTTTCGCCGTTTGGAAGACATCTTGAAAGGTTTAACAGAGGCCCAAGGGCGACATGAACGCCTACTCTTGGAACTCCAAGATAGGAGTGAACGTCTGCTATCTGAGGTTCAAGGGCGGACTGATAAACTGGAAAAGGACGTGGGTGAGTTACGTTCGACGTTATCTATGGAAGGCTCGAAACAAGGGGAAGGGAGTAGCCGTTCGGAATCACTGGCCCGACCCACTACTCTCCCCACCACTCAAGATGACAATGGTCGCACTCTTCGGATAGGACGCCTGGACTTCCCTCCTTTCGAAGGAGATAATGTCAAACTATGGTTGTACCGGTGTGAACAATTCTTTGAGGTCGACCAAACTCCGGAGAATATGAAGGTGAATATTGCTATCCTTCACATGGATGAACGAGCGCAAGAATGGTACCGGCTCTTCCTGAAAAATCGACTTCAAACTGAGACACTCGGGTGGTTGGAGTTTACAAAGGCCCTGAAACAACGGTTTGATGTTGAGTTATTTGATGACCCAGTCGGTGACTTCAAGGCGTTACAACAGACAGGAACTGTGCTCGATTATTGTGCTCAGTTTGATCACCATTCCAACCGCTTAACACTGTCGGAAGAGTATTTAGTGGCCTTTTTCTTGAAGGGACTACGACCCGAAGTGGGAGTAGCGGTTCAACTGCATGAACCTCAGACATTGCATCAGGCGTACACCTTGGCAAGGAAGCAAGAAGCTATTCTCACAGCTACAGGTGTGTCGGCGTTGAACCGAGCAACTCCTGTTCGTTCTCCGCTAGGTGGGAAGGCACCCATGCAGAACTTCACGGCTCCTCCTAGGGCACCCCCAAAGGATGGGTTATTGCCCACACCGCCGGCCTCTTTACGGGTGACTCCAGGACGTTATAGGACACCTCGCACTGTTAGTAGTAAGGATTTCGATGAGAAGCGTGCTAAGGGGCTGTGTTTTTGGTGTGATGAAAAATATACGTTGGGACATACATGTCAGAGACGGCAGCTTCAATTTTTCTGGATTCCCGAAGATGATTCGGTCATGGAATCAGGTGAGCCAATAGGGGAACCCCATGAGTTTAGTGAAGCTGATGACGAGCGACCTATGATTTCCATGCAGGCGATGACGGGAGTGGCGGGCAGCACGGAGTTTAGACAGATGAGGTTGATGGGGGTTCATCAACGTCGGCACCTCCATATACTGATAGACAACGGTAGTACTCATAATTTCATCGATACCGCTGTGGTCAGAAAAGGCATGTGTGACGTTCGGGACATTCCGCCAATCACCATTATGGTAGGAGGAGGGTTACAGCTACAATGTACTCAAAGTTGTAACAATTTTGTTTGGACCATGCAGGGATTAACATTCAGCATGGACGCGTTAGTTTTATCCTTGGGTGGGTGCGATGTTGTGTTGGGAGTCCAGTGGCTGGTAGGATTGGACGATGTTTTGTGTAATTTTCGTACCCGGCAAATGACTTTTCGATGGCAGGGGAAGATGGTCACGTTGAAGGGTGGGTCGGATAGCAAACCCCGAATCATTACTGGTAAGGGTCTTCAGAAAACCTTGCAAGGCACCAATGGGGGACAACTTTTCATGTTACAACTATCTACACCACTGGAGTATCAGTTTCAACAGATGCGATTAACAGAGGAACAGGGTAATGGTAATGTGTTTGATGAAATTAATGTGGTGTTGGCTAACCATGCAGAAGTGTTTCAAGAACCAACTCAACTACCTCCTAATCGTCCCTATAACCATCAGATCGTGCTCCAGGAAGGAATTGAGGCAATCAACGTGCGGCCTTATCGTTATTCTGGTATTCAGAAGGACATCATAGAGAAGGAAGTCCAGCAACTTTTGAAACAGGGCTTCATCCGTCATAGTTTCGGGCCGTATGCCTCGCCAGTGATTCTCGTCAAGAAGAAGGATAACTCGTGGCGAATGTGTGTCGATTATCGCGAGCTCAATCGATATACAGTGAAAGACAAATTTCCGATACCTCTAATCGAAGAACTCCTGGACGAATTGCATGGGGCAAGCTGGTTTTCCAAGTTGGATCTCCGCTCGGGTTATCATCAGATCCGGATGCGACCCGACGATATTCAGAAGACAGCCTTCAAAACACACGAAGGGCATTATGAATTCTTAGTGATGCCCTTCGGTTTAACGAATGCTCCATCGACGTTTCAACGAGTGATGAATGAGTTGTTCAAACCATATCTCCGTCGATTTATTTTGGTTTTCTTTGATGATATTTTGATTTACAGTTCTTCATTGACACTGCATGTAGAACACTTATCGGTGGCGTTTAATGTCTTGTTAAGCAATCAGCTTTACCTCAGAGGAAGCAAATGTGTATTTGGAGCTCGACAGATTGATTATTTAGGATATACTATTTCGGAGGCAGGGGTGGCAACGGATTTCCGTAAAGTTCAGACGATCGCGGAATGGCCGACCCCCAAGAATTTGAAGTAATTGCGAGGATTCTTGGGTATCACAGGGTACTACCGCCGATTCATTAAAGGCTACGGCGTGACTGCGAAACCCTTAACGGAGTTGTTAACCAAGGAACGCCAGGATGCGTGGACGTGGCATCATGAAGAGCAACAAGCATTTGATACATTAAAAAGGGCGATAATGAGTGCTCCGGTACTGGCACTGCCAGATTTTTCCAAGACTTTTGTGGTTGAGGCGGATGCGTGCGGCCAAGGAATTGGCGCTGTCTTGCAACAGGAGGGACACCCAATTGCATACTTAAGCAAAGCTTTAGCTTCAAGGCATCGAGGCTTATCTACGTACGAGAAGGAATTTTTGGCAGTAATCAAGGCCATCAAACAGTGGCACCACTACTTGACTCCGAAACCTTTTGTTGTTCGCACCGATCACCGCAGTTTGAAGTTTCTATTGGAGCAACGACTGACGACGCCATTTCAACAATCATGGCTACCTAAATTGTTGGGGTATAATTTTGAAGTTCAATATCGTAGTGGTAAGGAGAATGCAGCGGCGGACGCACTTTCCCGAGTTACAAGTGCGGAGATGTTGATGATGACGGTTTCACAGATTCGAAGTGAGTTGTTGGATGATATTAAACGAAGTTGGCATGAGGATAGTAACCTCCGAGAGTTAATTAAGCAACTTGAGGAGGGAACCGCAAAGACAAATGTTTATGAATGGAAGGACGACCTATTGCGGTGGAAAGGGCGTCTGGTTGTCGGGGCTAACTCAACTCTGCGCCAGTCAATCATTGGCATCAGCCACGATGACGCCATGGGAGGACATGCCGGAGCGGTGGCGACTATTAAGAAATTACAAACCATGTTTTACTGGAAAGGGATGAACAGGGAAGTTCGTGTTTATGTACAAAATTGCATGACTTGCCAGCGTAACAAGTATGATACTTCGGCTTACCCGGGGTTACTTCAGCCCATTCGTATACCAGAAGGGAGTTGGAGAGAAGTAAGTATGGATTTCATTGAAGGTTTGCCGCATTCTCGGAGACACTCTGTTATTTTGGTGGTTGTCGACAGATTTACCAAGTATAGTCATTTTATTCCGGTGAAACACCCATACTCTGCTCACGATATTGCGGAATTGTTTCTTAATCATGTGTTCAAATTACATGGAATGCCTGAATCAATTATCAGTGACAGGGATTCCGTATTTTTAAGTAAGTTTTGGCAGGAATTATTACGGCTGCAAGGTGTGAATCTGAAGTTTTCGACGGCGTACCACCCACAGTCGGACGGTCAGACCGAAGCTGTGAATAAGATTTTAGAAACTTATTTAAGATGTTTTTGCAGTGAGACTCCTCAGAAATGGGGCGAATGGCTAGCCTTGGCGGAGTGGTGGTACAATACCACCTACCGGACGGCGATTGGTACTACTCCTTTTGAAGTGTTGTACGGGTATCCTCCCCCGGTTTATACTCCATACATTGCTGGAGACTCCAAGCTCATGGAAGTTGACCGTGTGTTGCAGAGTAGAGAGACAATGATCAACCTCACCAAATTCCACTTGCAAAGAGCTCAAAATCGCATGAAACAATATGCGGATGCGCGACGCACAGACAGAGAATTCCTGGAGGGGGACTGGGTTTTGCTTAAATTACAACCGTACAAGCAGTTTTCGCTTCAGCGCCGGAGCAACCAAAAATTAGCGCCCTTATATTACGGTCCTTACAAGGTACTTCAGAAAATTGGGCAAGTGGCATATAAATTGGAGCTTCCGGCAACGGCTTCGATACACCCAGTTTTTCATGTGTCCCAATTGAAAAAGGCGCATGAGGGACAGGGTCGCACTACTACCACCTTGCCGGAGTTTGTGACGTCTGTGGAGAAGGTTCCAGTGGCCATTTTGGATCGGCGCATGGTCAAGCGGAACAATCGAGCCGTAACGCAATGGCTGATACAATGGTCGGACGAAGGGGGTGGAAGTGCTACGTGGGAATTTGTCTATGATCTGCAAAGGCGTTTCCCTGAAGTTGATTTGATCGACAAGGTTGTTAAGGGGAAGGGAATTGTTACGGCCAATTCAGACGAAGAAGACAACTAGACGCAGTTGGGTGATGATAGGCGTGATGTGGCTGTTCGTACGTAGCGTAGGAAAACCAAAGTGTACTCGAATGTAGAGGAACACGGAGTTGGCTATAAGTAGTAGGGTTCAGTACCTTGTACGCATGTCTGAGGTTGTTATGTTCGGTTGTGTCTTTCCCTTCTGTCTTTCTTTTTCCTTGTAATTCCTCTGTCGGTTGTTTCACGACCATCACTGTCTCGAATCTTCGGTCACGTGTTCGGGCCGTTTTTCATTAATCCATAACATAGAGCAGACAGGATGAACAGAGAAAGTCTTGCAAAACACGCACTCCTGCCCGCCAAGATGGAAAACCTGCCAGTTTCTGATCCAACAGTAGCCAAGTTCATCCAACACTTGATAACAATCTAATTGGTGCTACATTCTGGGCTCTGTTGCCATTTCTTATTAACTTCTTGGCATCAGCCGCTGTATCATTACTTCTCTCGTCGATCCAATGCTATTGAATTTCTCCTTAAGGCCATATTGAGTTGGTACCGACGAAATCTTTCCTCGAGAGTTGGCATGAGAACTGCTTAAAACAAAGTGGAAAGATTTCAAAGTCATTGTTAATATGCTCTTGCTCTTGAACCGACATCAGGGACAATTTGAATCTCAAGTGGTGAAGTTGGAGCTAGGATCTTGTTCGGAGGTGAGTGCTTTGGTTCTTACAGGGGCACATTGGGTGGATTGACAAGGTTAGTAGGACCAACAATTCTTATGTGTCAGGCTGTCAGCCATCAGAACCTGCGGATTTGATACATCCCTCTTCCTGTCGAAGGTTAGAACTTGGAACTTTCTTCATAGAATATTGCAACTTGAACTTACTAGGTTGGATGACTTGTGCATTAAGAACTCTATGGAAATAAAAATTGTAGACCGTGCTCAATAAATGAAATCTGAACTTTGACATAAATAAAATAGGGAAATTTTATATGGCAGCATTCACGAAGTTGCTAAGTCAATCCAGAATAAGATTCAAAGTACCGAGCACATTCAACTCGTGAGTCGTGACTAATTCAATCAGGATAAGATTCAAAGTACCGAGCACATCAAACTTTCGTCCAGAGTCTTCTCTCTGGCTTCCTCTTCCATCAAGAAGATAAGTTCTAGGCCTCCCACCCTATCCCAACCTGCCATTTGTCAAGGTGGACATGTTTATGTTATTTAGTCAACAGTCTAAAATTCCAACGGTCGTCCATAAAGGACCAAGCATCGTGTTTCCAGGTCTTCTCAATTCCCACGGTGAAAGGAACTTTCTTGCCCTCTCTCCGTCAATCTCTTCTCTCTTTCCTTCTTCTCCAATCCCACCCTTATATATCCTCCTACCTGTTTCTCTTGTTCTTCCAGACAAAAAAGTTCCAAGCGTTGTACCATCTCATAGCTCAAAGAACATTCCTTTCAGTATCGGAAAGTTAGCTGCTTTCGAAATAATGATGATGTCTTTATTTAGCTCATTTGATGCTCTCTGCGCAGAGTTCACTTATGGCAAGAAGCTGAGCCTTTCCTTGGATTCAGGAAGTACTACTGCTTCTATTCCATCGAAAGATGGAGCTGCGGTTGTTGACTCCTCCATTAAGAAGTCAAGTCCATCCGATCGGAATAACAAACCATCCCCTTGTGCTTCACAATCTAAAAGATCGTCGATGAAGCCAAGGTTTGCACCTGAGTTGGATGGCGTCAACTGTTTCGAGACAATAGTTCGATATTGACAAAATCTCTGCATATGATTTTAGAGTTTCTGTAATTGTAAAGAGGGTCGTTTGTATTAACATCGGCTCATCTTATAGACTTTTAATTGTTTTGTATTCACTTTCGACTCATCTTATAGACTTTTAATTGTTTTGTATTCATTTCCTATTTATATGTAGATATGATGAGATAGTTTTGACAATATATGATCAGAATTGTTTTCCAATTTGAAGAAGTAGAAACTGTGAAGCTCCCAATTCATTAAAACAAACTCTCTTTTCCGCAAAATGATGGATTTAGTTATGTCAACAGGAATCTTTGGAACAAATGTTTGAGATAGCTTGAGTTTGCTATAAATTCGAAGTTTTATAATGTTAACAAGGAAAGGAAAGATAAGAGTTCAGGTTCGATTTAATCTGCACCGTTGCGACTTACAAATCACACTCTAAGCTGTTGTGTTTCATTTAGTGTATTTACGAAGCCACTTCCAAAGCTCAACTGGATAGGACAGGGAACCTTCATTAAGAGCTTTAATCTTTTGATTCGTAGGCCACAGGATTGGATTTTGATATAGTTAAGAAGATAAGGTGACAAACTATTATTTATGATTCTTTCAATTCTTGATCCTCAAGTTAAAGTTGTCGACTTCTTAAATATTAAATTATCAAATCAGCCACCTTTTCCTCATTTTCTTGAAGCCATTCCTTAAAGTTTCTTCTTTTAAGCCCATTCTTTACCTTGCTTCGTCACCAAGCCATCTCATGTTCCTTTGCCCATTTTTCTGGAAAAAAGCATAGAAAGGAGAAAAGACCATTTTCTAGTTAGAAACCAAGTTTGCGTCTTTAGAGCAAGATTAGAACTTTCAGGACGCAATGTCCATTGGACTTGTGTCAATGACAGTACCTGCTATTGCTTCTGCAGTAAGGATTTGTTTCTTTGACGGGGGTTATTCAAAAGCTCGGGTAAATACAGAATCTAGACTCTACAATTTCCAGGAACATGCCTGTTTACGTACTTCTAGTTCTTGGTTCTTTATTGAAGAAGAACCTGTATAGTAGATGTAAGTTTGTATCAACCTGAAGTGTTTTTCAGGAGATGGGAGATGGAGCCAGAGCAGCTGGTGGGAGTACAGTGGCCAAATTAATGGCAGAGGTGCCAAAGTTAGCGCCACAATTCGATGGACTGAACTGTTTTGAAACTTTAGTGGGTCATTGATTCTGCTAAGCTTTTTTACTCACTGAAATGCTGGCTATGCAGGAGTTTCCATACAAGCCTGCCTAATAGCCAAAGATTGATGATTTAGGGTAATTATTTGTAGTTAGAATGCAAATTATCATGCTCTTTCATGGGCATTCTTAAGGGCATACTTTTTGATAGCCTGAAGAGAATTTTCACTTCCACACATTTATGACATTGTTCTACAGAATTAAACTTCAGATTTCCTCATGGCAGAAACAGTTTTGACTTGAGACTTGATAGGTATGATTTTTTTTTGTCTCATTCACAGAATTCTAATTTCTTGGGAAAAAGAGAGAAAGAAAGCTACGAGCTTTCGTCCTTGGCAGATCTATTTATCTATAATCTGGTGAAGTACATGTTACTTTTCTTCTTGATATATCAGAAGGAAAAAAAAAAGGAGAAGAGAGAATCCTGATCTGTAAACTCCACGGAAGCAATAAGAACATTTTATCAGAAATAGTATATTTCTAGTACTAGTGATTGGTCTCCAAGAAACTTGATGCTCATCCAGTTCTAGTGACGTGCGCTTACAATGTGCAAAGCGAAAGAAAAACAAAAACTACAGACCCAGTAATCAGCCAGCTGGATTCTATGACCTTACTAGAAGAACACAACTCCTTTCATTTCAATACTGGACTTGGGATTTAGAAGCAAGACACTGCAAAATGTTTGAGACTGAGGATGTGCAGAATCTTAATAACGAATTTGCTACTGATATAACATATCAGAAAAGGAAAAATGAACTGCAACACTTGTTCCCTACAGTTAAGATGAGCGTGAAGGTTTCAATTCGACAATGCATTCTATCAATATTTACATAAATTGACAAGGATCAACTTGGTAAGACAAGCAGTAATAATGCAGACCCAACAGATATAGGGACATTGACTTTTTATGCTTTCGCACAATCATGCAGGAAGTTCATGCGTATATCTGTGAAATTTTGCATCTACTGAATGTTATACAAAGATCAATTCTTAATGTTATTGAAAATGGAGTAAATAAAGGTATAGATTTGAGAACCTCCAATCCAACGATGCAAAATTATAGCTTTAAGGCCCACAATCACACTAGTAATCTCTTTCCTGGATTAGCAAACCTTCTAGCTATACCAAATATAAATGCCTTGGGCAGGAAACCTTGATCAATAGTACAAGCAAGAATGATAGCTCCACCGATAATTAAGAACTTCGGGATGTTCCTACCCAAAGGTTTTTTGGGTGCGGCTGCTACATCAGTTTCTGGAAAATCCTCAACATCTCTCAAGACCCTCAAAAGCACTGGACTTATTTTGGTAGTCACCTGAGCCATAAAGCCTGGTCGAGAGAGTAATGCTCCGGATGCTCTTGCTTTCTGGTAAGCACGTAAGCCAGGCTCAAGCTTCTTCACTGTTCCCCACATCCCAAGTCGTACTCCAAGCTTTGCAATCTCCCATGGGATGCCCATATCCTCATGGTGGAAAAACAGTACCTCACATGCAGTTAGCCTTCCATCACCTCTTCTTGATTCAACTGGCCAATTTGATGGAAACAAAATGAAGTCTTACTTATATTATCTATGTGTACTGTGCAAATGGATTAAACTAGTCATAAAACTCATCAGGCACAATGTAAAGTAAGAATTTCAAAACATTCTTCAGTCATCATGCACAAAAAGATGTAGCCTACCTGCTCGAATAAACCAACTTGAGTAGTACATATCAACACGTTTTGGCTTGTTACGCCTTGGTATAGAAGGCCAAGGCACTCCCTGGAACATATAGGATAATCAAAAATATTGAAGCTGAAAAACCAAAATCTAAATGATGGTAACTCTGAAAATGGCATGAACACGATACAAGCCATAGAATGAAGGCAGGACATTTCTCATTGAGAGATAGATGTTATCTGCCATCCGAATTCTTCGTGTTCTTCACCTGGAACATTTTCTTTCTTGCTCCTTGTCAATGATGATTATATCTGATCACATTCAATCCTATTTTACAAATAACTTCAGGTCTATAATGGAAAATTTGAGCCACTCAAATCTAGCAGTCCATCTAGAACCTGTCTAGTCCTTAATATTCAAATAACATGAACCTGAAAGTAATTTGTCCCTGATTCTGCTGAATGGACATTTTTATCTCATCAGTCTTCAGCTCTATCTGTTGTCTATGTTAACTTAAATATGAAATTGTAAGTCAAATAACTCCTTCACTTGACTCTTCTATCCCAATTTCATTATAAAATCCATTTCCATATTTGCTGCTTCAAAGAGAGAGATACAAACCGAGTAAACATATGTGAAATATATACTTGCAGCTGCAAAAAAGTATAAGCTATGTGAATTTCTTGTTTCATACCTTTGTAATACAGTAATAAGATCTTTCAGAATCCCAAATTCGTCGACCTATTATATATTCCCTGTCGCTGCAGAAAAAGGGAAACTGTAAAACAAAGTATTAGAAGAAAGTATCACATGAATATAACAGAAGGATTGACAAGCAACAATCAGATTGTATAGAGGAAACACTCACTTTTCTTATCCACTGCACAACCATGGTCCCTGTTACAGGGCACTGATCTATAGTAGCAGAATAAGCAAGCATGTCGTCCCACCTGGGTCGAAGTTCGTCATCCCAGAAGAAATCTCTCAAAATCTCTGGTGAAGCGTCCTCAAAGACAGTTCGACTTCGGTATTGAGGAGGACCAGACTAACAAGCCATCAAAACATCAACTGGTGCACAACACTGACCTATACTAAACTCGAAATGTACCTATGCTATGATTATTTTGAGCACTTAGTATAATGGCTGATCCATCTAAACACAGTAGAAATATCTACCTTAGGTTCCCTTCGCCATGCTTGGTAAACAATACTTGGATTGGAACGATCCATCATCTGCATCCAAGTAGGACCTCCATCTTTGACTTCAACGAGCTGATATAAATGTTTCAAATCCTCCTCCGTCACAAGATGGGCAACTTCAGAACATTCTTCTTTCAGCTGCGATGTACTGGTAGAAATGGTTGTAAATCAACAAAAAGCTAGTCAATCCGATATATATAATCAATTAATCCCTTAAGAGTTATCAATTACTTAAAGTTCAAATGAAGAACTTGGTGTCTTTCAGTTTTAACATGAGAGAGACGCACAGACCTAATCAATTCATTAAAAAGAAAAAACTACTTTTTCGTTTAGAACCCAAATGTTTAGAAAATGAATTAGCAAGTATACAAGCTAGGACCTGCAATCTTCATATTCATTTGGCTGAACAAAAGGTTGCTTCTTCTCCATGGAATTCTCAAGAAGCCATGTTTGGCAGTTTGGTGACCTTGCCAGTGGTGAGTTCAAGCAGGGAGCAAACGCGAAACCCTTCAACGATGACGAAGAATCCAATAACTTGGAAATACAAGATGCTAACTTGTCTCTCTTGGAATCCACCCAATTGGGTTTCCATGCCCATCCAACAGTTACCCCAACGAGGAAAGCTACACATACGGAACATAAAAAGATCACCATCTTTGTACAAAATCCAACCAATGACTGGTTCTCCACAAGCTCATACACAGGTTCAGTCAAAGCAATTTCTATCAAAACTTCATATAAACATCAAAACCCAGAAAGGATATGAGAAAAAGGGGTCATCCCAACATTAAAGTTGGGATTTTTCTAGTCATTGGAGGAAAAAGAAAACGTCTTCTGTATACTCGTATATGTATATATTTCAATATCAGGAACGAAGATTAACAAAAATGAATTCTTGAGGAAGAGGAAAGGCGAGAATAAACCGGGAATGAAAATCACGTGAATTTCTGAGAATAGAGAGTGATGGGTTAGCGTTGTCTTGGTGCGAATACGTTTGGTTACGGTAAGGAAGATGAATGATGGAGACACGAGGGGTTGAGGAAGAGCGGCGGTTGTGGACAAGAAAAGATTGGGTTTTCATGTGACCATCTGTGTGTTTTGGTGGCTGAGAAACATGTAAAAATGTTACAATGGAAAGTGGTCATGCACGAACAAGTAGAAGATAAGAACAGAATCCGTCAGAATTGGCAGAGAAGATAAAGAGGAAATGAAAATGGCGACAAGTCACGAACTTGATTCCCACAATTCTTTGTAACTTCATTTTAAGGGCATGGATACATTGTCTTTGGTTTTCTCGATTCTCTTCTTTTTCGTAGCGTTTTGATCCACACTAAGATGTGATGCGGCGACAAGTTCCCGCCATCGTCTTACTCTTTGTACCAATCCAGCAACCATTGTCTCCTGTCATCTCAATTAAGCTCGTGTCTTGTGATCATTGGAAGTAGGAAAAGGACATGCATTCTCTTAGTTGTTGAGGGTTTTGAAACTTGAAATTCAACAAAGCAACATTGGTTTCTACGCTTTGGCGTTAACTCAAAGCATCTTTTTTTTTTTTTTTTTTTGGGTCGAAACTCAAAGCATCTTAGACATTAGATTAGAGTGCTTTTGGTTGATTATATAACACCTAAAATACAGGTTAGAGAGATATGTTTGTTTAGTGAAATTTGTTCTTTTTGTTGGAATTTCATGCTATTCATTCATATCTTTGAGGTTGATGTTATTGTTAGGAAGGCTTGGGTGACTTTCTTATCTACCAAATCTTCATTGGTACGTATAATTTCTTTTTTTTTTTTGAAACTATAATTTCTTTTTTAATGTAATGCAACAACTGAGACAAATAAAAAGCATATTTGGTAATAAATTAGACCCAATTTGGGTTATATTTTTTATTTAATTTTAACTTTAATAATTCAAATTTCAATTAATTTAAAGGTCAAATGACTACGTTTTCGTTAAATTGATTCAAAGTTGACTTAACTCTTAAATTTGAATTTAATTTATAATTTTATCTATTAAAACAAGGGAGAATCTTATTATTTTTTTAATGTCAAAAGACAATATAAAATAGATAAGAGAAAAGTAAGTTAGATCATATGGTATTTTTTATTTGATCCGAACCTAATTCTAATAATTTCAAATCTAATTAATTAAAAAATTAAAATTATAATATTTTACTCAAATTAACTCAAGATTAATTCGACAATTAAACTAACTTAAACTAATTTTACCATTCATAATAGAAAGCACAAAACAAGCCAATTGGAGATAAATTTAGGATAATAATAATTAATAGGGTTATTTACTGAAAAAAGTCCAAACTTTTGCCAATTTTTCAATTATAACGTAATAACCTAAACTTTAAAAAGTAACAATAAAATGTCAAAACTTTTAATTTTTTTCAATCGCAGCATGAACTTCAAAAAGTAGTAATAAAATGCTCAAATTTTCAATTTTTTTTTCAATTCTAGCCCGACATTAGTATTTCTGTTAAGTTTGATGACGCGACTTGCTACGTGTTTCAGAAACCTTTTTTTTTTTGTAAGGATGTTTCAGAAACCTTAACTATTAATACATATTAGCTAAAATTAACACAACTAATGAAGATTAATAAAATTACGTCATTTAATCACATAATTAAAACGACGTCGTTGTTTAAAAATGATCTAAATCATATTACACTTTGATTTCAATTTTTACCTTCGTTTTTAGTTTGTTCTCTTGACGCCTTCACCTTTCGATTTTCATATTACATAGCCTTGATGCCCTCACACTAAAGGCATCAGGAGAACGAACTAAAAATGAAAAACTTTCAGGTATAGTACTCTGTAATGTGAGAGTAGTATGAGGCGTCAGAATAACAAACAGAAAATAAAAGGCTAAAGGCATTGGGAGAATAACAGATAATGCCGTTACAATTGAAGAAAATTGAAAGTTTGAGCATTTTATTGTCACTTTTTAAAGTTTGGGCTAGAATTTTAAAAAAATTGAAAATTTGAGTATTTTATTGCTACTTTTTAATTTTCAGGCCATAATTGAAAATTTGACGAAAGTTTGGGCTTTTGAATTTTGATAATTAACTTTAATTAATAATATATACATACATATATATATTTGAAGTTATATTGTTGATTATCATTATAGGGGCAATAATTTGATATTCCACTTTTGAGGAATCCTTCATACCCTCCATTTAGTAGAAAAATAAAATCCATTCCTTAGTAGTGGCTTTTTTTTTAATAAATATTTTTAATACTAATTAATTAAATACAATTAATTAATTACAATATAATTAATTACAATATAATTAACTAAAATAATTAATTAATTACAATATAATTAATTAATTAGTTAAAATATAACTAATTACATTATAATTAATTAATTAAAATATAATAAACTTTATTTCTTAATTTTTAAAAACTAACCACTATTAATAATGATAATAATCATTCATTCCTCTCATCGTAATTATAATAATAATATTTATTTTCAATTTTCGTTATATTTAACCCCGTTCTTATTACCATTCTTCGTATAAACCAATCCCATTATAACGACAAATAGAAATTAAACACAAATTGCATTAAGATGGCTAAAGTATTTATTCGAACATGTGGAGGGTGAGAGTTGAAAGTAGAAGCCTTTGGAGCTCAAACTACAAGCTTGACGATTTCACCGGAATTCTCTGACCGTCCGATCGTATTTTTCGGTCACATGCTCCAATGGTTTGTTCCGGCAAGTCCGGTTCAACATGGCTGGACCACCTCCGTTCCAGCAAGGGCTTTCCGGCCGCCGACAACGTTGACCTCGAGCACTTCCTCCTGAACAAAGATGATAATGGCGACTCGGTTACTAATGCTTCTGAGTCGTCTCAATCCGACGGTAAACAGCGGAGACAAGCCACAAAGGAGATTTGTAGCGAGAGCAGAGACAAACAGTGGTTCAATGTAATGACAAATGCTCTCTCGGGCCTGTTCAACATGGGTGACCCTTATCAAAATCCCACAAGAAAAGCTCCCAGGAAACAAGCTAACCCTAAATTCTGCGTCGTTTCCCGTGAAATCCAAGGGAATTGTGTGGGTCAGGAGCGAAAAGACGAGAGTGTCCCCGCCGCCACTACTTCCTCTTTGAATTCCGATAGTAACTCCAATGTTCGGACCAAGGAAGAGAAGCGTGTTGTTGGTAGTGTGGATTGTGTGGATGATCTCGATGTTGAGGTAGAGGAAGAAGAAGGAGGAGGAGGAGGAGGAGGAGGAGAAGAAGAGCAGCAGGAACGTGAGAAGAGTTCTAATGGTGTTGATGGTGGTGATAAAGAGCTGAAGGGTTACTCTAGAAGCGAAGTGACGGTGATCGATACGAGTTGTGTGGTGTGGAAGTTTGACAAGTTGGTGTTCAGAAAGAAGCATACTTGGAAAATTCGGGACAAGAAGAGCAGATCATGGTTTGGTGGAACCAAGAAGAGGAAGAAACTGGACATGGGTCCTGGAGATGTGAATGGAAACGTTGGCCCGAAGAAGAAAGCTAAGGTTTTGAACCCGAACTTTTCCTCCTCCCAGAGTTTCAGTGGAGGGGACTTGGCCCCATCAAATGATGTGAGTTGCTTACACTTTCACTTGCCTAAGATGCATGACTTTCTCACATAATCACACATCCATGACGGCTTTGGTGACTAGTGCTAATCTACCTGATTTATTTAGATTGCAGGTGCTGATATAATGCAGTTTCTTTATTTTTTTAAGTGATCTATTTGAGCTTCATTCTGTTGTTGGTGAAATATATGCCTATTCTGGGAGTTATTAGTTGCTTGGGCTTCTTGTCTTCTGGTATTCTATGTGCACGATGAACCGATAAGTGGATTTTTAGCATTGGGACTGAATTGGTTTGTTGGATTATCATCGACTTATTCAAATTCATGAAGATTGTTACATGAATGCTTCATCAAACTGGTCTCATTTAATATCAAAAGATGGCTTGCTTTTAAACGCTTTTGCATTTGGCCTTTCATCTTAATGTCACTTGATAATTAAAGATTGAATCTTTTTAGTAATGCTGATGCGAAAAGTTACTTCACCAGTTATATTTAGATACTTGCTTACTTCACCAGTTATATTTAGGTAATTGCTGGGCTCATTTAATTGTAGCTTTATATATCAGTGGAAAGAGGAAAGTTCCTGAAAATGTTGATGAATTAATGCATCGATTAAGTTTTTTTTTTGTCAATGAAACTGCAGTTAGTGCTTGTAGCATTAGGGAATGTCCTTGACGCTTGGAACTGAATTTCATTTAAATTCATGCTTGTTTCACATGAAAATGTCCATTTCATATGAAGAGTCTATAAACTGGACGTTTACATACTCATCTTGGTCCAGTGTCATCGTTATGAATGCAACAACACAACTTCGTGTTTGTGATGGTCAGCTTTCTCAAATTTAACAGACTGTTCACACCTCAAATGAGTTTACATTCAGCTTCAGTTCTAAGCCTTCGACTTTATGGTACGGATTAAAGTTCTCTCAAAGATAGGTTTTGTGTGCTGCAAATTTTTCATTTGATAGTTGATGGAAAAGAATGGCCTAGTTATTTCAATTAAAAGACAGCAATTTATTTAAGTTATAACTTGATTTTGGAGCTTAGATATTCCTTTTTGACATATAAATGATATGCATTCACACAAGTTCTCCAGAGAGTTTAATCGTAAATGCAGTTATAACAGGTATAATTCTCTTGCTGCTAGTCTGGATTAATCAATTCTTTAGAACTGCAGTTCACAATTTGCTCATCCACACATTCTCTTAGTGGGCACTCCCAAAATTTATTCTGCAACAAATTAATATGTTGTCCCTGTTTTCACGTTAGAGAGAACTTCTCTTCCAGTCCTACATTCCAAGTTAAGGTTTCTTTGCTACTCTGAGCTTATCTTTAATTTTGCATTTCCGAATATGACTAAACTCGCAGCAAGCATACGTTGATCGATGAGTTTTCAATACAAGAGTTTGTTATTTAACTTGAGCATCATGCATATCAAATATGAGATATACTAAGCATTTGGTACTTGCTCTTTGCTTTCTTCTGCAGGTTCTGATACCATTCCATGAGAATACACAAGTTTCTAAAGAAACACCAGATGATATTGGCCCCTTTTTGAAAAAGAGGCAAGTGTATACATGCATCCATATCTAGTTGCTTGAACTCTTGGGATCTTAGGGCTTAAAATTTGCATAAAAAACTGAACATATCGCTCATTTTGTTATTGCAGATCACCGAGAAAATTTAAGAGCAACCCATCTATGGATCTTATAAAAGCTATAGCTGGAAGCAAGAAATGTGTAAGAACTGTTCCAAAAAGTCATTCTAAGGACGTTAAAAGTAGTACAAGGCTTGAAAATTCTGTTATTCCAAATCTCTGACATTACTCAATTCGAAAGCATGATTTGTAAGATAACTTGGTTGAGTGATTTTATCAAGGTTCAAGCATTTTCTACTCAGCGAATTGAGGGGGCGCTTCGTTCACATAGGGCAAGGTAATAGAAATAAGAATGAATATAATGAGGAATGAGAATGGATATAATTATTATAATTATGATAGTTGGTTAGGATGAAAAAATGATTAGCATTACCATTGATAGTAGTTATTTTTTTAAAAATCTTAAGAAATAAAAAATTATTAAATTTTTGTTTTACATTAAAATTTAATATATTCTAATTAATTACATTTAATTTTAATATATTCTAATTAATGATATTTAATTAATTATATTGTTTTGCTAAAAAGGAAAAATTTTTTGTTAAATTTTTATATCAAATTTTAATATATTCTAATTAATGATATTTAATTAATTATATTGTTTTGCTAAAAAAGAAAATTTTAAAATTTTGTTTTATATTAAATTTTAATATATTCTAATTAATGATATTTAATTAATTATATTGTTTTGCTAAAAAATATTGAATTTTTATATTGAATTTTAATATATTCTAATTAATTATATTATTTTACTAAAAAGGAAAAAATAAAATTTGTTAAATTCTTATTTGACATCAAATTTTAATATATTATAATTAATTACATTTAATTTTAATATATTCTAATTAATAATATTTAATTTTAACATCCTCTAATTAATTATATTATTTTACTAAAAAAATAAAAAAGAAAAAAGAAGCATAAATATTAATTATGTAATGATATTAATTATGTAATGATAATATATAGCTAACTGATTGTTATTCGTTCCTTACCTATTGCTATATTCTCAAATTCTTCAACCAAGCACCACTGAGTTTTTTACTTTGCTCCTACATGTACTATTTTGAGTATTTTCTCACAAGCTACCAATGTTTCTTGTATCCAACAATGTATCTTGTAATTTAATCTCATTTTTTTACCTTTTCTCGAGCCGATACATTAGCATCAAAGAAGAGTTTGATCTAATATTTTATTTATGGCCTAATATTAGTTAAGTATTTATTTGAAAAATAGTTCAACTTAATTAAATTCTTTCACTAATTGAAATATATAAGTATATGTTTTTTTATAGACCATAATGTCTAATTATCGAAATCATAATTATTATATAATTACACTCGAACTAATGAAATATCAAAATAATAATAATCATATAGTTATATTCGGATTAACTCTTATAATTCATATTAACTTTAAGAATGATAAAAAAAATTGAGTTTGGTCCAATAATGTTTAAAATTAATTAATTAAATTTTTAATAGGCTTAAATTAAAAAAAAATCAAATTTGAGGTTTAAGAGAGTCTCACTACTCAGTCGGATTGAAACTCGACTAAGTTTACTCAATCTCACTAGTGGTCTACGCAATGACAAGAGTAATTTTCAGCGGAGATGTTTGGGCTGAGTAAGAGAATTCAGATCTTCCGGTTAATATTACGGTGTCTTATATTATTTAATAAATCTCAATTATTTATTTATATGAGTATTACATAAGTTTCGCATAAATAAACACAGAACTTGTATAAATAAATGACTAAAATTTATAAGATAAAATAAGACACCGTATCATTAAACAGATGATACCGAAATAATGCTGTTAAAAAAAAAAATTCCCGAAGTAATAATGTATGTGAGCAAAAAGGAAAGCATAAGCACGGGTGTGGTTCTTGGTGATGTTCTTATCCGTTGGAAATTGGAAGTCGAAGCTCAGTCACAACAGGCGAGCGAGACAAGGTTTACTCTTCTCGATATGTTCTCGTACTCGTTCTTCTCGTCTTCCTCTTCTTCTTCTTCTTGTTGTTGGTCTCTTTCACAGGCACTTATCTCATCTCCATCCCATTCGTACTGCTCGGTTACTCCATTCACAGCGTCCTGCATTCATCAGGAGTTCTTCAAACCGTTGAGATCTGAGTTGAGATCAGTTTTGAGACCTTTGGACTTTCGATTCTATAAGCATATTGTTGTCCAATGCACTGGCCTCGACTCATCTGTCAAGCTTGGTAATAACATCGGTGAGTAAGCTCTCACTTTCATCGGTCATCTCTCGAAAGTACTTATTTTGGCTCAAGATTGACAAGCTTCCTCTTGCTTCAGGTTTGCTGTACTCTTTCTTGGCAGAGATTGGGATCGATGAAAATGGAACCCGAGAACTGTTGGAGCGAAACCCAGCTGTAAAGTTGGTAACTTTCGGGTCCATTCGAGCCCGAGTGGTCTCCTTGCGTGCTGCTGGAATCCATGGCATTGAACTGAAACAATTGGTTACTAAAGCCCCAGTTGTGTTAATAGCAGAGGAAATCGATCCCTTTATTCATTATTTGCTTAATGTTTTACAAGCTAACATCAATCCCACGCAGCTCAAACGAGTTTTGGGTTCCACCAAACCGATATTCTTAGTGGGTTTTGATCAAAAAGTGAAGCTGCTTATTGATCATGGAGTATCACAAGAAAAGATTCCTTACGTACTGAACAATGCCAATCTGTCGAAAGCTCTGTGCCGGAAGTCTGTTGAAGAAATTGACAGAACCATGTGTTACTTGAGCCGCTATGGTGGTGCTGACATAATAGTTAAACGTCCGGCGATCCTGAATTATGATTTGGATGCTCGATTGGTCCCTAGAATTGAGTTTCTGAGGAAGGTTAGTGGAGGAGATGTTGATGCCACAGCAGCCATATTGCGTAAAGCCCCTGTGATTTTGAGTTACAGTCTGGAGCATATGAAGAATCATGTGGAGGTATTGAAGAAATTTGCTGGCCTTAGTGATCATCAAGTATTCAAGATTCTACTTGTATTCCCTAATGTGATAAGTGTGAGCAAGGAGAGAAAGTTGCAACCCAGAATAGAGTTTCTTAAGAAGTCTGGGTTGAAGTCTGATGAGATATTCAAGTTCTTGACTAAAGCTCCCCTGTTCTTGGCCTTGTCCTTTGAAAGCAACATTGCTCCTAAGCTTGTTTTTTTGCTGAAGATTGGGTATGAATGTGGATCAAAGGAATTAGTTGCGGCGATGGGAGCTGTGACAAGAACAAGCTGCGAGAATCTGCAGAAGGTAATCGAGCTGTTCTTCAGTTATGGACTTTCTTGTGGAGACATACTTGCCATGAGCAAGAGGCATCCTCAGATTCTGCAGTACAGTTATGATTCTTTGGAAGAGAAGATGGAGTACTTGATTGAAGAAATGGGACGTGAAGTTGGAGAGTTACTGTCTTTTCCTGCATATCTTGGGTACAAACTTGATGACAGGATTAAGCATAGGTATGAGGTAAAGAAGAAGACTCTTGGAGAAGGATTGTCCATTAACAAGCTCTTGAGTGTATCAACTAAAACATTTTCAGACCAGGAAAAAGAAAAACCTGTTCCTGGTTGACCTCGTTCTTCGTACAGTTAAGAAGAGTCGGGAGTTGATGACAATCTCAGATGGTTAAGCTTCAAAATGATTTGATCAAACAGATTTATGAATTTTGTCTCAAAATGTTAATAGGACTTACTATCCTTCTTGTTACGAGGAACACATTTCCGTGCAATGAGATGGCGTCGGGCTCGAACATGAATTTCATGTTGAGTTCAGCTCGGTCAAGTTTGAAATAATATTGTTTTGTTAAATTAATTTTAGCTAATTTGTCCAAATTTAAATTTATTTTAAAATTTGGTCAATTTAAATTTAACCTATTAATTTTAATCACTCAAATTTGTTAACCTTAATTATGTCATAAGCTTGATATTAAACTCATGATAATTCTATATCTCAAGTTTAATCCCCTTTGTACTATTTTTTTAAAATTATTTAGTGCATATAATAATTTATAGATTAAATTTAAAATTAATAATATTGGTTAAATTAGATTTGACTTAAAATTAATAAATCTAATTCTAATTAATTAAGTTTAATCTTGAAAGATTAACATAAAATTTGGTTTAAAAAATGAAAAATTATGTTATTTAAATATAACTAAAAATCGAAGGGGTAATAGTTTTGCAAACTTTTTAATTTTACCACGGACTTCTCTAACACAAACGAAAACAAAAGCAATAAAAAACGAAATAATAAAAAGCACCAAAAATTTGGTAACGCAGTTCGGAACACCCTGCCTCTGTCTGCGGGACACTCACCCAACTTAATACTTCACCGAAGTACAATAGATTTACCCAAGGCTTTACTGAGCTGACACCACTAAACCCTTGACACTATCTCTCAACCTCACTTCCCGTAAAAGATTTTCACACCTAATAGTACGACCATCTCATACTAACCTCAACAGAGGATTTTCTCAATCAATCTTTTAACGAAAGAACAATAAACAAATAACTCAAGTGATCAATCAACTAAGAACAAAACAATAATACACTTGATATAAAAGAGAGGAACAACTTTCCAAAAGGTTAAGATCCACTGAAATAAATCTGGAAGTCGTCACAACAATAATGGGTTGATTCATATAAACACCAACACGAAGCCACAACAAATATTTCAGTTGATATTCCCACCAAGAAAAACTTCCCGATCCAACATTTCTATACGAATGTTATTCTTTTTGGAAGAAAACAATGTGGCCTCTGAAGTTTGTGCATTCGAATGACTGCAGGATATATTAATGAAGTCATCGCATACAGTACAAGAATTACTGCTAGTGGGGAAAGGCATGAACGTGGATCATGTTTGGTTCAATGACTCCTTCAATTAACTCCACACTTAAATTAATGCAACACCCACATCCAAAACACACCCTTCACCATCGATCTTTCACATACCCATGAGATTTGTTTCAGTTAGGGAATAACACTCTTCACTGTCGCATATATCTTTCAGCTCTCACACCACCGCAGTCTTTATTTTCTTGACAATTAATGCCCACACGTATTGTATACCACCCACACACTTGAGAGATTAACTTCAGTCATATATGTTTCTCCTTTCACAATTCACGCACACGCCACAACAATATTTTCACCATGCAAGAGATTCAATTGAGCTGTATTAGAAACGTGTACAACACCAACACCTTCAAGCAAGAAGAGTCCAACATCAACTACACAACTACCGCGTCAAATTCAAAACACGCAGCAACCTCATCCTTTTAGTTTCATCAATCCACAAAACCCGCAAATCCAGCAGTAATTTCCAACATGTCCAGTAGTAAAATAATTCCAATATCAACATGATAATAGACTCCAATGTAATGTAGAATTCTTTCACAAAAACAAGTGTGATAACCACAATTTTTGAATCCCACTACAATTAAGATTTTATATGTCCAATTAAAATGTCAAAACTAAATAAAAGATATATATAATATATCTTAACAACTTGGATATTGATCACCATCTTGTTCGGGACAAAGTTATGCAAGTATTTATTAAACCAGCTCATGCTCAATCTTCACTTCAATTACTAGATTCGTTTACCAAGCTTTTTACTGTTCCTTTTTTTCTACTATACTTTTCAAGTTGGGCTTGGTTGATTTTCCCCAACCCCCAACTTGAGGGGGGATGTAAAATATATAGGGTAGAAGTAGTGTAGATATTTTCAATGTAAGTTTATAACATAGTTGTTTTTCTCTATAACTGATATACTGTAACTATAAAAGAAACGATTATATCAATTAGTTTGTTATTAGCTTCAACTGAAACTCTGTATATAAATAGATCTTTGTGAGTAAATAAAGTGATAGCAAATTCTTATTTTGCTTCTTTAATTAAATCTCTACAACTCACCCATTAATGTTGAAGTTTGATTAAAAAAAATAAACTTAAATTTGAGTTAAAAATTTTGGACTTAAATTGATTCTGAATTTAATTAAATATAATTTATTTAATTGATTTCGAATCAAATTGACAATTTTTTATTAGTGATCGAATTGAAAAAAAATCAAGTTCGAATTTAATGAAATTTAAAAATCCAATTCTAATCAAATCAATTTGAGCTATTAACTTTGAATCCAAGATAAGTAAAAAAAATATTAACATCAAATTTAATTAAATCTGAATATTCAAGAACGATCTTTACCTTGAGAATAATTAAGTGACTTAGCCTAATAACTTCGAACTAGGATATATACCACAAGCTGTAAGTTATCTGTTGTTTCTTAAAATCAAAAGAAGCCGAAATTATTTCATAAATTTTCTGAATCACTTTAAACAAGAAAATGTTTTTAAATGTGTGATCACAAAGAAAGAAAGATTAAGCCGAGGATTAGCTCAAAGAACTTTAGGGTATGTTTGAGAGTTTAGGATGGAATGGAATGGAATGGTAATTAATAGAACGGAATGGAATGGAGTAGAATGGAATGGAATGAAATGAGCCACTCCATTGTTTGGAAGTTTAAATAAAATAAGAGAGGGACTCCTTTGACCATT
>JAOTBA010000001.1:38472-49368 GCA_025629845.1 Erythroxylum squamatum | reverse complement strand
GGAAGGTCCCGGCAACAAAAATTTTTGTTTTCCGCACCTGGTACATGTGATGTACCTCCCGGGATTTTCCTACACTTTTGTTGTACAAAGTAACTAACGCAGCACTATTCATAGCTTCTTCTTTACTTCCGGATTCGTTATCACTCCAAGTGCTCGTATAGGATTTCCTTTTTCCCTTCTTCAAGATGTTAGCACACTCCGCTTGAATATGTTCGAAGCCTTGACACTCGTGGCATTGATTTATCTTTACCTTTCTTTCTCCCTTTTGAGTTTTGGCTTGTTGTTTGAAGTTGTTGTACAATGAGCTCCCATCGTTTTGCCTAAACTCGGGTCTGTTCTTTTTCACTCTCTTCAGCCACTCACTGAACTCTCGTGTTAATAGCTCCATATCCTCATTCTCGTCGGATTCTTCTTCTACGTCATTCATACCTTTGCCAGTTTCAATCTATAGTGCCAATCCTTTGCTTCTTTCTTGTTTACCCCTTAAAAGATTCATTTCGAAATTTGTAAGAATTCCAATTACTTTGTCCAATGACAGATCATTAATATCATGGGCCTCCTCGATTGCTGCAATTTTTGGGATAAATCTCAAAGGTAATGTTCTCTACGTCTTCTTAACTAGTTTCAGATTGGAATATTTCCTCCCGAGTTGATGTGCCTGATTCACTATATCTCGCAATCTTTCATGACAGTCTCCAATAATCTCATTTTCATCAATCTTCAGTTCTTCAAACCTCACAGCTAACATCTGTAGTTTTGACGCTATCACAGATTTAGACCCTTCATGAATAGTCTGCAAAGTATCTCACGCTTCTTTAGCCAATTCACAGGCCGATATCATTGAGAAGCGTCCTTCACCAACAGCACTGAAAATTGCGTACAATGTTTATGAGTTTCCAAGTGCTCTTTCTTCTTCGGCTCTTGTCCATTCAGATGGATCTTTTAGAATTGTCTCTCCTTTATCGTTAGTAATCATCGAATGTGTCCAACCATGTAACACCGAACTCCAAGCTCTTGTTCGTTGTGCCTGAATAAAGACTCTTATCCGTGATTTCCATGCAGGATAATTAGAACTGTCCAATAACTGTGGCCTGATAATTGATGCTCTTTCTCTTATGGCCATTTCGCGAAACTAGGATTTGCACCAACTTGCTATCAAGTTCTGAATCGGTGAACTCTCTCGGATACCAATTGAACAAACTGAAGGAGGTAATAGTTTCGCAAATTTTTCAATTTTAGCGCGGACGTCTCTAGCACAAACGAAAACAAAAGCAATAAAAAACAAAATAATAAAAAGAACCAGAAATTTGGTAACGCAGTTCGTCACACCTTGCCTACGTCTGCGGGGCCCTTATCTAGCTTAATACTTTCACCGAAGTACAATAGATTTACCCAAGACTTTACTAAGCTAACACCACTCAACCCTTGACATTATCTCTCAAACTCACCTTCCGTGAAAGATTTTTACACCCAATAGTACGACCGCCTCGTGCTAACCTCAACAGAGAATTTTCTCATTCAATCTTTAATGAAAGAATAATAAACAAATAACTCAAGTGGTCACTCAACTAAGAACAAAACAATAATACACTTGAGATAAAAGAGAAGAACAACTTTCTGAAAGGTTCAGCTCCATTGAAATAAATCGGGATAATTTGTTCAGCAGTTGGACTGATCCACGACAACTCCATAATCAAACTATGGCTGCTCAGTTAACAATCGACAGAACGTACACGCAGTCCTTAATTACCTCTCAGCAGAAAGCCAATGCATAAAGAAAGAGACATTCCCAACCGTGTACTACTCCAACGATCCAGTATCAAAACAAGAATCCCAAAGTTCTTCACTCACGCAAATCATCCAGCTTGAACAATTCCAATTAAATCATATGAAATACTCCACACACCATGTACATTTCACGCACAAACCCAGAAGAGCAAGTCTGGAAAATCACAAATCAACCCACGGTGTATTGCGACCCCAAAGACATGCAGCTGTGTTGTTCAATACCCAATTGCACACGTACAGCTGTGTTGTTCAATACCCAATTAACGCACACTTCACCGTTGTTATTCCACACTCACACGAGATACCCATCAGCTATAAATGGAGACATGCTCAATCAACGCCCATTGCATAAGACCAACTCCTGGAATTTTTAAGTTAACCAACGGTATATCACCTAAGCTTCGTTTTTTTCTTACGTAATTAATGCCCACTACTGTATTGATTGCAAGATGCCCACACAAGATGCACATCTTCTATGGATAGAATCATACACGATATTCACCAGCACATCTTGCCAAGCTACACATCAATTATAGATAGAACTATATTACAACTAGAAGATTATTCCTAATAACTTTTTGAATCCAAGTCATTATCCAATTAATATCTTATATGTCTAATTAATAAATAATGTTAAAACTAATTATTTAGATATATAACATATATCCTAACAATAACTAATCAAAACAATGCTATTTTATTTAATAAATTTAAAAACTATAAAAATCAAAACAACATCATTTTTATATGACTTAAATGGTTCAAATTATTGAATCAAACTGGCTTTCAAACCTATTATCATCCTTATTTTCTTCTTCTTCGTGTTTTGTTTTATGATATTATTGATCACGTAATTAACACATGTCAAAATCGGAACAAGAGATGTTGTAAAGTCTATTCCATTCCGACTAACAAATAAAGTTTATGATACCCAATTGGACGAAACCACCAATTCATTACTTTGCGACTTTTAAACGACACCAAAAATCTGGTTTCCATTCAGAAACTTCCAACTATACGACTTTTCATGTATCCCAAGTTGTCCAACTTGCCAAAGTCTTGGGATACTTGTACCAATATAATATCTTAAGTAAACCATTACGAATAATAAAAAAGCTTGAGAGAATTGTAAAACCAATTGGATTGGAGAAGAGTGAGTGGATGGAATGGAATGGTGTAGAGAAAAAGATTTAGGCTTCTTCAATTGCACGCCACACGTGGACAAAAGATAATTGGAGTATCTTTTCACAACGTGTCAAGATATCAACCATGAGATCCTAAATACTCTTTAAAAATTTTATATTAATATAAAAGACAAAAACCTTTAAATGTACTTATAATTAAATTTTTTAAAAATTATTTTTCTCTAAAATTTTAGAAAATTTTATAATTATAATAAATTATTAATTTAAATCAAATTTAGTGCCTGTTTGAATGAAATTTTTAGAGATTAATAAATACTTTTCTCTACTACAAAAGTTTTTTTAACAAAATGAGTGTTTAACTGTAAAATAAAAAAGACTTTTTTATAGTTAAAATACAACTTTTTAAGAATCACTACAACTAAATTTTAAGAGTTAAGTTAATTTATCACGTAAAAAATATATGTAAATTTTAATAGTTAAGTTAAGTCGATACTAAAAATATATATAATCAATTTATGTTATATTACTTTTTATTATTATAATTTTAAAGTTTTTAATTTTTTTAATATTTAATATATAGTATATATAATATCTTCTAGATCACAAAAATATCACTAAGAAAGAGAAAATATCTCAAAACCGTGGGAACAAAGAAACAGGCTTTAGGTTTGGTCTTTAAATGTACGCCACCAGTTCCGGACATACCGGCCAATCGAAAACTTTCTTTTGATCTAATTAGAATATTATTTTTTTGGTAGATTTGCGTGTCGCTGACGTGGCACACGAGGAACCTCAGAGACAATTTCAGATATTTTTTTAGTGGTGTGGGGCCCGGGTGAGTGGCGACCGTAGGATTAAGAAGCGATCGCTGTGGACTCGGTAATAATCGCCTTTGGATGTCGGGACTAAATATTATATTTTTTGAGGCATTAGATATTTTGCTTCTTCTTCGCTTTTACTTTCGGCTAAGAAGCTCTGTTTATACACAATTATACAAAGTTTTAGCGGAGAGATCGATTCTTTTTTCTTTTTCTTTAGGAAGGGGATTATGGGAGTCTCAGTGTTGGAGGAGGTGAGAAGGAGTGGTGTGAAGGAGAAGAGTGAAGAAGAAAAAGAGGATGATGGTAGAGAAGAAGACGCTCAGAGTGAAACAGGGGAAGATGAGAACGATGACTCTGAGAAGAAGAAAGATTATGGTTCGAGTGATTTTGAATTGGCGAGGTCGTTTCCGAAGATGGTTTTAAACGTTTTGCTTGTTGAAGCTGATGATTCCACCAGGCAGATTATTGCTGCTCTTCTCAGGAAATGTAGTTACAGAGGTTATTTTTTTTTCCTATTAATTCTTCTTTTTCGTTTTCTGGGTTCGTGGAGAAGATCTAATTTGGTTATTTTTATTTGTGATTTTCATGCTTTTGATTCACCGTATGATCATTATATGAACTCTTTGTATTTCTCTGTTCCTGATCCAAGATTCTGTTAGAATTCCTTGTTCTGTTTGTGAAATGGTCCTCTCTGTTCCTTTTCCTTCTATCAAATGAGAGAATTTTCATTTTTCTCTGCCTTTTCTTGTCTTTTACACTGTCAATTCAAAAATCTGTCGTGGGAAAATTTTGTTTAGTCCTTTTTTTCCCGTCAAGTTCCCAAATCGGTGGAGTTTCTTTTTATCTAAAAGTTTTGATCTTCAGTTTAGACTGTTGGATGTTCTTGATTAGCGTGTTCCCTGCTTTATCCTTCCTTCTTTCACATGCTAAGAATTACATATTTGAGCGAAATTTATGGTTTTCTCTAGTATTTCATTTCTATATGGATATCTCTAGTATTGTGATCTTCTTTTTTTATTCATTCATTGGCCAGCTATATTTTGCTTATGTCTACTGTTTATGCTTGAGCAGTTGCAGCTGTTCCCGATGGCTTAAAGGCATGGGAGATACTCAGAGGAAGACCACATAACGTAGACCTCATTTTGACAGAAGTCGATTTGCCTTCCATATCTGGATATGCTCTTCTTACTCTAATTATGGAGCACGAGCTTTGCAAGAACATACCAGTTATAAGTATGGCCTGAACACTGAATGCTTCTAAATGTATGGCTAACTTTTAGTTTCCATTCCTGCAGAAACTTAATCCATATTTCTGATGATCTTGCAGTGATGTCCTCTCAAGATTCAATTAGCACAGTTTACAAATGCATGCTAAGAGGTGCTGCTGACTATCTTATAAAGCCGATACGGAGAAACGAACTTAGAAACTTGTGGCAGCATGTATGGAGAAGACAATCTGTATGCAAATTAAACACTTTCATTTTTCCTGTCAGTTTCTGCTGTGGCCTTAAACTTTGACATAGTACTGATATGTTGTTATTTATGTCAGTCTCTTGCAGCTGGAAACTGTCCTCAGGATGAAAGTGTTGGACAGGAGAAGCACGAAGCTTCGTATGAAAACAATGCATCGAGTAATAATTCGAGCAGGGATATGGCATGCATAAAGAGAAGTGATATATGTATTGAGAAAGGAAGTGATGATCAGGTCAGTGCTCCATTATAAGATGTGTTTTGCTCTTTCATGTGATTCTTTAATACAATCATGAGATAAATAATTAAATACTCTTATATGCTTAAATTTAAGAATTATCAAGGACATACATTCTACTTACCTAGTCATAGTTTAAAGGAATTCATTTTCAGTTTAGGTTTCCTACATGAGGTTTTATGCATAGAATGGACTTTTTGGCTCTTGCAGAGCTCTTGTACGAAGCCAGATTTGGAAGCTGAGAATGCCCATATGGAGCTTATGCGGGACAATTTGCAGCCTCTGTGGGTCAAGTTCTTGTTGAATGACAAAAAAATGCAGAAACGTGATGTTCAGACAAAATATGGGAGTGAAGCTGATGGTAAGGCACTTGTCAATCTAGCTCTATTAACTGTCAAACTATTTTCTTAACATGTCTGCTAATATTATATGAGGGATGCATTGAAGTTTGTATGCCTCTTTTCTACAGTATGTTCTTCTGAGGCTGACCACATTAATGTTACGAAAATGAACGTGAAGGAAGATACTGACATGAGAAGTCGGACTAATGTGGCTTGTGAGGCTTGTGATGACAATGATGTCCTTATCAACCCTTCTAAAAAAGCCTTTGACTTTATGGGAGCATCTGGAAATCAGAATTACTGTTCGAGTAATGTTAAGAACAAGCTGGATCCTTCTCCGCATTTGGATCTTTCCCTGAAGACATCTCACCCAAGTGGTTTCGAGATCCAAGTTGCTGAAGAAAGGCATGCTCTCAAACATTCAAATTCCTCAGCTTTTATGCCGTAAGTTCTGTTTCTATTTACTTTTCGTTCACACTTGGGAAAAGTCCTGGTGGTGATTATTAGATTGAACAGAAAAATTGTCCGTAGCTAACTGAATGTTTGGCATTTTGTTATCAGAGAAAATGAGATTATATCAAAGTCACCCCAGAAAACTGATAAAATCTATCTGTGAATCATGCTTTTTGCAGGTATATTAACAGGACATTGCAACCCCTACATGAACCATTGGCAAGCTCGTGCAATCAGAGAGAACTTGGAGCTGCTTCTGATAGAAGAGTGTCCAATACTAGTGGCGGCTGTAATTCTGATGCTCCAGGTCCAACATCAATTACTCAAAGAAATTTTGGCTCTTCCACTAGTGATCGGACTAAAGATATTGACATTGCAACTTCGTGCACCCAACAAGTAATACACCCAATCCAAATTCCTATTCAAGATCTGGGATTGAATAATCAATCCACCAGCTACAGTTTATTACCTCCAATGTTTTGTAAGCAATCAAGTGCATCACCAATTCCAAGTCCAAGTTCAGCTGGCCGTCTGGATCCATGCTTTAGAGTGAGTCAATCCCATCATTCCACATTCAGAAGCAATTCTGAGAATCTTCACGATCAGGTTGCTGAAAATGCAAATGATTCTTCCAGCCGAACGCCAATCCAAGACCGTAAATTGAACTCTTTTGAGGATCAAGAACACATTTCTCATACAACCGATCAAAGTGCAAGCAGCAGTTTTTGCAATGGTTCTGTTAGTCATCTTAACAGCATGGCCTATGGAAGCGCCTGTGGAAGTAACAGTAATGTGGATCAAGCTGGTCCTGTCAGAAATGCCACAGAGAGCAAAAATGAAATAGCTGTTTTCACGCATAATGCATCCTTGCATCGATCTATCCAAAGAGAAGCCGCATTGACTAAATTCCGCCTGAAACGGAAAGAAAGATGCTATGAAAAGAAGGTAAGCAACACAAGCTTTCATTTCATGAATAATGATCTGAATAACAGATAGGTAGTATTAGTATTTTCTGTTGCATTTGGTGACAGGAATGTATGTAGACTTAATTACAATATCTTGTGCAGGTTCGGTATGAGAGCAGAAAGAAGCTAGCTGAGCAACGTCCCAGAATAAAAGGACAATTCGTGCGCCAACCACAGATTGACGCTCCACCTACTGAAACTGGATAATATAACAGTTATTATCCAATTCTATTGCTGATTGGGTTGGTTTTAGTAGTACCAAAGATCTTAGTTTTCCTGGGTTTTAGCTTTTGTGACAATCCGAATGTTTCTGGCATACATCTGTTAGTCATTTAGTAGTCATTTTCTTGTACTGACTTGGTTAGATCGTACAAAATATTGTACACATGTATGTAATATATGAAGCTTCAGAGGAAATGCATATTTTCTTGGCACTGACTGCCCTGAGATCTTTCAATTTCTTGTCATTATCTTGTTGCAAAATGGATTAAAACCTACCTAGCGTAATGTGTATAACTTGTGTTTATCTTATGAATATGATTATCATCAAAAAGAAGGAAAAGAAGGACAACTCATAATATCAATGAAGTTGACAGTTAAAAAAGCCAAGTTTCTTTTGTTTCTGGTACTAATCAAGCAAACACTTAGGTCAGGTATATGATTGAGCTTGTGTTAGGTCCCAGAGCAAAAGAAAACAAACAAAGCAAGTAAAAGAAAGAGCAGATAAGAAATCACTAAGGTGTACCTCCTGGGTTCATCGTATCCCATCCCAAGCTTCTTTAGATTTGTATTTTAAAAGATAAAAAACATAATATTATTCAAGGGATGAGATTGCTCGACAAACATTCTATATTGTTTTCCTTTTCTTAACCTAAAAGTAACGGCTAGACATGACACTCATGTAACTGTAACTATGATTTTCAGCCAACTTGTCAAAAGCGTAAGTTGATAGATTCTCCATTTCTCTCTCCTCTTTTGAGCTCAATAATATGACAGAAACAGAGAGCCCCATTACTAGAAAGCAGACTCTTCAGTTGCCTAATTACTTTGAATTTACTAAAACCAGGCTGAGTTGAAAAGAAAGATACATGGTGAAATGCCACTAAGCTCACTCCTTGCCACTAAACAGGAAAGGCTATTTCTTGGCTAGTCTAGCTCTTTTAAAAGCCTCTAACTTTACTTTCAATTATTATGAAAAAGTGCTGCTCCCCATCTTTGGAAATTCAGGGCAAGATAGATACACGGATCTTCTTCTTCTTGATTCAATCATTTTACATATAGAATCCATATAGTGTACCTCTAATATTCAACCAGAAGGATCCTTTTGCGAAGAGATCATAAAAGAACATTGATCCCAAAAGAAGTGAAGTAATTGCTCTCAGATAGTGGCCTGTCCCTGTCATGTAATGGAAGAATTTGAGCGTATCTGAATTGGATTCATAATGTTTTTAACTCTTATTTTGCTCAACCAATGTTGAAACGTGAGCAAACAAACTTCAGCTAGCAGATAAAACTTAGTCAGCACTAGACAATTTAACTCAGCTTCATTAGCACTTAATTTCCAGCAATTTTGGTTGAAGTTCAAGTCCATGTGAAATAGAAAATGAAACAAATTATAAGGTCCAGACTGAAAAGTTTCAGTCTTTGTCCCACATCTGTTACAAGTTCACGGAAAATAAAGCTGGGAAATTTCCAATGATCCAACGGTCGAAAATCCAGTTTCAATGAACTAAATGAAATTAGAACCATAGATCTAGAAAAGCAAATAATTTTAGAAGTCCAGTAGGAGACGAGGCACTGAAAAGCAATGACACTGCCAACATAATTGCTGCTTTCTTCTGTTCCAAAGTGCCTCTCCTCTTTATTAACCCCATCATTTCTCATTCCTTAGCGTTGCAGACAAAAACATATTCTCCTCCTCCTCCTCCTCCTCCTCCTCCTCTCTCAACTGCAAATGTCTCAATTCTTTATACAATCTCCAAAACACTGTGCTAGCAAAGGAAAATTAAACATCAACAAGCTCTATAAGAAGTTACTTTTTGCTTCCTCTGCACTTTTCACAACTGTTCTTTCACTAGTCTTGATCATCTGGCTCATCCTACGCCCCGCCAAACCAGAGTTTTCCCTCAAGCAAGTTGATATCTACCAACTCAATTTGTCAGGCCCTAATCTCCTCAACTCTTATATCCAAGTAACGTTACAATCCAAGAACCCGAATCAAAAAGTTGGTATTTACTATGATCAGTTCCAAGTTTATGCAGTGTACAAGAGTCAGCAGATAACTATCGACACCTCTCTTCCTCCATTCTACCAGGGCCAACAAGATAACAATATACTAACAGGATCTTTGGTCGGAACTGATTTACCGGTGGCTTCGTCGTTTGGTTACGAAGTGGGACGTGACCAGACGGCCGGAAAGTTAGTCATCAATTTGAAAGCGAATGGAAGGCTCAGGTGGAAAGTGGGGACTTGGGTCTCAGGACGTTACAGGTTTGTCGTTAGTTGTACTGCAGTTCTACCTTTTGGACCAACTATTCCCACTGCTCCTCTGAGTTCGAAGCAAGGAACTCAGTGTTCAACAACTGTGTGAGACATTTAGATCTTCTGAAAAGTAAAAAATATGGAAATTAGTTTCCTCTTTCTTTATATTTTGTCAAAGTTACCAGCTGTCTTTTGCTGATCTAAGTGGGTGTAGCTTCTGCATAGTACATGAATGATACAGTTGAAATGTTTAGTATATTACCATATTTTATTTTCATCTGCTACTCAAAATTTGCTTGGCCTTTGACTATTAATGATTAAAGAAAGAAAAGGATCGTGATTTCATTTCATAGCTTGTTTTATGGCGAAGCTTTTCTGAGTCCAGAGAGAGATACATGGAAATGATGAAAGAGATGCGATTCTATGGACGAAAAGGGAAGCAAGTTGGCTGCTTTCCTTAAGATGGTATTTCCATGTCAAGCTCCTCGATCTTAAAGGGTTAGAGATAACATAAGATAGTCCATAGGCACAATGTTCTGGGACCCCCATGTCCATTAGATTTATGGAATCTGTTTCCATCAATAATTTTCACCTTTTTTTTCAGCCACCGTAGGCATGGAATTGGATCTGTATAACAATGAATATACTTAACAGAACATTCAAAATTCCCGAAAGAATGGACTTGCTTGTATCTAAAAAAGCTTCTCGCATGATTCTTACCCATAGAAGGATGAAAGCTGTGGAAGTACAAATACACAAGTACCTGTATTCAGAAAGGTATATTATGGAGTCTAAAGTTGACAAGCTCCAAACTTGATTGGTTCTAGATAACTACCAAACCAACAGCTATTTTAGCAGTTAAGTCCAAAGTCGTGAATTCTACATCAATAAGGAGAAAGGTCGCCGCAACTTTCTAAAGCGAGAGAACTTTATAAATATCTGAAAAGCAAGTTGGTGTTATCTTGCTGGGCTGATCCCTGCCACATAGGGATGGCAACGGGGCGGATATGGAGCGGGTATGGGGCGGATATGTCATCCCCGTACCCGCCCCATGAACCTGTCCCCATCTCCATACCCGCCCCCATCTCCGTCGAAGATTTTTTTGGCACCCTCATACCCGTACCCGTTAGGAGTTTGACCCCCATCGGGTACCCGTTTACCCGCCTCTTTTTTTTTTTAAAATCAGCTTATTTA